>CM022303.1:724977843-725545458 GCA_011799875.1 Thinopyrum elongatum
GACGGGTATTTCAAATTGCTCCTCCGTCCAACGGCACTTCCCTATTTCAGGGTCCAAGGTTCCCCCAACCCCGAAGAACCAAGTCCTTGAACGGTCTAGCCAGTTCAATGTCTCTGGTTCGACCCCTTTATCAAGCAGGTCCTTCTCAGCCTTGTCCCACAACGGCCGGGCTTTGAGGTAGCCACCTGACCCCGTGCGATGGTGATGCTCCTTCTTTGCAGCATTTTTCTTGTTTGTCGCTGACATCTTCTTACTCTTCTCCGATGTCTTATGGGCCACAAATGCGCGCCAGTGATCTCTTATCTTCTCAAATCGGCCGGTGAATTCTGGAGTCTTCCCTTTGTCGACAAACATTGATTTCAACTCATTCTTCCACCTCCTGAATAGATCTGCCATCTTCTTAAGAGCATGAGCCTTGACCAATGGCTCTATAACTGGCTTATCCGGATCCTCCTCTGGCGGTAGGGTGAAATTTGCCTTCAGCGCGGTCCAAAGATCATCTTTCTGTCTATCGTTGACAAAAGACACTTGAGGGTCTTCGCTCTTAGGCTTATTCCATTGGTGGATGCTGATCGGGATCATGTCCCTAACAAGAACCCCGCACTGAGTAGAAAATGCTTCCTTGGTCCGGCTGCGTTCAATCGGTTGGCCATCGCCCTTGATTGCTATGATCGTGAACCTTTCATCCTAGCGCACCTTTTCTTCGGGCCTCGTCTCGTTACCGAAGTCTGGCTCGATCTGGAGGGCTAGAAAAGAAGAAAGAAGAGAGTTAATATGTGTACATACCAAAACAATTAATGCATCAATTAGCTAGTCAGCACAGGCTTAATTAATATATATACGCCGCCGAACTTTGCAACAGCTCCTTCCTCCATTCGCTCACTGGAGCAGTCATCACGGTCTCCTTCTTCCACCGGCATTCCATCACCGGAGCCATCATAATCATGTCCTTCCACCTCCATTGTTCGATCACCGGAGCCTGCTTCACCCTCTCCTTCCAGACCATCGGTGTCGTTGAGATACGACAAGACATGACCTCCGCCGTGGATTATGTCCCCCAACAACTGTTCTGCTTCGATGTCTCGGTGCTCCATAGTTTCTGCAAATATTACAACATGGCAGTTAATATACAAACATGACAGATGGATATATTAGTGCAAACGTAGACATAGCTAACTTGACGCCTCTATGGTTTGGGGTGGCCTCGACAATGCTTCTAGTGTTTGGGGTGGCCTAGGCAACGCTTCTAGGGTTTGGGGTGGCCTCGACAACGCTTCTAGGGTTTGGGCCGGACCGCCTATCTCATGAATGTCCGACGTCCGGACCGACAAGGGATTTAACAAAATGACGCCATTCTGGATGTGCAGAAAATGGTCCATATTTTTCCTGATCTCATCTACCCTTCTATATGTCACGTTGTCTAGTGTCAAAGAATTCAAGAAAACCATGACTTCATCATTAGCCGGAAATGACAGGCGCATAATGGTACGAAGCTCTTCAAAGTTGTTTTGGAATGGAGTTCCCGATAGAATAATTCGCTTTTGGGTACAAATTTCAGCAAGAGCCTTCGGAAATATCGCTATTTGTAAGGCCTTTGCTGAAATTCGTACCAAAAGGCGAATTATTCTATCAGGAACTCTGTTCCAAAAGAACTTTGAAGAGCTTCGTAGCATCATACGCCTGTGACTTCTAGCAAATGATGAAGCCATGGATTTCTTCAATACTTTGACAGACAACGTGACATATAGAAGAATATATATATATATATAGATGAGATCAGAAAAAAATTGGATCAACTTGTGCACATCCATAATGGGGGTATTCTTGATAAATCTGGACCCTCGACCCCTCGGCGACCCTCGACCCTCTACCCTAGTTCACGACACTCGACCGCTCGGCGATCCACGACCCTCTATCCAAGTTCCCGACCCTCGACCCCGTCGTCTCCGGGTTCCCTCGACCCTCCACCCTAGTTCACGACTCTCGACCCCTCGGCGTTCCTCGACCCTCGACCCCTCGACGAACCTCAACCCTCGAACCTTCGGCGACCCTCGACCCCTCGGTGACCCCTCGACCCCTTTACGACCCTCTACCCTCGACCCATCGGCGACCCTCGACCCTCTACCCTAGTTCACGACCCTCGACCGCTCGGCGATCCACGACCCTCTACCCTAGTTCACGCCCCTCGACCCCTCGCGTGTCCCCTCGACCCCTACCCTAGTTCCCGACCCTCGACCCCTCGGCGTTCCTCGACCCTCGGCCCCTCGGCATTCCTCGACCCTCAACCCCTCGGCATTCTTCGACCCTCAACCCTAGTTCCCGACCCTCGACCGCTCGGCGATCCTCGACACCCTCGTTCCCGATAAAAATAAGAGAAGGAAGAAGAAGAGAAACAAAGAGGAGAAGAAGAAAAAAAAAAAAGGAAGAAGAAGGTAATAAGGAAAATAAAAAAATAGATTAATATTAATCTATTTTTTCTTCTTCTCCTCTATTCCTTCTTCTTCTCCTCTTTTATTTTTCTTCTTCTTCCTCTTCTTATTTTTTTTTCTCCTCTTCTTTCTCTCCTTTTCTTCTCCTTCTTTCTCTTCTTATTTTTTTCTCCTCTTCTTCTCTTTTTTCTCCCCTTTTTCTTCTCCTTCTTTTTCTTCCCTTCTTCCTTCTTCCTTCTTCCTCTTTTCCATACATATAAAAAGTTTAAAAAATACATACATACATACAAAAAATACATACATACATATAAAAAGAAAGCATATATATAACAAAAAAACATATATAAAAAAATAGCAACGCGGCGGCGGCAGCGGTGCTCACAGAGGAGGCGTCGGGGCGGGTAGGGGCGGGCCGGGCAGCGTCGGGGCGGTGTCGACGTCGGGCCGGGGCGGCGTGTCGGCGACAGGGCGGGCGGGGCGGCGTCGTGCCAGGCGGCGTTGGCGGCGGGGCAGGCAGGGCGGGCCTGACGGCGTCGGCGATGATGGCGAGGTGGAGCAGCCTGACGACGATTGGTGCAGGGGCGGCGATGACGAGGAGAAGAAGTGATTTTTGGAGAAACTGCTAAGTTTTTCTTATATACAAGAAACATTGGTCCCGGTTCGTGGCACAAACCGGGACCAATTTCCCCCTTTGGTCCCGGTTCGTTCCACCAACCGGGACCAAAGGTCTCTTTTCAACGGCCCAAAGGGCGGGAAACAGACACCTTTGGTCCCGGTTGGTGGCACGAACCAGTACAAAAGGGGGGCATTTGTCCCGGTTGGTGGCCACCAACCGGGACCAATGCACACCTTTCGTCCCGGTTGGTGCCACTAACCGGGATCAACGGCCTTGCGCTGGCAAGGTGCGCTGGGATGTTTAGTCCCACCTCGCTAGTTGAGAGAGCTCGAGATTGGTTTATAAGCGCTGCTGCGCCCACCCTCTCGAGCTCCTCTCAACTGCAGGCTTTTGGGCCTACTCTATTAATCCTTGCCCGTGGGCCTACTGGGCCTGTTGCGGGCCTGAATCCGGGCCCATGGTTGGGTTTCTAGTCGTATCCAGGCCGTGGTGGCCCAGTAGGTGGCATTTTTTTAATATTTTTTCTATTTTTTTCTTTATTTATTTTATTTTGTTTCTACTTACAACAAAATACTTACTGTTTTTCAGTGATTCTTTTTGCTTTTAGGTAATAAAAATTATGAACTTGCTGTTAGTGCCATTAGTTTTCCAATTTGGATAGTTTAAATTTGAATTCTTTGAATTTTTGTGAATCACTAGTTTGTGATTAACTTTACTATAAAAATAGATTTTGGAGTGATTCTGTTTCCTGCTATTTAATATTACTGTGTTTTATCATTATATTCAAAAATAGTTTTTGTTATTTTAGTTTCTAACAAAAAAATCTTTATGATAATTCTTTTTGCTATTAAAGTTTCTAACAAAAAAAGTTCTTTATGAAAATTCTTTTTGCTTTTAATGTTTTGAACAGAAAATACTTTGATAATTTTAGTTGCATAAATTTTATATAATTTTAGTTTCAATAATACTAGAGGTTTATAGAAGCTTTTTAGTTGATTCCTTTTCCTATTAGAGTTTCATTACAGTTTTCTAGTTCATTCTTTTTTCAATTAGAGTTTCATTAAAGTTTTCTAGTTCATTCTTTTAGTTTATTATTTTTGCTATTAGAGTTTCATAAAAGTTTTCCAGTTCATTCTTTTTTATATTAGTTCATTCTTTGAGCTAAATGAACCTGAAATTGAAAAACACTTCAGATGAACTCTGAAGAGGTTGAAAATTGGCACGGTATCATCATTTCACCCACATAGCATGTGCTAAAAAGTTGAGAGGGTTACGGCAAAAACTGGATGCACTTCGTGTACAAAATCGACAACCTCTTTCGAAGTATCAGGGTTTCGGATGAAAACTCATCTGTTACAAAGGGATTTCATTTTTTTGAACTTATTTGAACTACAGACTTTTTGTGTGTTCAAAATGAACCATTCAAAGCCACATCATCAATTTTCAACCCTTTTTGACTTCATCTGTTATTTTTCATGCATTTACTGATTTTTTTTAGCTAAATGACCCTGAAATTGAAAAGCACTTCAAATGAACTCTGAAGTGGTTGAAACAGTGCATGATATCATCATTTCACCCACATAGCATGTGCTAAAAAGTTGAGAGGTTACATAAAAACTGGATGCACTTCATGTACAAAATGGACACTCTTTCGAAGTATCAGGGTTTCGATGGAAACTACTCACTGTTACAAAGGGATTTCATTTTTTGAACTTATTTGAACTCAACTTTTGTGTGTTCAAAATGACATTCCAAGCCACATCATCAATTTTCAACCCTTTCTGACTTAATCTGTTATTTTTCATGCATTTACCGATTTTTTTGAGCTAAATGACCCTGAAATTGAAAAGAACTTCAAATGAACTCTGAAGAGGTTGAAAATTGTCATGATATCATCATTTCACCCACATAGCATGTGCTAAAAAGTTGAGAGGATTACGGCAAAAACTGGATGCACTTCGTGTACAAAATGGACAATCTCTTACGAAGTATCAGGGTTTCGGACGAAAACTCATCTGTTACAAAGGGATTTCATTTTTTTGAACTTATTTGAACTCCAGACTTTTTGTGTGTTCAAAATGAACCATTCAAAGCCACATCATCAATTTTCAACCCTTTATGACTTCATCTGTTTTTTTTCATGCATTTACGGATTTTTTGGAGCTTAATGACCATGAAATTGAAAAGCACTTCAAATGAACTCTGAAGAGGTTGAAAATTGGCATGATATCATCATTTCACCCACATAGCATATGCTAAAAATTTGATAGGGTTTCGGCAAAAACTGGGTGCACTTCGTGTACAAAATGGACAATCTCTTTCGAAGTATCAGGGTTTCGGATGAAAACTCATCTGTTACAAAGGGATTTCATTTTTTTGAACTTATTTGAACTTCAGACTTTTTGTGTGTTCAAAATGAACCATTCAAAGCCACATCATCAATTTTCAACCCTTTCTGACTTCATCTGTTATTTTTCATGCATTTACTGATTTTTTTGAGCTAAATGACCCTTTAAATGAAAAGCACTTCAAATGAACTCTGAAGAGGTTGAAAATTGGCATGATATCATCAGTTCACCCAGATAGCATGTGCTAAAAAGTTGAGAGGGTTACGCCAAAAACTGGATGCATGTCGTGTACAAAATGGATAATCTCTTTCGAAGTACCAGGGTTTCGGACGAAAACTCATCTGTTACAAAGGGATTTCATTTTTTGAACTTATTTGAACTACAGACTTTTTGTATGTTCAAAATGAACCATTCAAAGCCACATCATCAATTTTCAACCCTTTCTGACTTCATCTGTTATTTTTCATGCATTTACTGATTTTTTGAGCTAAATGACCCTGAAATTGAAAAGCACTTTAAATGAACTCTGAAGAGGTTGAAAATTGGCATGATATCATCATTTCACCCACATAGCATGTGCTAAAAAGTTGAGAGGGTTACGGCAAAAACTGGATGCACTTCGTGTACAAAATGGATAATCTCTATGAAGTATCAGGGTTTCGGACGAAAACTCATCTGTTACAAAGTGATTTCATTTTTTTGAACTTATTTGAACTCCAGACTTTTTGTGTGTTAAAAATGAACCATTCAAAGCCACATCATCAATTTTCAACCCTTTCTGACTTCATCTGTCTTCACTTTTTGTTCGCTTGTGTCCTTTGCTTATTGCGCCGTAACCATGGATATTCTTCATCGCTTAACAGGGTGCTTCGGTCAGCCTTGACTTTGAAGGGAGGAATTTCATGAAACTTTTCATAATCTTCTGACATGTCTGTCTTACCCTCCACTCCCACGATGTCTCTTTTCCCTGAAAGAACTATGTGGCGCTTTGGCTCATCGTATGATGTATTTGCTTCCTTATCTTTTCTTTTTCTCGGTCTGGTAGACATGTCCTTCACATAGAAAACCTGCGCCACATCTTTGGCTAGGACTAATGGTTCGGCTGTGTACCCAAGATTGTTCAGATCCACTGTTGTCATTCCATAATGTGGCTCTACCTGTACCCCGCCTCCTGACAGATTGACCCATTTGCACTTAAACAAAGGGACCTTAAAATCATGTCTGTAGTCAAGTTCCCATATGTCCACTATGTAACCATAATATGTGTCCTTTCCCCTCTTGGTTGCTGCATCAAAGCGGACACCGCTGTTTTGGTTGGTGCTCTTTTGATCTTGGGCGATCGTGTAAAATGTATTCCCATTAATCTCGCATCCATTGTAAGTCAATATAGTCGAAGATGGTCCCCTGGACAACGAGTACAGCTCATCAGAAACAGTGTTGTCACCTCTGAGACGTGTTTCCAACCAACTGCCAGAAGTCCTGATGTGTTCACATTTAATCCAGTCGTCACACTGCTCCGGGTGTTTGGAGCGCAGAATGTTCTTGTGATCATCGACATACGGGGTCACCAAGGTAGTGTTCTGTAGAACTGTGTAGTGTGCTTGAGACCAAGAATGCCCGTCCCTGCATATTATTGAGTCCCCTCCTAGCGTGCCTTTTCTAGTCAGTCTCCCCTCATACCGCGATTGAGGGAGACCAATCTTCTTAAGGTCAGGAATGAAGTCAACACAAAACCCAATGACATCCTCTGTTTGATGGCCCATGGAGATGCTTCCTTCTGGCCTAGCGCGGTTACGGACATATTTCTTTAGGACTCCCATGAACCTCTCAAAGGGGAACATATTGTGTAGAAATACGGGCCCAGAACGACAATCTCATCGACTAGATGAACTAGGACATGCGTCATGATATTGAAGAAGGATGGTGGGAACACCAGCTCGAAACTGAGATTTTAGGTTCTGGAACTTTTTCTCTGCCATATTTATTATTCCCTTTATATTCGACGAGAAGCCAGATGGTACCTTCATACTGAGCAGGCATTCAAAGAAGATTTCATTCTCTTCTTTGGTAAGAGTGTAGCTAGCAGGACCTTCATACTACTTTGGAGGCATGCCGTCTTTTTCGTGCCAGTGTTGCAGTTCCTCCCGTGCCTCCGGTGTATCTTTTGTCTTTCCATTCCCGCCCAAGAAGCCTAGCAGGTTCACGCAAAGGTTCTTCATCACGTGCATCACGTCGATTGAAGAGCGGACCTCTAGGTCTTTCCAGTAGGGTAGTTCCCAAAATATAGATTTCTTATTCCACATGGGTGCGCGTCCGTCAGCGTCATTCGGAACAGATAGTCCGCCAGGACCCTTTCCAAAGATTACCTGTAAATCATTGACCATAGCAAGTACGTGATCACCGGTATGCATGGCGGACTTCTTCCGGTGATCTACCTTGCCTTTCTTTCGACATTGATGGTTGGTCGGAAGAAATCGATGATGCCCCAGGTACACATTCTTACGGCATTTGTCCAGGTATATACTTTGGGTGTCATCTAAACAGTGCGTGCATGCGTGCTATCCCTTGTTTGTCTGTCCTGAAAGATTACTGAGAGCAGGCCAATCATTGATGGTTACAAACAGCAACGCATGTAGGTCAAATTCGTCCTGTCTGTGCTCATACCACATACGTACACCTTTTCCATTCCACAGCTGTAAAAGTTCTTCAACTAATGGCCTTAGGTACACATCAATGTCGTTGCCGGGTTGCTTAGGGCCTTGGATGAGAACTGGCATCATAATGAAATTCCGCTTCATGCACATCCAAGGAGGAAGATTATACATACATAGAGTCACGGGCCAGATGCTGTGATTGCTGCTCTGCTCCCCGAAAGGATTAATGCCATCCGTGCTTAAACCAAACCATACGTTCCTTGGGTCACCTGCAAACTCAGCCCGGTACTTTCTCTCGATTTTTCTCCACTGCGACCCATCAGCGGGTGCTCTCAACTTCCCGTCTTTCTTATGGTCCTCTCTATGCCATCGCATCAACTTGGCATGCTCTTTGTTTCTGAACAGACGTTTCAACGGTGGTATTATAGGAGCATACCACATCACCTTGGCAGGAACCCTCTTCCTGTGGGGCTCGCCGTCAACATCACCAGGGTCATCTTGTCTGATCTTATACCGCAATGCACCGCATACCAGGCATGCGTTCAAATCCTCGTACGCACCGCTGTACAGGATGCAGTAATTAGGGCAAGCTGTATCTTCTGCACCTCCAATCCTAGAGGGCATACGACCTTCTTTGCTGCGTATGCACTGTCGGGCAATTCGTTATCCTTTGGAAGCTTCTTCTTCAATATTTTCAGTAGCTTCTCAAATCCTTTGTCAGGAACAGCATTCTCTGCCTTCCACTGCAGCAATTCCAGTACGGTACCGAGCTTTGTGTTGCCATCTTCGCAATTGGGGTACAACCCTTTTTTGTGATCCTCTAACATGCGATCGAACTTCAGCTTCTCCTTTTCACTTTCGCACTGTCTCCTTGCATCAACAATGACCCGGCGGAGATCATCATCGGGCACATCGTCTGGTTCCTCTTGATCTTCAGCTTCCCCCATTGTAGCATCACCGTATTTAGGGGGCACATAGTTGTCATTGTCCTCTTCTTCTTCACTGTCTTCCATCATAACCCCTATTTCTCCGTGCTTGGTCCAAACATTATAGTGTGGCATGAAACCCTTATAAAGCAGGTGGGTGTGAAGGATTTTCCGGTCAGAGTAAGACTTCGTATTCCCACATATAGGGCATGGACAACACATAAAACCATTCTGCTTGTTTGCCTCAGCCACTTCGAGAAAATTATGCACGCCCTTAATGTACTCGGAGGTGTGTCTGTCACCGTACATCCATTGCCAGTTCATCTGCGTGCATTATATATAATTAAGTGTGTCAAAAACCATTACAGAACATCATGAATAGATAAGTGACCAAATTAATAGAAGTTCATCATCACATTAAAACCAAAGTACATACATAGTTCTCATTGAACAACATATAGCTCTCCAGAGCATCTAATTAAACCATACATTGAAACTATGTAAAACATTTCAATGCAACAACAAATGCGATCATAATCGCAACCAAGGTAACAATTGATCCAACGGCATAATGATACCAAGCCTCGGTATGAATGGCATATTTTCCATACTTTCTAATCTTGAAGCGCTTTGCATCCATCTTGATCTTGTGATCATCGACGACATCCGCAACATGCAACTCCAATATCATCTTCTCCTCCTCAATTTTTTTTATTTTTTCCTTCAAGTAATTGTTTTCTTCTTCAACTAAATTTAACCTCTCGATAGTAGGGTCGGTTGGAATTTCCGGTTCACATACCTCCTAGATAAATAAAATCTATGTCACGTTGGTCGGCATAATTGTCATAAACAATAAATGAACCAAATAGTTATAAAATATAATATATACCACATCCAAATCATAGACAGGACGAGGGCCGACGGAGGCGTGTACCAAAACCATCGCACTATATAATAACAAACAATAATAAAAGTAAGAAAATTATACAAGTATCTATCTAAATCAAACAAGTAAGAATTTTTCTATTTTACAAAGAAGATAAGAACAAGAGGCTCACCACGGTGGTGCCGGCGACGAGATTGGTGCGGGCGATCGACGGCGGTGAAGACGGGGACGGGACGTGATGGACCGCTAAACCTAGACAAATCTTGAGGAAAATGGAGCTTGGAGGTCGAGCTTGGAGAGAAGAAAGCTTAAGTAGTGTGGCTCGGGCATTTCATCGAACACCTCATGTGCATAGGAGGTGAGCTAGAGCACCACAAAGCCCTCCCCTAGCCGGCCAGAAAAAACAGAGCAGTGGAGTGCTCTGCTTGCGGGCGAGGGGGTATATATAGGCACAACATTGGTCCCGGTTCGTGGTTGTAACCGGGACTAAAGGCCACCCTTTGGTCCCGGTTCCAGCCACGAACCGGGACCAATGGGTGTGGGCCAGGAGCGAGGCCCATTCATCCTGGTTCGTGTCTGGAACCGGGAAAAAAGGGTCCAGACGAACCGGGACCAATGCCCCACGAGGCCCGGCCAGCCCCCTGGGCGCACGAACCGGGACGTATGCCCCCATGGGTCCCGGTTCATGACTGAACCGGGACTAATGGGCTGGCCAGGCCTGGACCAAAGCCCTGTTTTCTACTATTGTCCCTAGGGCTGGCCAAACAAAGGAGGGGGCGCACCAGCAACCTTGTGGGCTGGTCTGCCCCCTCCTTTGGCCCATAAGGCACATAACTTGCTGGGGGGGTGCCCGGAACCACTTCTGGTGACCCGATTCCTTCCCGGTACGTCCCGAAACACTTTCGGTGTCCAAATACCATCGTCCTATATATCAATCTTTACCTGTCGACCATTTCGAGACTCCTCGTCATGTCCGTGATCTCATCTGGCACTCCGAACAACATTCGGTCACCAAAACATATAACTCATATAACACTATATCGTCAATGAACGTTAAGCGTGCGGACCCTACGGGTTCGAGAACTATGTAGACATGACAGAGACACCTCTCCGGTCAATAACCAATAGCGAAACCTGGATGCCTATATTGGCTCCTTCATATTCTATGAAAATCTTTATCGGTCGACCCGTTATGGCAACATACGTAATTCACTTTATCCATCTGTAAGTTACTTGCCCGAGATTTGATCGTCGGTATCTCTATACCTAGTTCAATCTCGTTACCGGAAAGTCTCTTTACTCGTTCCATAATGCATCATCTTGTGACTAACTCATTAGTCATTTGCTTTCACGGCTTCTTATGATGTGTATTACTGAGAGGGCCCAGAGATACCTCTCCGAAACTCGGAGTGACTCATCCTAATCTTGATCTATGCCAACTCCACAAACACCTTCAGAGATACCTGTAGAGCATCTTTATGATCACCCAGTTACGTTGTGACATTTGATAGCACACAAGGTATTCCTCTGGTATCCGGGAGTTGCATAATCTCATAGTCGAAGGAATATGTATTTGACAAGAAGAAAGCAATAGCAATAAAATGAACGATTATTATGCTAAGCTAACGGATGGGTCTTGTCCATCACATCATTCTCCTAATGATGTGATCCCGTTATCAAATGACAACACATGTCCATGGTTAGGAAACCTTAACCATGTTTGATCAACGAGCTAGTCTAGTAGAGGCTCACTAGGGACACGGTGTTTGTTTATGTATTCACACATGTATTTAGGTTTCCGATCAATACAATTCTAGCATGAATAACAAACCTTTATCATGAATAAGGAAACAACTTTATTATTGCCTCTAGGGAATATTTCCTTCAGGAGGCGCCCACCTTACAATGGCGCCGGAACCCGAGAAGGGCTCGGAGAGAGAAACCGACTTCGAGGGACCTCGAAAGGCTTGAAGCAATGACGAGAAGGGGAGCATCTGGGTGGCCTTGTCTTCTACTCGAGCCACTAGTTGATCATTTCTCATATCGAAAGGGAAGGGAGTCTCGAGCCAGGCTTATATTTTATCTGAGTCCTTTCCCAACATAGGACTAAGTCTTGCTCTAATGAGGCAATCAAACCTATTCAAAAAACATCTACGTCGTAACTTTGTCTCGATGTACGGTGACCTTCGCATAAGGCCCCCTACACCCCACTAACTATACATCGCAAGCACCAATGACGAGATACCCCCTATTGTTCTATTGTTTCCATGACAACAATAGTAGCCCCATCCATGGGTGAGCCTAACCATCATGTAAAGCCGACGAAGCTAGATGCCACCCCCCCCCCCAACCAAAAGAAAGTCTCGACCGAAGTCGAAGTTTGCTTGCCAAAATAAAGAAGTATCACCCCAAAGCTTGAGAAGTAAATGATAAAGGTAAGGTCGACATCGAACATGTAAGAGCCTCGAGAACATGCCCTTGTAGGTATAGGAAGGCGACAAACTCCACCAAAGATCCTCAAAGTAGCGATGACGCTCGCCTTCACCGTGTTGAAGCCTCAAGGAGCCTCGACGACGTGAAGTCACGCCTTTGCTAACTTGGCACCGTTGATCCTTCGAGTTGCCACATCTCCCACTTCTGAGCCTTAGCCTCATCTCTAGCTTGGTGTCATTAAGCCATGGCTTCGCCAACTTGGTTTTGTGCCGATCCTAGGAATTGCATTGTCGCTCACTTCAAACCCTTAGCATCGCCTCGAGCTCCGAGCTGTGATGCCACATATTCACCAACTTGGCACCATGCCTATCCTCATAGTTTTCATGTCGCCCACTTCCTAGCGTTGGCATCCCCTCGAGCTTGGAGCCGTGATGCCGTGACTTCGCCAACTTGGCTCCATGCCGACCCTCGGGGTTGCCACATCACCCACTTCCAAGCCTTGGCATCACCTTGAGCTTCGAGCCATGATGCCACGCCTATCCTCGGAGTTGCCGCTTCGCCCGCTTCCAAGCATTGGCATTACCTCGAGCTTGGATCCGCGACACCATGCCTTTGCCAACTTTGTGCCAAGCCGATCCTGGGAGTTGCGACGTTGTCCCCTTCCGAGCTTTGGCATCCTCTCGAGCCCACAATGCTGATCCTCAGAGATGCCATGTCACCCCATTTCTGAGCCTTGCCATCACCTTGAGATCGGAGCCGCGACGCCGCACCTTGCCAACATTGTGCTGCATCGATCATCGTAGTTGTCACATCGCCGACTCTAAGCCTTGGCATCGCCTCAAGCTTGTAGCCGTGACACCACGCCTTCACCACCTAAGCACCATAACCCTCGGAGCCATGATGTTGCTTGTCTCCATCGCCTTGACGCCGCACGGAGCCTCGGCACCCTGACACCGGTCGCCTCTGTCTACTTGATGTCATGTCAATCCTCCAAGATGAAGCATCAACTTTCAACATAACCTAGTTCCCCAACTTACCGCTAATGGTTCACGACGCCATCGCAAATGGAGTTCCTTAGTTCAATCCCTATTGGGGACCCCACTTCACCATGCCTTAATCCAATCTGATGATGCCTCAAGCTCGACTGCTTTTCCTGGAGGATCTCTGCATGAAAGAAGCTCGTCGAAAGAAAAAGACCCCCAAGGCGCACGACGTGAGCCGGGAAGAAGCAGAAACCCTATGAAGGCCAGTACTTCAATGAACCACCGCGAAGGGTCACAAGGACCTAATGAACATCTTGTGGCTTAGTCCGGAATAGCTGCAACAAGAAAAGGCCAACATGAATACCTAGTTTCCACCAAGAAGACCACGAGTCTATTCTCCAAGTCACTCATAAGGAAAAGAAAGTGACTACACCCGCGATGAATGCTGTCGGTTCCATAGGAGGCAAAGGTAATCCTACAAACCCTTAACATACAAATCCAAGAAACTCGCTTCCCGTGGAAATTGAAGCAACCCATCATGAAGTCATATGCAGGAGACTCTAACCCGCTTCAATTCTTGGAAGCATACCCCACCGCCATCCATGCTGCCGGGGGTGGTCCTACAGGGACTTGCAATTTTTCCTCGTTGTGTTTTCTGGAATGGTGTAAACTCATTTCTTTAACCAAAGGAGGAAGTCCAAGAAATCATAGGATCGTCTCCAAGGAATCTTCATCGCCAACTTCCAAGGGAACTTCACATAGTCTTGTCAAGTGAACTCTTCACCCTTTGATCCTGAGAAATTTCTTCAAGGGATTCTCCAAGGTCTGAAGCCAAATCACCTATGCCCCAAGCACGGTGGTCATCAATGCCTTCATGTAAGCCTTGCTCAAAGAAGAACTGAATCGAGCCATCAACTGCAACTTGCCAAGAACCACTGAAGGGTTATATCATGTGGTGGAAAAACGCACCCAAAAAGAAGATGATCACATTACCAAAGAAAAGCGATAAGCACAAGGCCATGGCACTTCCTCAAGTGCAAATACCGAAACACGCTTCACGCATAATGACACTCTGTTAACCACCAAATTCATCATCAATTGCAAGCACACAAAAAGCCTCATTGATGGCAGAAGCTTGATAGACACCATGTATACCAGCACACCCAGAAGCTTGATGAAGCAATAAGAGGGCTACAATGAATGTACCTTAGAACCCTCGTATGATATCATGTTTAATAGAATTGATAGAGTACTCATATCAACAAGGTGCACCTTCTTTTCAGGAGCCTCATTACCAAAGAACCTTTAGGTCAAGCGTGCTTGGCCTGGAGTAATTTGAGGATGGCTGACCAGCCGGGAAGTTGTTCCTAGGTGCGCACGAGTGAGGACAAAGTGCACAGGAAAGACCAGTGTTGGTCTATGAGGCTAGTCTACATCCTAGGTGGTAGCCAGGCATAGTGACCAGGAACCCGTGGCTATGGCTGGCGTGTTACAGAATGGTATCAAAACCAAGCCTCGCGGTTACACGGGAGTGTGCGGGTTGATACGTCTCCAATGTATCTATAATTTTTTATTGTTCCATGCTCTTATATTATCAATCTTGGATGTTTTTATATACATTTATAGCAATTATATATCTTTTGTTGGGACTAGCCTATTAACTCAGTGCCCGGCGCCAGTTGCTTTTTTTGCCTGTTTTTGGTTTTCCAAAATATAAGTAGCAAACGAAGTCCAAATGCCATGAAACTTTTTGGAGATTTTTTATGGACATATGAGACACTTGAAGCTTCGGGAGAGGACCAGAAGCCAGAGGAGGTGGCCACGAGCCACCTGGGCGCGCCTGGGGGGGGGGGGCAGGCGTGCCTTGGTGCCTCATGGGCCCCCCTCTGCCCCTTTTGACCTAATTTTACCTCTATTAATTCTCTAAAATCGGGAAACCAACCAGGGAGTCCATGAAATAATCTTTTCGCCACCGCAAGTTCCTGTTCTCGAGAGATCCCATCTGGAGGCCTTTTCCGGCACTCCATCGGAGGGGGAATCGATCATGAAGGGGCTCTCCATCAACCTTGCTACCCTTCCGATGATGCGTGAGTAGTTTACCACAGACATTCGGGTCCATAGTTAGTAGCTAGATGGCTTCTTTTCTTTTTTTGATGTTCAATACAATGTTCTCCTCGATGTTATTGGAGTTCTATCCGATGTAATCACTTTTTGCGGTGTGTTTGTTTGGATCCGATGAATTGTGAGTTTATGATCAGATTATCCATGAATATTAATTGAGTTTTTTCTGATCTCTTTTATGCATGATTATTATAGCTTCATATTTCTCTCTGATATATTGATTTGGTTTGGCCAACTAGATTGATATATCTTGCAATGGGAGAGGTGCTTTGTAATGGGTTCGATCTTGCGGTGCTCAATCCCAGTGACAGAAAGGGACATGACACATATGTATCATTGCTATTAAGGGTAAAAAATGGGATTTATTCATACGTGAGTTTACTTTGTCTACATCATGTCATCTTGCTTAAGGCGTTACTCCGTTCTTTATGAACTTAATACTCTAGATGCATGCTGGATAGCAGTCGATGCGTGGAGTAATAGTAGTAGATGCAGGCAGGAGTCGGTCTACTTGTCTCAGACATGATGCCTATATACATGATCATTGCCTTGGATATCTTCATGATTATTTTCTTTTCTATCAATTTCCCAACAGTAATTTGCTTACCCACCGTATGATATTTTCAAGAGAGAGGCCTCTAGTGAAACCTGTGGCCCCCGGGTCTACTCAAACCATATAGTAAAAATTCCAAACATACCTTGCTGCTATTTTTCTTTATTTATTTTATTTTGTATTTTTGTTTGATCTGTCTATCTATCACCATACAATTTAATCTTGCAACTAACCGCCGAGGGATTGACAATCCCTTGTTCGCGTTGGGTGCAAGGATTTGTTGTTTTGTGTGCAGGTGCTGCTAACGAGTTGTTGCGTGATTCTCCTACTGGATTGATAACCTTGGTTTCATAACCGAGGGAAATACTTATCTCTACTGTGCTGCATCATCCCTTCCTCTTCGAGGAAATACCAATGCAAGCTACAAGTAGCACGGGTTAGGGCCGAGACACTGACATGTGGCGCATGGTGTGTGTGGCCCGTCGAGGCACACTACATGGCATATGTGCCGGCACTGGACGCACACACGCATGCCAAGAGGGAACGTTCCTGCTAGGGTGACGAGGACCTCGAATTCTTTAAGAGGGGGTGTATGTGACATCCTAATTAATATGATTGATAAACTACACATATCAATAAGGTGTACCTTCTTTTTTGGGAGCCCATCTTGAAAGAACCTCCAGGTTAAGCGTGCTTGGCCTAGGGTAATTTGAGGATGTGTGACCAATCGGGAAGTGTGTAGGAAAGGCCACTGTTGGTCTGTGGGGCCAGTTTAGATCCCAGGTGATCGCCAGGCGTAACGACCGGGAACCGGAGGTTATTGCTAGGATGTTAGACCTCACTTTGCCCTTTCATAGGTTTCATGTGAGAGAAACCGCTATAGCTGCTTAGAGAAAGCTCCTCATAGGCAATCATCATACGGAAGTAGTGTGCTTTGATGAAGTAGGATTGAAGCCTTCCTTCTATGTCATCCTATAATGAACCATGCTCAACTGTTTCCACACCATGTCTTCTTATGCATGAAAACCCCTAACTTGATAGATAGAATATATTAGTAGCGATGTTAATTGGGTTGTGATAGTGGTGACAGTTGCAAGTAAAGTGAATAAAAGAAGTAATTACTCGGCAGTTGCCAAGTAACAAGTAGTAAATGAGAGCTTACCAATATTAAAATAGGAGGCACGGGGATGTATATTCGGATGTTACATGGACATTACCACTCATGACATAGTGCATATGCAAATGAGCCATTGATCTTAGGTTCATGCTCTTTTACTTTTGTGGGCATGCGTTCTATATGTAGATGGATGTACCATTATAGAAATTTATCCTTCATCTATTGTCCTGCCCCCTCATGTCACCGCAAACATTAGGTAATTAATGGTAACTAAGATGGCCCTTTTTCAAGACCATTAGAGCAGTGCATTAACACTTTGTGAACACATGTAATCCTCAAATTATAGTACTCCACATTGATATCCCGGTCTATCACTCTCGGGGTCACTGGTTTGGAGTTATAATAGGTGAAAAAACTTGCACGTATAATCCAAATACATAAACATCATTACAACATAAATGGTTCAGATCAGAAATCATATTACTCCAGCACTAGTAATAAACATTAAGCATAGAAAAGTTGCATCAACAATAGATCAAGGATGATAGTCGAACTAGAGATCAAAATCCTAACATAGAAACACTATTACATGATAGGCTTAATCCAATTTCCATCCACCCCATGTGCCCACAGCAGATTACTCACACATGGAAGGAGGAAACATGATGGTGGTGATTGAGAAGGGCCTGGTGTCGACGGAGATGGAGAGGAACCACCCCCGGAGATGAAATCAACTTCAGATCTTCCTTCAAAACGTATATCAGTAGAGGCAGCAGATCTCTGGCCTTAGAAAAAATACATGAAAAATTCCTGAAGCTTTATGTCCCGAAATTGTTATATAGCCGGAAGAGGGAACTGGGTTGAAGGAAATATGCCCAAGAGGCAATAATAAATGTTATTATTTATTTCCATGTTTGTATTTAATGTTTATTTTCTATGCTATAATTGGAATGGTTCTCGAGTCTGCAGTAACCACGAGACTCAGAGGAAAACTCATGTGCATGTGTGGAATAATAAACGGTAAAAATATTCCATGTCTCGCCTCTAAGACTAGCTACAGTGTTGTATGATGGTTCTATTTTCCTGATCATGGTCATAGTTAAAGTAACAATGATGCTGGCAACTTTGAGGACACATTGTTGGAAGGACACTTGTGTTGAATTGACCCAATTGATTGTTATAATGCGAGATCATATCATCAATATTTAATAGTCTAAACACACAGATGTTAACGTGTGCATAATTCCATAAACCATGAGTGTATCAAGTATCTTCATAACAGATGATGTGCTTTGGGGTTCTTCTAACATCAACCATAACAGGGTGATCATAACAGCAACTTAAAGGTGCATCGAAAAAGTATGACATGGTACTTGATAGCTCAAGACTGGAATTTGCTCCTCCGACGATGGAGAGATATTCTTAGGGCCCTCTCGGTGTGACGGTGTCCATCATTGTCTGTCCAGATACAACATGACTTATTACCAGGAATGCCCAAACACGGGAATGAGAAAAGAGAACAAAACCGGTAACGAGGATAACTGACATAGTGATCAAGTGTTGCTTCATAGCGATGCCGATAAATCTCACCTCGGGTTTTGTAAAGTATCATGAAACAAAGGGAATAGCACAAGGGAACAACAGGTTCACTTGATATTTATTCGTGTGGGTATAGGGGTCAATATGGATGTCCATGGTTCCGCTATTGATCATTGAACAGAAGGAGTTCCGATCATGTATATACTTTACCGAACCTGCGGGGTCACACGCTTAAGGATCACCGACCTATTGATATTAGAAGTGTAGGAGCTTATGTAATTTGCACCAGAAAATTTTGGATAAAGTGAAATTATTTCAGAGAGAAAACCGGGAAAGTTTAAGTGAAAACCAAAAAAAACCAGAGAAGCAAAAAAGTTCCAGAACATCCTAAAAATCCACCGGATGGTATAAAAAGGTTTCAGAACCGTCCGAAAGTTTCTGGAGGAGCCCATTGGGCTGCCCACTTGGATGTCCCATGTGGGGCAGCCCACATGGGCCAAATGGGCCAAGGGGTGTGCCCCAAGTTGGTTGTGGGGGGGGGGGGGTGCGCCTCCTCCCTTCACTACCAGGAAAAACCCTATAGGCAATCATATAATAGTGGCGCGGGTTATATGCCCCGCGCTACTGCTAAATAGTAGTACCGCGGGTTAAAACCATAGTTTTAAATAGCTGGCTATAGCCTTGCTATAGCCTATTCAAAAGGGTGCCGCTAAATTGTCTCATGTACAAATAGCCCGTATAGCCCGTTATAGCTCCGCTATAGATGATTTGGTGGTCCGCCACTATTTGGCATAGCCCGCTATTTAAAACAATGGTTAAAAAAGCACGCTACTGCTAGCAGTTAGAAGTAGTGCGGGCTCCCGTACCCCATGCTAATGCTAGCTGGTCCACACTGCCCCCCCCCCCCCCCCCGAGACAGGCCATAGAAGCATTGCTGGGTAATAAACATGCGCTACTACTATGTTGATAGCAGTAGCCCGGGTTTGCATCCCTGCGCTAGTGGATACACAAGACCAGCTGGTGGCTCCCCTTAGCAGCGGCGCGGTCCACTCTACCCGCACTACAGCTACTGGCCTAGCAGTAGCGCGGATCTCTTGCCCTGCACTACTACTAAGCGCAGCACCCTCATGTCCCTTTACCTGCCCGTGTTCCTCACTCCCTCTCCTCACTCTCTCTCCCCCTCTCGCCATTGCCCCCGCTCCTCCTCCTGCCGTCGCCGCCAACCCCACATCCCCGGCCTCCTCCCGCCTTCCCCTACCAAGGTGACTCCCCTCCCTCCTCCTCTTCCCCTACCGGGGCACCGGCCCTCCTCCCCTTCCCCTACCGGGGCACCGGCCCTCCTTCCTCTTCCTCCCCTTCCTCTACTCTTCCCTCCTCACTCCTCCCTCCCCTTCCTCCACTCTTCCCTCCTCCCTCCTCCCTCCCCTTCCTCCCCTTCCTCTTCCTCCTCCTTTTTCTAAACTATCATAAGAATTTGTATGGTTGAATAAAATGTAGTACTATGTGCTAGTTTAGGAATTTATTCTAAATCCTTATAAATGTAGTACTATGTGCTAGTTTAGGAATTTTTTCTATGGTCGTTTGATTTGTATGGTCCACAAATGTTTATTATAGCTCATTGAACATAAATTTGGAGTGTACAAAACGGTCATGATCGGGAATATTTTGCAGGGAACTTACGAGTTCCCATGTTTTGTTGGAATATTTTGCAGAGAACGAAGTAATGCATTAAGAACGATGACATGATGTAGTCAAGACAAAAGCATATAAGAATTCATCCCAACTTGTTATCCTTAATGGCAACAACACATGCGTATCAACTCCCCTTCTGTCACTAGGACTGAACACCGCAAGATCGAATCCATTACCGAGCACCTCTTTCCACTGCAAGAAGATCTAATCTAGTTGGCTAAACCAAACCAAAACTTCGGAGAAGAAATACATGGCTATACTAAATCATGCATAAAAGAGATCAGCAAAGAACTTAAATAAAACAAGGATAGACCTGATCATAAACTCACAATTCATCGGATCCCAACAAACACACCGCACAAAGTCATTACATCGAATGGATCTCCATGAAGATCATGGAGACCGTTGTATTGAGATACAAAGAGAGAGAGAGAGAGAGCCATCTAGCTACTACCTACGGACACGTAGGTCTGTGGTGAACTACTCACGCATCATCGGAGAGGCGGCAAGGATGATGTAGAGCCCCTCCTTGATGAGTTCCCCATCCGGTGGAGTTCCCGAAAAGACCTCCAGATGGAATCTAGCGAGAACAGAGGCTTGCGGCAGCGGAAAATGTATTTCGTGGACTCCCTGTACGGTTTTGGAATATTTGGGAATTTATAGAGGTGGAGGTAGGTCGGTTGGAGCATGGAGGGGCCCACACAACACTGGGGCGCGCGCATTGTTTGGGGCCCTCCGATGGGATCTTTCGTAGCCACCAAGTTCCAGGTGATCCTTATCTTCAATAAAAAAATCCTCAAAAAGTTTCGGGACAATTTGATCTTATCTGATATTGATTTCCTGCGAAACAAAAACAGGGCAGAAAACAATAACTTGCACGTGGCACTAAGTTAATAGGTTAATCCACAAAAGTGATATAAAAGTGTATAAAATGATAATAAAAACATCCAAGAATAATAATATCATAGCATGGAACAAGCAAATATAATAGATACGTTGGAGACGTATCAAGCATCCCCAAGCTTAACTGCTGCTCGTCCTCGAGTAGGAAAGTGATAAAACATATTTTTGATTGTGGAATGCTACCCAACATACTTCAAGTTATTTTCACAGCATAGACATGAGGACTTAGATGATTCAAAGTAATAGTCTATATTTGACATGAAGACATAGATACTCAAGTGAAGCTAACAAGCAACCATGCCTTTCAAAATAACAATGCTAAAGTAAATTATCCCTAGCCCATTATGCTCAATTATTGATCCATTCATGATGCACACTCGAATATCAATCATGCTCCATGCACACACATGACCACATGACCCCCTAGTTGGTGCTTTTCAAGAGAAGGATGAGACTCAACATGAAAATAAATAGAAAGGCCCTTCGCTGAGGGAAGCATTGATTTACAGAGGTGCCAGAGCTCAAGTTTTAAAAGAGATGAAAAAATTATTTTGGGTGGCATGCTTTTCTCATCAACGAGAACGACTTAAGGTTCCCAACACTTCTCACATTGGATACATCATAGGCGATTCCCAAACAAAAAATAAATATATTTTTTCAATTCCCCCGTCATCGTTTCAGTTTCATCAAGACTTTGGTCTTTCTACTGTCACATCCAAGAAAATGAATTTTTTTGTTTCCACCCTTACTTTTCACAATCCAAGGCTAGCTGTATTCACGGGTGCCCTCCATACCATCACATTCCATTTATTTTTGGGACTGGGCATCCCTTATTACCGCCACACTCTTGTGCAATGACAAGTGAATAAACACTCATCGTGAGAATGACATATCCAACATGAAAATCATTGGCCACCCCTCACCGCTTCATGAGCAATACGGCACACAAAAGAGAAAATATTTTTGAAATTTTTTAGAGATGGCACATGCAAATTTACTTAGGACGGCAATGAAATACCGTATATAGGTAGGTATGGTGGACACAAGTGGCAAAAACAAGATTTAAGGGTAATGGATGCACAAGCAGTATTCCCGCTTAGTACAAGGTGAAGGCTAGCAAAAATATTGACAAGCGCCCAACTAGAAAATCCTGATGATGCACATGCGTACATAAAACATAACCAACACCGAACAATACACTACAAGTAGGATATAACTTCATTGCATAACTATTGACTTTATGTGCTTGCATAGGGAATCATAAACCTTAACATCAATATTCATACTAGAGCATAAATGACTCACTAACATAACTCACATATCATCATCTACATATCTCAAAACTATTGCAAAGAATCAAGTTTTTCATGTCCCATAAATTTTTTTACGCTAGTTTTCATTATGCTACTTGAATATTCATCACAAAGGGACCAAACATCATATCTTGTACCAATTACCAAGACTATTTTCACACTCTCAAAAAGATATAAGTGAAGCAAGAGAGTTAATTTCTTCAAAATTTTCTAGCATTCTCAAAAAGATATAAGTGAAGCAAGAGAAAAAGTTTCTTCAAAACATATAAAATTCTTAAAAAGATATAAGTGATGCATGAGAACAAGTTTCTTCAAAAAATACGCACCACCGTGCTCAAAACGATATAAGTGAAGCACTAGAGCAACCGCCTAGCTTAACAAATTTAAGTGATGCACAAGAAGCAATTCAAACAAATTATGATGATGTGAGGCCATCTCAAGCAAATGTGTTCAGAGGTGATGATTGTGAAAAACTAATAAGCAAAGACTCATATCATACAAGACGCTCCAAGCAAAACACATATCATGTGACGAATAAAAATATAGCCTCGAGTGTGTTACCGATAGTCGTTAGAAGAAAGAGGGGATGCCCCGGAAGGCATCCCCAAGCTTAGACGCTTGAGTCTCCTTAGATATTACCTTGGGGTGCCTTGGGCATCCCCAAGCTTTGGCTTTTACATGTCTTCATTCCTTCACCCATCGTCGTCACTCCAAAACTTGAAAACTTCAATCACACAAAACTCAACAAAACCTTCGTGAGATCCGTTAGTATAACCAAACAAATTACTACTATAAGTACTATTGCAAACCCATTAAAATTTTATAATTGCATTATAGGTACTGTACTCTAACTTTCCCATTGCTTGCACCCACCGATACAGTCCATAGATTCATCAAAATAAGCAAACAATGCAATGAAAACAGAATCTGTCAAAAACAGAGCAGTCTGTAGCAATCTGACGAAAAGCCATAATACTGTAACTCCAAAAATTCTGAAAAATTAGAAATTCGTGGAAAATTTGTATATCAATAACCTGTAAAAAATTCAGACACATTCAACGCTCTGATGAATTTATAAAATTCCTGGACTGGGCATCAAAGTTTCTGTTTTTTCACAGAATTGCATTCACAAGCATCCACATCATCCCACAGGTCTTACTTGGCACAAACACTAACTAAAAATAAGTAAACCAACTTAAAACAGAAGCAAATAAAGGAAAATAAAAAGAACAGAAACAAAAAGCAAAAGATTATTTTATTCGTTGGGTTGCCTCCCAACAAGCGCTATCGTTTTACGCCACTAGCTAGGCATAAAGCAATACATCAAGTATTGTCATCCTTGGATTTTACTCCATAGGTAGCCCTCATAACGGATTCATAGGGAGGTTTAATCTTGGTCCTTGGGAAGTGTTCCATGCCTTTTTTCAAAAGAAACTGAAACTTTATATTTCCCTCTTTCATATCAACCACAGCACCGATGGTGCATAAAAACGGTCTACCAAGAATCAAAGGGCAAGACAGATTGCAATCGATGTCAAGAACAATAAAGTCCACGGGTAAATAGTTCCTATTTGCAACAATAAGAACATCATTGATCCTCCCCAATGGCTTTTTAATAGTGGAGTCCGCCAAATGCAAATTAAGAGAACACTCATCCAAATTGGTAAAACCAAGAACTGTAGGGTAACGCAGCAGAAAACAAAAATTTCCGACCTACGCACCAGCCCAGGACCACTATGGAGACTGCATATAAGGTTTGATCATTTTCGTTACCGACTCGTAGCGCAGCGGAAGTAGAGTCGATGACGATCAGCGGTGCAGATCCCCGCAGCTAGGATTTACAACCTCCCAACCGCGAGGATGTATCCCCTCGTCTTCCCTTCAGACAGCCCTTCGGGAGGCGGTCGAATAGTCCCCCGGACGGTGTCACGGACAGCCCTTCGGGAGGACCTTCGAAACTCGAACGGTCACACGGACAGCCCTTCGGGAGGACTCACAGAACTCGGACCGTCACTTGGACAGCCCTTCGGGAGGCACTCTCGAACAGCCCCTCGGGCACTAAGATCGAAACTACGACCTCTCTATAGAGTTGCACACATACGGTGTCATCTATCCGGCAGGGCTTCGCCGTCCAGAACTAGTTCCCACCGGAAACCAGACAGCCTTTCGGCTCTACGAAACTCTTTTCGTGGGAGGGAGAGAGAAGCCAGATCATTGCATGGCACTTGAATGTGAGAAGGGATGAAGGATTAAGCAGCCCCCTCTCCTCCTTATATAGGAAAACCAAGGGGTAGGATGGGCATTCAAGAAATACCAAAATACCCATGAAGGAAACTCTTTCCAAGGGCATAATAGAGAAACCAAAGGACATGTGGAGCTCCAAGGAGGAGCTCCACATGTGGCCGGCCACCCCCTAGGGGTCCCCCCCCAAGGGGGCTCTCATCCATCCACATCACCTTCTAGAAGCCTTTAGCAAAAAGCCCTAAAAGGTGGCTTTCCAAAAAATTCCAAAAAGCACTTTCACTATTCACGACGACATTTTTCAGCGTCCGTTCGAACTGAAAATATTTATGTGGGCTTAGAACATTTCCAGTACCCACTAAAATAATTTTCAACGTGTTTTGGAACAATTCCAGTTTTGTGATTTCATCTACGAAAAGCATCTGAAGCGGTTCCGGCAGCCCCGGGAACATTTCCGGTTTTTTCTTCCAGAAAATTCCCAGAAGTTTCCAGAATGATTCTGGCATCCTCCAAGAATTATCAGGCATGTGCCGAAACCACTTTGACTTAATGGTATCCCCTGAAACAACTTTTCAGTTTCACCGGAACTCATCCGGTGACCTCTCTCTGCGGAACTTTTCCGCTGTCCGAAACTTTTCGGTGTCCTAAACTTTTTCGGTGATTTTCTCTCAGACTCCCTGTCTAGTATTCAGCAGATAGATGACCCTTAAGCGTGTGACCCTATAGGTTCGGTGAAGTATAGACATGACCTGGAACCCCTTCCGATCAATGATCAACATCGGAGCCATGGACACCCATATTGACCCCTATACCCACACGAATGAATATTCGAGTGAACCTCCAGTTGCCGTGTGCTATTCCTATTGCTTCGCGATATGTTACAAATACCCGAGGTGAGACATGTTGGCATTCCCGTGGATCAACAACTTGTCCACTATGCTAGTTACCTCGTTACCGGTATTGTTCTCTTTTCTCGTTACTGTGTTCCGGCATCCCTGTGATCAAATCACCCTGTGTCTGGCCAGACGATGATGGATACCGTAACACCGAGAGGGCCCAGAGATATCTCTCCATCGTCGGAGGAGCAAATCCCAATCTTGAGCTATCAAGTTACTTGACATACTTTCCCATGAACCCGTCAGCCGCCGTAATAGTCATCCAGTTACGGATGACGTTTAACAAACCACAAAGTTCATGAATCAAGCATGAAGAAACTCGATACTCTCATGGTCTGAGGAATTATGCAAACATTAACCATCTCTGTGTTATTAACCATTAACTTGTGACGAAAGAATCTCATAGCATAACATCAATTTGGGTCGATTCAACACAAATGTTCTGCTAACAATTGTGCCCTCAAAATTGCCGGCATGGTCATGCCCATGATCGGGAAAACAGGATCATCATGCAATACTTGAGCCAGTCATAGAGGCTTGACTAGGAATACATTTTACCGTTTATTATCCCACACGTGCACATGAGTTTCCCTCCAAGTCTCGTTTTATTTGTAGACTCAAGAATCATTGCAGTTATAGCATGGAACATAAACCTAATTATGAACAGGGAGATAATCAATAACATTTATTATTGCCTCTAGGGCATATCTCCTACAGACTCCCACTTGCACTAGAGTCAATAATCTAGTTAATGCTAATGCACTTTACACCTGTGGCACACCTGTGTAAATATGCTTCGCATGTGGTATAGCCTGATGTCCAACGGATCTGACGACTTCAGCTCCGTGTGTCTCTTTGCATATCCTTCGCATTTTCATGCTTTCACAAAATTCATATTTTGTGTGGACTTGACTTTGTATGTATGTGAATCACAGGTCGAACCTGGATTCCTTAGACTGAGGTATGGAGCAACTACCTGCAGTAGTGTCCCATTGACAAAAGTCATCTTGGAACCCTACTAAGTTCATGAATGAAATATATGATTCAACATCTTCTTTATCGCTTAAAAAGCGGCAACATACTTCGCCTCTGTTATAGAATTCGCCACAGTATCTTGTTTGGAACAATTTCCAACTACCGTGCCACCATATTATGTATTACACAAAACCCTTTATTTAAATCAAAAATCGCTTGGAGCAATGATGAAGACTGTATCGATGTAACATTTTACAACGAACTCTTCATGATCTCCACTTGCGAGAAAACATGTCATCAGTGCTACTCTAGCATTCAATGACACTTTTCACTGTTGTCCTGTGATCAGTACTTTTGATCACTTTGGTATCTATACTCGCAACACCTTGGGAGTATCGGACAAAACTGGTTGTTTTACATACCATGGAATACGTGATTAATCCAAACACGAAGGTGTGAGGAATCTCCATCATGTATTTTGCTCATCAGTGTTTTTGGGACACCGAGTCTTGCAAAAACTCTTTCCATGTGACTTCGGCAAGAATCACTCCTTGGCGTTTTAAATGCTAAAAAGTTTTAGCATCTTGTCAATATGTATTTATTGCTTAGCCCCATTAGGTAAATCTATCTCCATAGATCATTATGCCTAATATTGAGGCTATTTATCCCAAGCACTTCATCGAAAAACTATTTTCAAATGAAGTCCTAATTCATGTCAAGAATTTTATTTCCAATTAACAATGTGTCAAGCACACAAGGTTTTTAGAAATATTATTAGGCTCCCACTTACTTTCTTGAATTACAAGCATCTTCGTTACCCATTGATGAAATCAAACTCCTTTGACCATTTCATCAAAACACGAAGATTCCGACTCCACTTTGCTCTCTTCTGTCCATCGCTGGAACTCTGAAGTTTGCACCCTTACTAGCATCCTCTGGACTCACAAAATACCTTGGACTGTAACACATGCAAGTCCTTGGTTTCATTTCCATCAGATGGAAATCCTTTTTTCATCCCTTGTTTCATATCTCATGATATGAAATTTGTATTAATTGCTAGTTCAACCCGAACTGACTTTAAGCATCGCTACGATGAAACAACCTCATCGTAGTCAACTCCTTGAACTTGTTATTTCAACAAGTCGAGCTTTATGGATAAAACATTTTATCCATATCAGTTTATAGTTCCATAAAAGTTCGTTAGACTCTAAGTCTTCTGAAGGGGTCATCAAGATATGATCTTGAATCATTTATATGGAAACTATCTCGGATTATATTGGCATTTAGCCAATCCCGGAGTCAGGGCCCATCAACGCTTCCTTGTGTATCGTAGGTATACTGTTGTCTAACAACAATATCTCGTCTGCGCACCTGAGAGGTTTGCACGAGCCTTGCCTACGTGGTTCAGTTGCAAGTACGACCGAAGTCCATACATTTTATTGTAGAGACTTCCGTATCAGTCGCAGTAGGAAACTCCGGAATCACTTCCAAGGTTCCTTTCCTTTGACCTGATGACGAAGATACTGGTTATCTCGTCGAGTTGCACTGTCCTCCTACTCACCTTTTGCAAGAACAACTCTCTTTAAAAGCATACCATTTTGTGGCAAAAACTTTTGCCTCGGTATAGTGGTGGGGGAATACCCAATGACTTGGGATAACCTACAAAGTAGCACTTGTCTGATTTGGAATAGGTTTGTAACCTTTTACACAAGCCCCACATTCCAAATGTTAAGAAAAGATATAACATGGTTGGGCGTACCATACCATGGTGTCATTTCAACAGACCCGATGGAGCTCTTTTCAGTGTAAAAGCCGCAGTCTCTAAAGCATCACTCTTTAAAAGGGATAATGGCAAATTTATTTATGCCATCTTTGATCTTACCATGTCATAAATGGTTCGATTACATCTTCACAGACTTTCCACTTGCAGTGGTGTTCCGGGAGGTGCAAGTTATGAAACCCCTTTCACAACTCATCAGACATTAGCTAAACTTGTAACTCAAATATTTCTTTCTGCAATCGAATTGTAGAAACATAATTTTCTTGTTACAATAACTTCTACTTCATATTTGAAAACCTTTCAAATGATTTCAAAAGATCAAGACTTACGTTCCATCAAGCAAATATCCATATATCTACTTGAGTCATTTCTGAAGATAGTAAATCCAGTACTTGCAACATTTATCGAACTACACACATCAAATGTATGATCACCAATAAGTTTGTTGTTCGTTCCTTATGGCCTGTGAACGGTATTTCAGTCACTTCACTTTTCGGAGAAAAGTTGCAAGTGTCAGATGATTCAAAATCAAACGACTTCAAAATCCATCATAATGGAATTTTCCATGCGGGTTTTCCAATGTGACCAAATGCAGTGCCACACTTGTGTGGTATTTTTTTTTAGTCTTGCGACATTTAGCGTCAGTGTTATGGATGTATCATATTTCCATCAATATTCATAACATACGTCCCATCTTGGATGGAAGCATGGCCCTTCATGTTATTCATAATACTGAACAACAATTGTTCTTTTTATGAACAACCCTTTTGCAACAAACATTTTGCAATGGGCTAGAGTGTATGAAACTCTAAAATGAATTATGAAAGTAAACCTAGAGGTAATGTATTATTATCAATATTCATAACATACATCTCATTCATAATGAAAGTATGGCCCTTATGTTATTCATAACATCGAACATAAAAAGTTCTCTTATGAACAACCTTCTTGCAAGATTACTTTATGCAAAGGCTAGAGTTTGTAAAACTCTAAATGAATTATGAAAATAAATACAGACGGTAATACACCGATGGAAGGTATAGTAACATTTACTATGTTCCCTGTGTATACCTAGACCTCATTCCTGGCTAGTCTTTCAGGCCATAGTAGTTCTTACATCGAGTTGCAACAGAATGCAATCGAGCGGGTATCTCTATGATTAACTCACAATACCCAAGAATCAGTGATTAACAAATTAATCATAATTCCCAAGAACTATATCTTTGACTAGCCTTCTATACATCAAAAACTTGTATGACATTCATACATGAGCTGGATATTCCAGTCTTCTTTCTTTCTGCCATTATACTTCTAACAGTTTAACTTTTAGTATTTCTCCTACTCTCAGAAGAAGCACCCAACTTAAGAGTGGCGTTAGCCCCGGACTTCCTAGGCGTGAAAGTTTCACTAACACCCTTCGGACACTTCCTTTCTCTTTAAGTTGTTGTTTTATTCACCTTTCATCATATGACAGGCGTTCTTCTGGATCCCTCTCTTATCAGTCTAATGCATAGTAAACTCTTTTACTAATAGTTTGCAAACAAACATTGCTTTGAATATCTCATATCTTTTAGCCTTTGTTTGTCTCTGAAAATGATTTTTAGATTCCATGAATATCACATAACTATCCAAACTTTTGAAGTTCGGGTCTCATGGAAGCAAACATATTGCACTTGACTGAAACGGAATTCTAGCTTTTGGATCGAAGGACGAGAGTCATATGATCCATAGCATAAGCAAGAGAATACCGAAAGTATGCGATAGGACAAAGTCCTTCTCGGCACTCTTGAGGACGATCCTCACATTACGTTACCAACCGTAAAGTTTTAACCAGATATTTAACAGCTATTCAATTTTAAAAGGGAAGGTGGAAACGCGAGACATTATTCTACAACTATTATGCATATAACACTTAGACAGTGTCCACAATTAATTGCACTACGAATTAAACAAGTTAATTCAACAGTGCGCTCCCACTCAAATCAATATCTCTCATAATTGATTGTGAGTGATACAAGACCCGCATTTCCATTCAACGCCATTGAACGAGATGAACACTGATGGCACGAACTTCAATCGGTAGGCAAACTTGCCGATCACATCTCTATGTGACTCTTGTTCATCTTTCGATGGGCGTGTTCTGAGCTCAGGGAGATCCTTCCAGAACGTCAAGACAAACAAGTGATCTTGCTGCGAGGTCTCAACTCACCCGCCTCACACATCCCTAATCGTTCGTACCCAGGGAGATCCTGTGATACCCCGAAAAGTTAGGTGCCGTGACGGCGCTACACTTGGGAGAACACTAACTACTTGATATTTTTGTGAGAGATCACCCTAATAAAAAGCGACTACCGTGCAATCAAGAAGGGTGCATCATAAGGGATAAACATCTCAAGCAATTCATAAAAGCATGATATGGTATAGCCCTTTCTGACGGAGAAGTCTTGTATTTCTTCGTCTTCGGCATTCGCGTCGGTGTTCTCCTTCGCGAAGATTGCCACCACCTTGTTGATGCACCAGATAATATTGCTTTCTCTATAGCTAATAAAATAATGCATTACAACAAGGTTGACACGCAGGTCATTAAAGTGCAATCATATGGCTCCAGCCATCATGCCGAATCATGACACGCAGGTCATGTTAATTTTACATCATATAGACATCTCATACATAATCAAATTATTATGAGCACTGTTATACCACATCATATGCACATGCAAACCCTCCTGCAAAACCAAGTTAGACGCCTCTAATTGGTTCAAGCAAAAACTTGTTTTACGTGGCTTCTAAGGTTTCGAAACAAACCGAAGCTACCAACGTCCATCATCAAGTATGATAATTCAAGTCGCTAGATTAACAATGCGGGGTGTATGAAGCACGAGATAATAAAATCTTGAACCCCATACTAAACTTCGTCATACGCATGACCCCCGCACAGATCATATCTGCATTGCCCTTTTGTCTGCGAAATTTCATCTTTCTTTTTAACTACGGTGGAATTCAATGAACTGTTAGCACTTCGTTGATCAATCAGGATCGCGGATTGCCAGAACATTGAAACTCCACCATGCTGTTATCAAGATCAGAAATATGCAAATTCCAGGGAAGCAACAAGAACATCGGGTAACAGATTTCATCTGCTACCCGCACAAATAATTTTCAGTAATACAACTCATCTACTACCTAATTATATTGTGCAACACCCATACATCACTATGTATTCTAGATCGCAACCTGCATCTACGCATAGCACGGCTCTTGATGCCACTGTAGGGTAACGCAGCAGAAAACAAAAATTTCCGACCTACGTACCAGCCCAGGACCACTATGGAGACTGCATATAAGGTTTGATCATTTTCGTTACCGACTCGTAGCGCAGCGGAAGTAGAGTCGATGACGATCGGCGGTGCAGATCCCCGCAGCTAGAATTTACAACCTCCCAACCGCGAGGATGTATCCCCTCGTCTTCCCTTCAGACAGCCCTCCGGGAGGCGGTCGAACAGTCCCCCGGACGGTGTCGCAGACAGCCCTTCGGGAGGACCTTCGAAACTCGAACGGTCACTCGGACAGCCCTTCGGGAGGACTCACAGAACTCGGACCGTCACTTGGACAGCCCTTCGGGAGGCACTCTCGAACAGCCCCTCGGGCACTAAGATCGAAACTATGACCTCTCTACAGAGTTGCACACATACGGTGTCATCTATCCGGCAGGGCTTCGCCGTCCAGAACTAGTTCCCACCGGAACCCAGACAGCCTTTCGGCTCTACGAAACTCTTTTCGTGGGAGGGAGAGAGAAGCCAGATCATTGCATGGCACTTGAATGTGAGAAGGGATGAAGGATTGAGCAGCCCCCTCTCCTCCTTATATAGGAAAACCAAGGGGTAGGATGGGCATTCAAGAAATACCAAAATACCCATGAAGGAAACTCTTTCCAAGGGCATAATAGAGAAACCAAAGGACATGTGGAGCTCCAAGGAGGAGCTCCACATGTGGCCGCCCACCCCCTAGGGCCCCCCCCAAGGGGGCTCTCATCCATCCACATCACCTTCTAGAAGCCTTTAGCAAAAAGCCCTAAAAGGTGGCTTTCCAAAAAATTCCAAAAAGCACTTTCACTATTCACGACGACATTTTTCAGCGTCCGTTCGAACTGAAAATATTTATGTGGGCTTAGAACATTTCCAGTACCCATTAAAATAATTTTCAATGTGTTTTGGAACAATTCCAGTTTAGTGATTTCATCTGCGAAAAGCATCTGAAGCGGTTCCGGCAGCCCCGGAACATTTCCGGTTTTTTCTTCCAGAAAATTCCCAGAAGTTTCCAGAATGATTCTGGCATCCTCCAAGAATTATCAGGCATGTGCCGAAACCATTTTGACTTAATGGTATCCCCTGAAACAACTTTTCAGTTTCACCGAAACTCATCCGTTGACCTCTCTCTGCGGAACTTTTCCGCTGTCCGAAACTTTTCGGTGTCCGAAACTTTTTCGGTGATTTTCTCTCAGACTCCCTGTCTAGTATTCAGCAGATAGATGACCCTTAAGCGTGTGACCCTATAGGTTCGGTGAAGTATAGACATGACCTGGACCCCCTTCCGATGAATGATCAACATCGGAGCCATGGACACCCATATTGACCCCTATACCCACACGAATGAATATTCGAGTGAAACTCCAGTTGCCGTGTGCTATTCCTATTGCTTCGCGATATGTTACAAATACCCGAGGTGAGACATGTTGGCATTCCCGTGGATCAACAACTTGTCCACTATGCTAGTTACCTCGTTACCGGTATTGTTCTCTTTTCTCGTTACTGTGTTCCGGCATCCCTGTGATCAAATCACCCTGTGTCTGGCCAGACGGTGATGGATACCGTAACACCGAGAGGGCCCAGAGATATCTCTCCATCGTCGGAGGAGCAAATCCCAATCTTGAGCTATCAAGTTACTTGACATACTTTCCCATGAACCCGTAAGCCGCCGTAATAGCCATCCAGTTACGGATGACGTTTAACAAACCCCAAAGTTCATGAATCAAGCATGAAGAAACTCGATACTCTCATGGTCAGAGGAATTATGCAAACGTTAACCATCTCTGTGTTATTAACCATTAACTTGTGACGAAAGTATCTCATAGCATAACATCAATTTGGGTCGATTCAACACAAATGTTCTGCTAACAATTGTGCCCTCAAAATTGCCGGCATAGTCATGCCCATGATCAGGAAAACAAGATCATCATGCAATACTTGAGCCAGTCATAGAGGCTTGACTAGGAATACATTTTACCGTTTATTATCCCACACGTGCACATGAGTTTCCCTCCAAGCCTCGTTTTATTTGTAGACTCGAGAATCATTGCAGTTATAGCATGGAACATAAACCTAATTATGAACAGGGAGATAATCAATAACATTTATTATTGCCTCTAGGGCATATCTCCTACAAGAACATCACAAAGAGACTTCGGAATAGTAGAAACACTTGCACCCAAATCACACAAAGCATAGCACTCAATATTTTAAATCTTAACTTTAATAGTAGGTTCCCACTCATCATATAATTTTCTAGGAATAGAAATCTCTAACTCAAGTGTTTCTTCCAAAGTTTTCATTAAGGCTTCCACGATATGTTTAGTAAAAGCCTTATTTTGTTCATAAGCATTCGGTGATTTCAACATAGATTGCAACATAGGAATAAATTCAACCAAAGAGCAAGTATCATAATTAAAGTCCTTGTAATCCAAAATAGTGGGTGCATCACTAGCTAAAGTTTTGACCTCTTCAAACCCACTTTTATCATTTTTAGCAACTAAAGTTTAACCCTCTGAATCATGGAGACGCCTTTTGTCTAAAGTTGACACTTCTTCAGTCTCCTTTTCAACAAGATTAATATTACTAAACAAAGAATCAATAGAGGACACACCAATCATCTTAACATGCTCATCTTTATTGCTACCAAAATTTGTAAGAGAGATTTTTTCAAGCAATTCCCACTTAGCATTTAACATAGCGGTTCTTTTCTTACTTTCATCAATAGAAACATACATAGCTTTAATAGATTCATTAATATCAAATCTAGGAGGCAATGATTTTGCCTTAAGATTTTCAACATCAAGAGAAAGTCTATCAACACTCTTAGTCAAATCATCAATCTTATTCAACTTTTCTTCCATACAATTGTTGAAAGCCTTTTGAGCATTGATAAATTCCTTAATACTATTCTCAAAATTAGAGGACATCCTTTGGTTATTATGGGAAGAATTACCATAAGGATCGCCAAAAACATTACAAGAATTTCCAGGATAAGGCATAAGTCTAAAATTTCCTCTATGAGCATTATTATTGAAGTTGCTACTAGAAACAAAATTCACATCAATGGGATCACTATTTTGTTCAATCAAAGTAGACAAAGGCAAATCATTAGGATCAAAAGAAGCATTCTTAATAGAAACCAATCTCACAAGAGCATCAACTTTTTCACTCAACGAGCTAATCTCCTTAACGGCATTCACCTTTTTGCTTGTAGGTGCCCTTTTGGAATGCCATTGGGAGTAGTTAGCCATAATATTGTCAAGCAATTTAGTAGCAACACCCAAAGTAATCTCCATAAAAGTTCCACCCGCGGCGGAATCCAAAAGCTTTTGAGAAACAAAATTCAAGCCAGCATAATTTTTTAGGATAATCATCCACAAGTTCAAGCCATGAGTAGGGCAATTTCTCAGCATCAATTTCATCCTCTCCCAAGATTGCACAACATATTCATGTTCAAGTTGCTTAAAATTCATAATCTGGTTACGGAGAGAGATGATTTTGGCTGGAGGAAAATACTTAGTAATAAAAGCATCTTTGCATCTATCCCAAGAATTGATGCTATTGCGAGGCAAAGAAGAAAACCAAATTTTCGCATGATCTCGCAAAGAAAACGGAAAGAGTTTCAACTTGACAATATCATTGTCTGTAGTGTAACGCAGCAGAAAAAAAAATTCTGACCTACGCACCAACCCAGGACCACTATGGAGACTGCATACAAGGTTTGATCTTTTTCGTTAACGACTCGTAGCGCAGCGGAAGTAGAGTCGATGACGATCGGCAGTGCAGATCCCTGCAGCTAGGATTTACAACCTCCCAACTGCGGGGATGTACTCCCTCACCTGCCCCTCGGACAGCCCTCCGGGAGGCGGTCGGACAGTTCCCCAGACGGTGTCGCGGACAGCCCTTCGGGAGGACCTTCGAAACTCGAACGGTCACTCGGACAGCCCTTCGGGAGGACCTTCAAAACTCGGACGGTCACATGGACAGCCCTTCGGGAGGCACTCTTGAACTAAGACCAAAACTACGATCTCTCTACATAGTTGCACACATACGGTGTCATCTAAGCGGCAGGGCTTTGCCGTCCAGAACTAGTTCCTGCCAGAACCCAGACAGCCTTTCGGCTCTATGAAACTATTTTCTGGGTGGGAGAGAGAAGCCAGACAAGTTAAATGGCATGTGTATGTGAGAAGGGATGAGAGTGGAGAGTCGGTCTCCACCTCTATTTATAGGAAATCCCAAGGGGTAGGGTTGTTTTCCAAATAAAACCCAAAAATGCATATGGATGAAGTCCTTCGTAAGGCATAAAGGGGAATCAAGTGTGGTATCTTTGGAGATTCCACCCTTGGCCGGCCACTTTGAGGGGGCCCCCCATGAGGGGCTCCAATCCATCCATGTCATCCTCCCTTGATCTTTTGAGCAAAAGACCAAAAGGGTGGCTTTCCAAAAAATATCCTAAAAAGCACATTCACTATTCACGACGACATTTTTTAGCGTCCGTTCGAACTAAAAATATTTATGTACGCTTAGAACATTTCTAGTACCCACTAAAATAATTTTGAACCCGTTCCAGAACAATTCCGGATTAGTGATTTTCATCTGCGAAAATCATCTGAAGCAGTTACGGCAGCTCCGGAACATTTCCGGTTTTCATCCCGGAAAATTCCAGAATGATTCTGGCACCCTCCAAGAATTATCGGGTGTGTGCCAAAACCAATTTGACTGAATGGTATCCTCTGAAACAACTTTTTAGTTTTACGGGAACTCATCCGGTGACCTCTCTTTTCGGAACTTTTCCGCTGTCTCCGAAAAAATTTTCCGGAGACTTTCTCTCAGACTCCCTGTCTAGTATTCAGCAGATAGATGACCCTGAAGCATATGACCCTATAGGTTCGGTGAATATAGACATGACCCGGAACCCCTTCTGATCAATGATAAACATCGGAGCCGTGGACACCCATATTGACCCCTATACCCACACAAATGAATATTCGAGTGAACCTACAGTTGCCGTGTGCTATTCCTGTTGCTTCACGATATGTTACAAATACACGAGGTGAGACATGTTGGCATCCCCGTGGATCAACAATTTGTCCACTATGCCAGTTACCTCATTACCGGTATTGTTCTCTTTTCTCGTTCCGTGTTCCGCCATCCCTGTGATCAAATCACAAAGTGTCTGGCCAGACGGTGATGGATACCGTAACACCGAGAGGGCCCAGAGATATCTCTCCATCGTCAGAGGAGCAAATCCCAATCTCAGGCTATCAAGTTACTTGACACACTTTTCCATGAACCCGTAAGCCGCCGTAATAGCCACCCATTTACGGATGACGTTCAACAAACCCCAAAGTTCATGAAGCAAGCATGAAGAAACTCGATACTCTCATGGTCTAAGGAATCATGCAAACATAAACCATCTCTGTGTTATTAACCATTAACTTGTGACGGATGTATCTCATAGCATAACATCAAATCGGGTCGATTCAACACAAATGTTCTACCAATATTGTGCCCTCAAAAGTTGCTGGCATAGACATACCCATGGTCAGGAAAACAGAACCATCATGCAACACCTGAGCTAGTCTTAGAGGCTAGACTAGGAATACATTTTACCGTTTATTATTCCACATGTGCATATGAGTCTTCCTCCGACCCTCGTGGTTATTGTAGACTCGAGAACCATAGTAGTTATCGCATGGAACATAAACCTAATTATGAACAGGGAGATAATCAATAACATTTATTATTACCTCTAGGGCATATCTCGTACAGACTCCCACTTGCACTAGAGTCAATAATCTAGTTAATGCTAATGCACTTTACAGCTGTGGCACACCGGTGTAAATATGCTTCGCTTGTGGTATAGCCTGATGTCCAACGGATCTGACGACTTGAGCTCCGTGTGTATCTTTGCATATCCTCGTGTTTTCACGCGTTCACAAAATACATTTTTTGTGTGGACTTGGCTTTATATGTATGTGAATCACAGGTCAAACCTGGATTCCTCAGATTGAGTTATGGAGCAACTACCTGCAGTAGTGTCCCATTGACAAAAGCCATCTTGGAACCATACTAAGTTCATGAATGAACTATATGATTCAACATCTTCTTTGTCGCTTCTAAAGCGTCAACATACTTAGCCTTTGTTATAGAATTCACCACAGTATCTTGTTTGGAACAATTTCCAACTACCATGCCACCATATTGTATATTACACAAAACCCTTAACTTAAATCAAAAATCACATGGAGCATTGATGAAGACTGTATCGATGTAATTACTTACAATGAGCACTTCATAATCTCTGCTTGCGAGAAAACATGTCATCAGTAATACTCTAGTGCTCAATGACATTTTTCAGTGTTGTCCCATGATCAGAACTTTGATCACTTTGGTATCTATACTCGCAACAACTTTGGAGTATTGGACATATCTGGTTGTTTTTACATACCATGGAATACATGATTAATCCAAACACAAGAGTGTGTGGAATCTCCATCATGTATTTTGCTCATCAGTGTTTTGGGACACCGAATCTTGCAAAAACTCTTTCAATGTGACGTCGGCAAGAATCACTCCTTGTCGTTTTAAATGCTAAAAGTTTTTAGCACCTTGTCAATACGTATTCATTGCTTAGCCCCATTAGGTAAATATATCTCCATAGATCATCATGCCTAATATTGAGGCTATTTAGCCCAAGCACTTCATCAAAAAACTATTTTCAAATGAAGTCCTAATTAGTGTCAAGAAATTTATTTCCAATTAATAATGTGTCAAGCACACAAGGTTTTTAGAAATATTATTATGCTCCCACTTACTTTCTTGAATTACAAGCTTCTTCGTTACCCATTAATGAAGTCAAACCCCTTTAACCATTTCATCAAAACACAAAGATTCCCACTCCATTTTGCTCTCTTCTGTCCATTGCCGGAACTCTGAAGTTTGCACCCTTACTAGCATCCTCTGGATAGACAAAATACCTTGGACTGTAACACATGCAAGTCCTTGGTTTCATTTCCATCAGATGGAAATCCTTTCGTCATCCATGTTTCATATCTCATGATTGAAATATGTATTAATTGCTAGTTCAACCCGAACCGACTTTAAGCATCGCTACGGTGAGAAAACTTCATCGCAGTCAACCCCTTGAACTTGTTATTGCAACAAGTTGAGCTTTATGGATAAAACATTTTTATCCGTATCAGTTTTTAGTTCCATAAATATTCATTAGACTCTAAGTCTTCCGAAAGGTGTATTAAGATTTTAATCTTGAATCACTTATACGGAAACTATCTTGGATCGTATTGGCATTTAGCCAATTCTGGAGTCAGGGCCCATCAACGCTTCCTTGCGTATCGTAGGTATACTGTTGTCTAACAACAATATCTCATATGCGCACCTGAGAGGTTTGCACGAGCCTTCCCTACGTGGTTCAGCTGCAAGTTCTACCGAAATCCATACATTTTATTGTAGAGACTTCCGTATCAGTGGCAGTAGGAAACTCTGAAATTACTTCCAAGGTCTCTTTCCTTTGATCTAATGACGAAGATATTGTTATCTCCTCGAGTTGCACTATTCTCCCACTCACCTTTTTGAAAGAACCATTTCTTTCAAAAACAGACCGTTCTTTGTGGCAAACCTATTTGCCTCGGTATAGTGAGGGAGGAATACCCAATTACTTGGGATAACCTACAAAGTAGCACTTGTCTGATTTGGAATAGGTTTGTAACCTTTTATACAAGCCCCATTTTCCAAATGTTAAGAAAACATATAACATGGTCGGGAGTACCATACCATGGCGTCATTTCAACAGACCCGATGGAGCTCTTTTCAGTGTAAAAGCCGTAGTCTCTAAAGCATCACTTTAAAAAGGGATAATGGCAAATTTATGTCATCTTTGATTTTACCATGTCATAAATGGTTCGATTACATCTTCACGGACTTTCCACTTGCAGTGGTGTTCTGGGAGGTGCAAGTTATGAAACCCCTTTCACAACTCATCAGACATTCGCTAAACTTGTAACTCAAATATTCCTTTCTGCAATCTAGTTGCAGAAACATAATTTTCTTGTTACAATAATTTCTTCTTCATTTTGAAAAACCTTTCGAATGATTTCAAAAGATTCAGACTGACGTCTCATCAAGTAAATATCCATATGTCTACTTGAGTCATTTCTGAAGATAGATAAATCCATTACTTGCAACAACATTTATTGAACTACATACATCAAAATGTATGATAACAATAAGTTTGTTGCTCGTTCCTTATGGCCTGTGAACGTTATTTCAGTCACTTCACTTTTCGAAGGAAAGTTGCAAGTGTCAGATGATTCAAAATAAAACGACTTCAAAATCCATCATAAGGGAATTTTCCATGCAGGTTTCTCCAATGTGACCAAATGTAGTGCCACACATGTGTGGTATTCTTTTAGTCTTGCGACATTTAGTGTCAGTGTCATGAATGTATCATATTACTATCAATATTCATAACATACATCCCATCTTGGATGGAAGTATGGCCCTTCATGTTATTCATAATACAGAACAACAATTGTTGTTTTTATGAACAACTCTTTTGCAACAAACATTGTGCAATGGGCTAGAGTGTATGAAACTCTAAAATGAATTATGAAAGTAAACACAGAGGTAATATATTATTATCAACATTCATAACATACATCTCATTAATAATGAAAGTATGGCCCTTATGTTATTCATAACCCTGAACATCAAAAGTTCTCTTATGAACAACCTTCTTGCAAGATACCTTATGCAATGGGCTAGAGTGTGTAAAACTCTAAACGAATTATGAAAATAAATACAAACGGTAATACACCGATGGAAGGTATAGTAACATTTATTATGTTCCCTGTGTATACCTAAACCTCATTCCTTGCTAGTCTTTCAGGCCATAGTAGTTCTTACATCGAGTTGCAACAGAATGCAATCGAGCGGGTATCTTTGTGATTAACTCACAATACCCAAGAATCAGTGATTAATAATTTAATCATAATTCCCAAGAACTATATTTTTGACCAGCCTTCTATACATCAAAAACTTGTATGGCATTCATACATGAGCTGGATATTCCAGTCTTCTTTCTTTTTGCCTTTATACTTCTAACAGTTTAACTTTCAGTATTTCTCCTACTCTCAAAAGAAGCACCCAACTTAAGAGTGGCGTTAGCCCCAGACTTCCTAGGCGTGAAAGTTTCACTAACACCCTTCGGACACTTCCTTTCTCTTTAAGTTGTTGTTTTATTCACCTTTCACTATATGATAGGCATTCTCCTGGATCCCTCTCTGAACAGTTAAATGCATAGTAAACCCTTTTACTAATAGTTTGCAAACAAACATTGCTTTGTTTGTATCTGAAAATGATTTTCAGTTCCATGAATATCACATAACTATCCCAAACTTTCGAAGTTCGGGTATCATCGAAGCAAACATATTGCATTTGAACGTAATGGAATTCTAGCTTTTGGATTGAAGGACGAGAGTCACATCATCCATAGCATTTGCGGGAGGATACCGAAAGCATGTGATAGGACAAAAGGCCTTCTCGGCACTCTTGAGGACAATCCTCACATTACGTTACCAACCGTAAAGTTTTAACCAGATATTTAACAGCTATTCAATTTTAACAGGGAAGATGGAAATGCGAGCCATTATTCTACAACTATTATGCAAATCACACTTAGACAGTGTTCAAAATTAATTGCACTTAAGAATTAAAGAAGTTTAATTCTAAAGTGTGCTCCCACTCAAATCAATATCTCTCATAATTGATTGTTAGTGATTCAAGATCTGCATTTCAATTCAACACCATGGCTCGAGATGAACTCAAATGGCACGAACTTCAATTGGTAGGCAAACTTGCTGATCACATCTCTATGTGATTCTTTTTCATCTTTCAATGCGTGTATTCCGAGCTCAGGAATGTCCTGCTGAACGTCAAGACAACCAAGTGATCTCGCTACGAGGTCTCAACTCACCCGCCTCACACTTCTCTAATAGTTCGCACCTAGGGAGATCCTGTGATACCCCGAAAAGTTAGGTGTCGTGACGGTGCTACACTTGGGAGAACACTAACTACTTGATATTTTGTGAGAGATCACCCTAATAAAAAGCGACTACCGCGCAATCAAGAAGGGTGCATCTTAAGGGAAAAACATCTCAGGCAATTCATAATAGCATGATATGGTATAGCCCTTTCTGACGGAGAAGTCTTTCATTTCTTCGTCTTCAGCATTCGCGTCGCTGTTAACCTTCGCGAAGATTGCCACCACCTTGTCGATGCACCAGATAATATTGCTATCTCTATAGCTAATAAAATAAGTGCATTACTTAAGGTTAACACGCAGGTCATTAAAGTGACAATCATATGGCTCCAGCCATCATGCCGAATCATGAAACGTAGGTCATGTTAATCAATTTACATTATATAGTCATCTCATACATAATCACATATTATGAGCACTACTGTACCACATCACATGCACATGCAAACCATCCTGCAAAACCAAGTTAGATGCCTCTAAACGGTTCATACATAAACTTGTTTTACGTGGCTTCTAAGGTTTCGAAACAAACCGAAGCTACCAACGTCCATCATCAAGAATGATAATTCAAGTCGCTAGATTAACTTTGCGGGGTGAATGAAACACGAGATAATAAAATCTCGAGCCCCATACTGAACTTCGACATATGCATGAGCCCCATGCCGATCATATCTGCATTGCCCTTTCGTCTACGAAATTTCATCTTTCTTTTTAACTACAGTGGAATTCAATGAACTGTTAGCACTTCGTTGATCAATGAGGATCGCGTATTGCCAGAACATTGAAACTCCACCATGTTGTTATCCAGATCAGAAATATGCAAATCCCAGGGAAGCAACAAGAACATCAGGTAACAGATTTCATCTGCTACCCGCACAAATAATTTTCAGTAATAGAACTCATCTACTACCTAATTCTATTATGCAACACCCATACATATCCATGTATTCTAGATCGCAACCTGCATCTACGCATAGCACGGCTCATGATGCCACTGTAGGGAAAAGCAGCAGAAAACAAAAAAATTCCGACCTACGCACCAGCCCAGGACAACTATGGAGACTGCATACAAGGTTTGATCTTTTTGGTTACCGACTCATAACGCAGCGGAAGTAGAGTCGATGACAATCGGCGGTGCAGATCCCCGCATCTAGGATTTACAACCTACCAACCGCGAGGATGTACTCCCTCATCTGCCCCTCGGACAGCCCTCCGGGAGGCGGTCGGACAGTCCCCCGGACGGTGTCGCGGACAGCCCTTTGGGAGGAACTTCGAAACTCGGACGGTGTCGCGGACAACCCTTTGGGAGGAACTCTCGAACTAAGACCGAAACTACGATCTCACTATAGAATTGCACACATACGATGTCATCTATCCGGCAGGGCTTCACCGTCCAGAACTAGTTCCTACCAGAACCCAGATAGTCTTTCGGCTCTACGAACTATTTCGCTGGGAGGGAGAGAGAAGCCAGACAAGTCAAATGGCATGTGTATGTGAGAAGGGATGAGAGTGGAGAGTGGCTCTCCACCTCTATTTATAGGAAATCCCAAGGGGTAGGGTTGTTTTCCAAAAAAACCAAAAAATGCATATGGATGAAGTCCTTCATAAGGCATAAAGGGGAATCAAGTGTGGCATCTTTGGAGATGCCACCCTTGGCCGGCCACTTTGAGGGGGCCCCCCATGAGGGGCTCCAATCCATCCATGTCATCGTCCCCTGATCTTTTGAGCAAAAGCCCAAAAGGGTGGATTTCCAAAAATTATCAGAAAAAGCACTTTGACTATTCACGACGACATTTTTCAGCGTCCGTTCGAACTGAAAATATTTTTGTGGGCTTAGAACATTTCCAGTACCCACTAAAATAATTTTCAACATGTTCCAAAACAATTCCAGATTAGTGATTTTCATCTGCGAAAAGCATCTGAAGCGGTTCCGGCAGCTCCGGAACATTTCCGGTTTTCTTCCCGAAAAATTCCAGAAAGTTTCCAGAATGATTATGGCACCCTCCAAGAATTATCGGGAGTGTGCCAAAACCAATTTGACTTAATGGTATCCTCCGAAACAACTTTTCAGTTTTACTGGAACTCATCCGGTGACCTCTCTTTTCGGAACTTTTCCGCTGTCTCTGAAAACTTTTTCTGGAGACTTTCTCTCAGACTCCCTGTCTAGTATTCAGCAGATAGATGACCCTTAAGCGTGTGACCCTATAGGTTCGGTGAAGTATAGACATGAGCCGCAACCCATTCCGATCAATGATCAACATCGGAGTCGTGGACACCCATATTGACCCCTATACCCACACGAATGAATATTCGAGTGAACCTCCAGTTGCCGTGTGCTATTCCTGTTGCTTCGTGATATGTTAAAAATACCCGAGGTGAGACATGTTGGCATCCCCGTGGATCAACAACTTGTCGACTATGCCAGTTACCTCGTTACCGGTATTGTTCTCTTTTCTCGTTCCGTGTTCCGGCATCCCCGTGATCAAATCACAAAGTGTCTGGCCAGACGATGATGGATACCATAACACCGAGAGATCCCTGAGATATCTCTCCATCGTCGACGGAGCAAATGCCAATCTCGAGCTATCAAGTTACTTGACACACTTTTCCATGAACCGGTAAGCCGCCGTAATAGCCACCCATTTATGGATGACGTTTAACAAACCCCAAAGTTCATGAAGCAAGCATGAAGAAACTCGATACTCTCATGGTCTAAGGAATCATGCAACCATAAACCATCTCTGTGTTATTAACCATTAACTTCTGACGGATGTATCTCATAGCATAACATCAAATCGGGTCGATTAAACACAAATGTTCTACCAACATTGTGCCCTCAAAAGTTGCTGGCATAGACATGCCCATGATCAGGAAAACAGAACCACCATGCAACACTTGAGCTAGTCTTAGAGGCTAGACTAGGAATACATTTTACCGTTTATTATTCCACACGTGCATATGGGTCTTCCTCCAAGCCTCGTGGTTATTGTAGACTCGAGAAACATAGCAGTTATAGCATGGAACATAAACCTAATTATGAACACGGAGGTAATCAATAACATTTATTATTGCCTCTAGGGCATATCTCCTACATTGTCCACACCTTTTTTATTTTGCATGTCATACAACTCAACAAAAGTGTTGAGATGTGACGCCGCGTCCTCATTAGGACTTCCAGAAAATTGTTCTTTCATAACAAGATTCAATAGAGCGGCATTTATATCAAAAGACTCCACACTAGTGGCGGGAGGAGCAATAGGAGTGCTAATTAAATCATTGTTATTGGTTTTGGAAAAATCACACAATTTGGTCTTTTCTTGAGACATAATGTCTACGCAAAAAGAGAGCAAACGAACAAAAGCAAACGGAAAAATGGCAAAGGAAAAAGAGGCAAATAAAAATGGAAAAAGAAAAGGCAAATATTTCTATAATTTTTTTAGAAGTGTGGGAGAGGAAAACGAGAGGCAAATGGCAAATAAAGTAAATGCAAAGATAAGAGTTGAGAGTATAGGTACTTGGTAATGTTGATGATGTCTCCTCGGCAACGGCGCTTGAAATTCTTCCTGCTACTTGTCTGCGTTGGATTTTTATCCCCGAAGAGGAGAGGATGATGTAGCACAGTAGAGTAAGTATTTCCCTTAGTTAAGAAACCAAGGTTAGCAATCCAGTAGGAGAAACAAGCAACACCACGTAAACAGCACCTACACACAAAACACAAACCTTCGTACCCAACGCAAACGAGAGGTTGTCAATCTCTCAGCGGTCAAGTAATGAGATTAAACGGTATATGATAGATTGATAAATAAATAAAAGATAAAAAAGTGCAGCAAGTATTTTTGGTATTTTCGTATAAGTAAACGAGATAGATCTTATAATAAAAGTAGACCCGGGGGCCGTAGGATTCACTAGTGTCATCTCTCGCAAGAAAATAGCATGCGGTGGGTAAACAAATTACTGTTGGCCAATTGATAGAAGAGCAAATAATTATGATGCTATCCATGGCAATGATCATGATATAGGTGTAGGAGATTTGCCCTAGAGGCAGTAATAACAGTTATATTGTATCTCCAAGTTTGTAATGAATTATTATGTTCCATGCTATAACTGCAATGATTCTCGAGTCTACAATATCCACGAGGCTTGGAGGGAAACTCATGTGCACGTGTGGTATACTAAACGGTAAAATGTATTCCTAGTCTTGCCTCTAAGACTGGCTCAAGTATTGCATGATGATCTTGTTTTCCATATCATGGGCATTTCTATGCTGGCAATTTTGAGGGCACAATGTTAGAAGAACACTTCTGTTGAATCGACCCGATTTGATGTTATGCTATGAGATTCATTTGTAACAAGTTAATGGTTAATAACACAGAGATAGTTAATGTTTGCATAATTCCTTAGACCATGAGAGTATCGAGTTCCTTCGTACTTGCTTCGTGAACTTTGGGGTTTGTTAAACGTCATCCGTAACTGGGTGGCTATTGCGGCGGCTTACGGGTTCACGGAAAAGTATGGCAAGTAACAAGATAGCTCAACATTGCGATTTGCTCATCTGACGATGGAGAGATATACTCAGGCCCTCTCGGTGTAATGGTATCCAGCATCGTCTGGCCAGACACCTTGTGATTTGATCACTAGGATGCCGAAACACAGAAATGAGAAAAGAGAACAAAACCGGTAACGAGGTAACCTGCATGGTGGACAAATTGTTGATCCACGGGGATGCAATAAATCTCACCTCGGGTGTTTGTAACATATCGCGAAGCAACAGGAATAGCACACGGCAATTGGAGGTTCACTCGAATATTCGTTCGTGTGGGTATAGGGGTCAATATGGGTGTCCACGGCTCCGATGTTGATCATTGATCGGAAGGGGTTCCTGGTCATGTCTATACTTCACCAAACCTATAGGTTCACATGCTTAAGGGTCATCTATCTACTGAATACAAGACAGGGAGTCTGAGAGAAAATCTCCCGAAAAAAATTCGGAGACAGTGGAAAAGTTCTGAAGAGAGAGGTCACCGGAGCAGTTTCGGTGAAACCAAAAAGTTGTTTCGGGGTATACAATTAAGTCAAAATGGTTTCAGCACACCCCTGATAAATCTTGGAGTGTGCCAGAATCATTCTGGAAACTTCTGGGAATTTTTCGGGATAAAAACCGGAAATGTTCCTGAGCTGCCGGAACCACTTCAGATGCTTTTCCCTGATGAAAATCACTAATCCGAATTGTTTTGGAACACGTTGAAAATTATTTTAGTGGGTACTGGAAATGTACTAAGTCCACATAAATATTTTCAGTTCGAACGGACCCTGAAAAATGTCGTCATGAATAGTGAAAGTGCTTTTTGGGATATTTTTGGTGAGTCACCTTTTTGGGATATTTCCAAAATGCTTCTAGAAGGGCTTGGGGGCCAAGGATGCCCCTCATGGGGGGGCGCCAAGTGGGTGGCCGGCCAAGGGTGGAGCTCCTCCATGGAGCTCCACATGGCACCCATTTTCCCTCTTATGGCCTTTATGTGTGACATAAAGTGGGGGTACTTTGGTACTTTGTGTGACCAACCTACCCCTTGGCTTTCCTATAAATAGAGGAGGTGAGGGCTACCATATCTTCATCCTTTCTCTCATACACATGCCACAGACTTGTCTGGCTTCTCTCTCCCTCCCCGCGAAATAGTTTCGTAGAGCCGAAAGGCTGTCTGGGTTCCGACAGGAACTAGTTCTGGACGGCGAAGCCTTGCCGGATAGCTGACACCGTATGTGTGCAACCCTATAGAGAGGTCGTAGTTTCAGTCTTGTACCCGAGGGGCTATTCGACTGTCCTCCCGAAGGGCTGTCCGAGTCTCCGTTTGAGTTTCGAAGGTCCTCCCGAAGGGCTGTCCGTGACACCGTCCGGGGGACTGTCCGACCGCCTCCCGAAGGGATGTCCTACGAGGGAGTACATCCTCGCGGTTGGGAGGTTGTAAGCCCTAGCTGCGGGGATCTGCACCGATGATCTACACTGACTCTTCTTCCGCTGCGCTTCGAGTCAGTACGGATCAGATCAAACCTTGTATGCAGTCTCCATAGTGGTCCTGGGCGTGCTCGTTGTACCAAATTTTTTTGTTTTCTATCGCATTCCCCTACAGTGGCATCATGAGCCGTGCTATGCGTAGATGCAGGTTACGATCTAGAATACATGGAGATGTATGGGTATTGCATGATATAATTTTGGAGTAGATGAGATCTATTGCTGAAAATTATTTATGTGGGTGGCAGATGAAATCTGTTACCCGATGTTCTTGTTGCTTCCCTGGAATTTGCGTATTTCCGATCCTGAAATGGCATGGTGGAATTTCACAAAGTTCTGGCAATCCACGATCCTGATTGATCAACGAAGTGCTACCAGTTCTTTGGGTTCCACCGTAGTTAAAGGAAAGATGAAATTTCACAGATGAAAGGGCAATGCTGATATGATCTGCACGGGGGTCATGCGTATGACGAAGTATAGTATGGGGCTCGAGATTTTATTATCTCGTGTTTCATACACCCTGGAAAGTTAATCTAGCGTCTTGAATAATCATATTGCATGATGAACGTTGGTAGCTGCGGTTTAAGTCAAAACCTTAGAAGCCATGTAAAATAAAATTTTGCATAAACCGATTAGAGGCGTCCAAATTGGTTTTGCAGGATGGTTTGCATGTGATCATATTCAATTTGATTATGTATGAGATGACTATATGATGTAATTAACATGACCTGAGTGTCATGATTCGGCATGATGGCTGGAGCCATATGATTGTCACTTTAATGACCTGCATGTCAACCTTAAGTAATGCATTTATTTTATCCGCTATGGAGATAGCGGTATTATCTTGTGCATCGACAAGGTGGTGGCAATCTTCGCGAAGGTGAACATCAACGCAAATGCCGAAGACGAAGGAATGAAAGACTTCTCCGTCAGAAACGACTATACCTTATCATGCGAATTATGGATTGCCTGAGATGTTTATCCCTTATGATGCACCCTTCTTGATTGCACGGTAGCCGCTTTTATTACGGTTATCTCTCACTTAAAAATATCTAGTTAGTCTTCTCCCAAGTGTAGCACCGTCACGGCACCTATCTCTTCAGGGCATCACATGATCTTCATGGGTGCGAACGATTAGAGAAGTGTGAGGCGGGTGAGTTGAGACCTCGCAGCAAGATCACTTGGTTGTCTTGACGTTCTGGAAGGATCTCCCTGAGCTTGGAACACGCCCATCGAAAGGTGAACAAGAGTCACATAGAGATGTGATTGGCAAGTTTGCCTACAGATTGAAGTTCGCGCCATCAGTGTTCATCTCGTTCAATGGCGTTGAATGGAAATGCGGGTCTTGAATCCCTCATAATCAATTTGAGAGATATTAATTTGAGTGGGAGCACACATTAGAATAAAATTGTTTATTCACTAGTGCAAATTTCATTATGAACAAAGTCTAAGTGAAACTTGTGTTTTCCGTTGTAGATCAAATGGCTCGCAACAACGCGTTCAACTTAGGCCCGATGTTAGAGAAAGAGAAGTTAGCTGCGACTAGGAAAAACTATGCGGAGTGGGTCCGCAAACTAAGGATTGTCCTCAGGAGCACTAAGAAATTGTACGTGCTTGAAAATGATCTTCCAGCTAAACCGACGGCACTGGCCCCGGAAGATGAACAAAATGTCTGGGCCACTAAGGATGATGATCACAACTTAGTGCAGTGCCTCATGCTAGCTTGCATGAGTCCAGACCTTCAAAAACGTTTTGAATTCCACAAACCCTGTGATATGATCCGGGAGTTGGATGCTCTGTACAAGGAATCCACAAAGTCTAAATGATTTGATATCATGAAGGCTTTGATGGAGTGCAAGATGGCTGAGGGTAGTTCAGTTGGTGAGCACGTGGTCAAAATGATCAGCTATGCTGAAAGGCTTAAAACCCTAGCATTTCCACTTCCACCTGGCCATATGATGGACATGTTGCTTTCTTCACTCCCCCCGTCTTACGATGGTTTTGTCATGAACTACAACATGACAGGGATGGAGAAAACACCGGAATAGGTGCTCACCATGCTGAAAAACACATAAGGAGGACTGCGGAAAAATCGCAAGCAAGTGTTGCTTGTGAATAAAACTGCCAGTTTCAAAAAGAAAGGCAAGCCAAAGAAGGGCAAGGGCACCGGTAAGACCAGCTCCCAAAGCAACTCTAAGGATGGAGCCAAGGATGAAACTGAGTGCTTCTACTGCAAGGGCACAGGACACTGGAAGAGAAACTGTAGGAAGTACCTGGAAGATAAGAAGTCCGGGAAAACCGAAAAAGGTATAATTGTTATACAAGTTAATGTCATTGACAATTTGCTTGCTAGCGAAAATTCTAAGTCTTGGGTATTTGATACCGGATCGGTTGCTCACATTTGCAACTCGATATAGGGTCTTCACAAGGTGCGCAAGCTGGCAAAGAATGAAGTCGTGATGCGCGTCAGGAACGGCGCTGGGATCGCCGCTCAAGCCGTCGGCATTATGCCTCTACGTCTCCCTTCATGATTTATCTTAGAACTAGGTAACTGTTATTTTGTTCCACTATTATGTAGAAACATTATCTCCGGATCATGTTTAGTACACTATGGGTATTCGTACAAGTCTGAGAACAATGGTTGTTCACTTTATTGTAAGGATATGTTTTATGGATTTGCACCCGTTGTTGGGGGCCTTTTCATACTAAATCTTGAATGTGGAAATGATGTCTTTAACATGAATGCTAAACGCCTTAAGAAGGCTGATACCACCACCACTTACTTGTGGCACTATCGGCTTGGCCACATCGGAAAGAAACGCATGCAAAGACTCCATAAAGATAGAGTTTTACCGTCCTTTGATTTTGAATCATTTGACACATGTGAAGCTTGCTTGATGGGGAAAATGACCAAGACGCCGTTCACGGGTCATCCTAAACGGGCGAGTGAATTATTGGAAATAATACATAGTGATGTATGTGGTCCAATGAGCACAGTCGCACGGGGTGGGTATTTCTATTTCATGACTTTTACTGATGATTTGAGTAGGTATGGCTATATCTACTTAATGAAGAATAACTCAGAAACCTTTGAAAAGTTAAAAGAATTCCGGAATGAGGTAGAAAATCATTGTAACAAAAGGATTAACTTTCTGCGGTCTGATCGCGAAGGCGAATATCTTAGCCACGAGTTTGGCCAACATCTAAGTGACCGTGGAATCGTTTCATAGCTTACGCCTCCCGGAACTCCACAGAGAAATGGAGTATCAGAAAGATGTAACCGAACCTTGTTGGACATGATAAGGTCGATGATGTCTCTTACAGATCTACCAATATCTTTTTGGGGTCACGCAATACTTACTGCCGCTTATACATTAAATGGAGCACCGTCAAAATCTGTTGAGACGAGGCCATTTGAATTATGGTTTGGGAAGAAACCCAATGTGTCGCATCTCAAAGTTTGGGGTTGTGAAGCTTATGTAAAGCGTTTACAACCAAGCAAACTCGACCCAAGAGCAGACAAATGTTACTTTGTAGGTTATCCAAATAACACCATTGGGTATTCCTTTTACAACAAGTCCGAGGGCAAAGTGTTTGTCGCAAAAGTTGGACACTTTCTTGAGAAACAGTTTCTTGCCAAAGAATTATGTGGGAGGACAGTACAACTTAATGAGATTAGTGAATCTTCGTCAACCGTTGATATGGCTAAGGAACCGGAAGAAATTCCTCTAATTATCCCTACAACTAAGCCAGAAGTTGTCGCATATGATGCGGAAAGTTCAGACAATGTGGTAACTGAACTGCGTAGATCAGGTAGGGCTATCCAGCCACCTGAGTGGTTTCATAATGAAATCTTCATTCTTGAAGACGATGAACCTGCGCACTACAAGGAAGCAATGGCGGGGCCCAGCTCAAAGGAATGGCACAAGGCCATGAAATCCGAAATGGAATCCATGTACGAAAACCAAGTTTGGATCTAGGAAGAACTTCCAGAAGGTGTAAAGCCGATTGGTTTAAATGGATTTTCAAAAGAAAGACGGACGTGGATGGTAACATTACTATCCACAAAGCTAGACCTGTCGCGAAAGGGTTCACGCAAGTTCCAGGAGTGGACTATGACAAGACTTTCTCGACCGTAGCTATGCTTAGGTCTGTTCGGATATTACTAGCAATTGCTGCATATTTCGATTATGAAATATGGCAGATGGATGTCAAAAAGGCTTTCCTAAACGGAAACCTCAAAGAGGATGTATACATGATACAGCCAGAAGATTTTATCGATCCTAAGAATGCTGGAAAGTTATGTAAACTTCAGAAAGCCATTTATGGTCTGAAGCAAGCGTCAAGGTGCTGGAACATTAGTTTTGATGAAGTAGTCAAAGAGTTTGGCTTCATCAGCAATGACGAAGAATCTTGTGTTTACAAGAAGTTTAGTGGGAGCGCAAAAGCATTTCTAATCTTGTATGTGGATGACATATTGTTGATTGGAAATGACGTGAATTTTCTTAGAGAATAAAAGACTCATTGAAGAAAAGTTTTTCAATGAAAGACTTAGGCGAAGCGGCATGTGTATTGGGAATCAGAATCTATAGAGATAGATCAAAACGCCTGATAGCGCTTAGCCAAAGCACATACATTGACAAGGTGTTGAAAAGGTTCAACATGGGGAACTCCAAGAAAGGCCTACTCCCCATGTCACCTGGCATAGTACTTTGCAAGAATCAGTGTCCTCGGACTCTCGATGAGCGAGTACAAATGAATGATGTTCCATATGCCTCGGCAATTGGTCCTATTATGTATGACATGCTATGTACAAGACCGGATGTTTGCTATGCGCTAAGTGTTAGCAGCTGGTACCAAAGTGATCCAGGATTGGAACACTGGGCCACAGTCAAGGTTATTCTTAAGTACCTCAGAACGACCAAGGATTTACTCCTTGTGTACGAAGGTGATGAAGAGCTCATTGTAAGTGGTTACATTGATGCAGGCTTCATGACTGACCCAGATGACTTCAAATCTCAATCAGGCTATGTTTTCATATTGAACGGTGTCGCAGTTGATTGGAAAAGTTCCAAACAAAAGAATGTGGCGGATTCTACGACAGAGGCCGAATATGTTGCAGCTTCAGAAGCCTCCAAGGAGGCGGTCTGGATCAAGCAATTTCTTGAAGACCTTGGTGTGGTTCCAAGTGCTCTAGCCCGGTGGAGATCTATTGTAATAATAGTGGCGCCGTGGCTCAGGCAAGGGAGCCAAGTTCGCACCATAATACAAGACATATTCAACACAAATATAAACTCATTCGACATCATGTTGAAGAGGGATTTGTGAAAGTACGCAAAGTTCACACGGATCTGAATGTGTTAGACCCGATGAGAAAGCCTCTACCACGAGCAAAGCATGAGCGGCACCGGATAGTCATTGGTCTAAGGGAAGCCATGTAACTGGATTATGACTCTAGTGCAAGTGGGAGTCTGTAGGAGATATGCCCTAGAGGCATTAATAACAATTATTTTGTATCTCCAAGTTTGGAATGAATGTTTATGTTCCATGCTATAACTGCAATGATTCTCGAGTCTACAATATCCACGAGGCTCGAAGGGAAACTCATGTGCACGTGTGGTATACTAAATGGTAAAATGTATTCCTAGTCTTGCCTCTAAGACCGGCTCAAGTATTGCATGATGATCCTGTTTTCCTGATCATGGGCATGTCTATGCTGGCAATTTTGAGGGCACAACGTTAGAAGAACACTTGTGTTGAATCGACCCGATTTGATGTTATGCTATGAGATTCATTCGTAACAAGTTAATGGTTAATAACACAGAGAAAGTTAATGTTTGTATAATTCCTTAGACCATGAGAGTATCGAGTTCCTTCGTACTTGCTTCATGAACTTTGGGGTTTGTTAAACATCATCCGTAACTGGGTGGCTATTACGGCGGCTTACGGGTTCATGGAAAAGTATGGCAAGTAACAAGATAGCTCAAGATTGGGATTTGCTCCTCCGACGATGGAGAGATATACTCGGGCCCTCTCGGTGTAATGGTATCCATCATTGTCTGGCCAGACACCTTGTGATTTGATCACTGGGATGCCGGAACACGGAAACGAGAAAAGAGAACAAAACCGGTAACGAGGTAACTTGCATGGTGGACAAATTGTTGATCCACGGGGATGCAATAAATCTTACCTTGGGTGTTTGTAACATATCGCGAAGCAACAGGAATAGCACACGGCAACTGGAGGTTCACTCGAATATTCATTCGTGTGGGTATAGTGGTCAATATGGGTGTCCACGGCTCTGATGTTGATCATTGATCGAAAGTTGTTCCGGGTCATGTCTATACTTCACAGAACCTATAGGGTCACACGCTTAAGAGTCATCTATCAGCTGAATACTAGACAGGGAGTCTGAGAGAAAATATCCAAAAAAAAGTTTCGGAGACAGCGGAAAAGTTTCGAAGAGAGAGGTCACCGGAAGAGTTTCGGTGAAACCAAAAAGTTGTTTCGGGGTATACCATTAAGTCAAAATGGTTTCGGGACACCCCTGATAATTCTTGGAGGGTGCCAGAATCATTCTGGAAACTTCTGGGAATTTTCCGGCATAAAAACCGGAAATGTTCCGGAGCTGCCGTAACCACTTCAGATGCTTTTTGTAGATGAAAATTACTAATCTAGAATTGTTTCGGAATGCATTGAAAATTATTTTAGTGGGTACTGGAAATGTTCTAAGCCCACATAAATATTTTCAGTTCGAACGGACGCTGAAAAATGTCGTCGTGAATAGTGAAAGTGCGTTTTGGGATATTTTTGCTGAGTCACCTTTTGGGATATTTCCAAAAGGCTTCTAGAAGGGCTTGGGGGCCAAGGGTGCCCCTCATGGGGCGGGGGGCCAAGGGGGTGGCCAGCCAAGAGTGGAGCTCCTCCATGGAGCTCCACATGGCACCCCTTTTCCCTCTTATGGCCTTTATGTGTGACATAAAGTGGGGGTACTTTTGTACTTTGTGTGACCATTCTACCCCTTGGCTTTCCTATAAATAGAGGAGCTGAGGGCTGCCATCTCTTCATCCTTGCTCTCATACACATGCCATAGACTTGTCTGGCTTCTCTCTCCCTCCCCGCGAAATAATTTCGTAGAGCCGAAAGGCTGTCTGGGTTCCGGCAGGAACTAGTTCTGGACGGTGAAGCCCTACCGGATAGCTGACACCGTATGTGTGCAACCCTGTAGAGAGGTTGTTGTTTCGGTCTTTTGCACGAGGGGCTGTTCGAGTGTCCTCCCGAAGGGCTGTCCGAGTCTCCGTTCGAGTTTCGAGGGTCCTCCTGAAGGGCTGTCCGTGACACCGTCCGGGGGACTGTCCTACCGCCTCCCGAAGGGCTGTCCGACGAGGGAGTACATCATCACGGTTGGGAGGTTGTAAATCCTAGCTGCGGGGATCTGCATCGATGATCTACACTGACTATTCTTCCGCTGTGCTTCGAGTCGGTATGGATCAGATCAAACCTTGTATGCAGTCTCCATAGTAGTCCTGGGCGTGCTTGCTGTACCGAATTATTTTGTTTTCTGTAACATTCCCCTACAATAGGCATCACATCCAAATCAAGTAGACTGACTCCTGCCTGCATCTACTACTATTACTTCACACATCGACCGCTATCCAGCATGCATCTAGTGTATTCAGTTTAAGAGAACGAAGTAATGCAATAAGAACGATGACATGATGTAGTCAAGACAAAAGCATACAAGAATTCATCCCAACTTGTTATCCTTAATGGCAACAACACATGCGTATCAACTCCCCTTCTGTCACTAGGACGCATTACCGAGCACCTCTTCCCATTGCAAGAAGATCTAATCTAGTTGGCCAAACCAAACTAAAACTTCGGAGAAGAAATACAAGGCTATATTAAATCATGCATAAAAGAGATCAGCAAAGAACACAAATGAAACAAGGATAGATCTGATCATAAACTCACAATTCATCGAATCCCAACAAACACAGCGCATAAAGTCATCACATCGAATGGATCTCCCTGAAGATCATGGAGACCGTTGTATTGAGATACAAAGAGAGAGAGAGAGAGAGAGAGAGAGAGAGAGAGAGCCATCTAGCTACTACCTACGGACCCGTAGGTCTGTGGTGAACTACTCACGCATCATCAGAGAGGCGGCAAGGATGATGTAGAGCCCCTCCGTGATGAGTTCCCCCACCGGCGGAGTACTGGAAAAGGCCTCCAGATGGGATCTGACGAGAACAGAGGCTTGCGGCGAAAAAAGTATTTCGTGGACTCCCTCTAGGGTTTTGGAATATTTGGGAATTTATAGAGGTGGAGGTATGTCGGTTGGAGCATGGAGGGGCCCACACAACACTGGGGCACGACCGGTGATCCTTATCTTCAATAAAAAATCCTAAAAAAGTTTCAGGACGATTTGATCTTATCTGATATTGATTTCCTGGGAAACAAAAACAGGGCAGAAAACAGGAACTGGCACGTGGCACTAAGTTAATAGGTTAGTCCCCAAAATGATATAAAAATGTATGAAATGATAATAAAAACATCCAAGAATAATAATATCAAAGCATGGAACAAGCAAAAATAATAGATATGTTGGAGACGTATCATGAGGCAAAGTGTTTGTCACAAATAATGGTGTGTTTTGAAGGAAAGTATTTCTTACAAAAGAGTGAGTGGAAGGACAGTGCAGTTCAACGAGAATACAGAATCTTTGTCATCAGATCAAAGGAAAGGAATGCTGGATATAGTTCCAAAGTTTCTCACTGTGACTGATACGGAAGCCCCTACATGCGATGTAGAGACTTCGGTTGAACTTGCAGTTGAACCGCATGGGTTAGGGAAAACTCGTGCAGACCTCTATGGTGTGCGAACAAGATATTGTTACACAACAATAAATCCGCGATAACATAAAGAAACATTGATGGTCCCTAACTCCGGGAATTGGCTAAATGCCAAAGTAATCCAAGATAGTATCCATGTACATAATACAAGTTTGGAACTTGGTGGACTCTCCGGAAGACTTAAGAGTCTTATGAATATGAATAGGATCTATAAACCAACGTGGATAATTTTTTTTCCATAGAGCTTGAATTGTCATAAAGAGTGTATGACAAATTCAAGGAGTTGATTACAACGAGATTGTCTCACCGTAGCATTGCTTAAGTCAGTTCAGGTTACACTAGCAATTACTGCATATTTTAATGATGAGATATGACAGTTGGACGCCAAAAAGATTTCCATGAGATGAAAATATAACCAAGGACATGTATATGATACAGTCCAAAGTATTTTGCCGATCCAGAGGATCTAGTAAGTGTGCAAACTTCAGAGATCCAAGTATGGACTGAAGCAAGCATAATGGAGTTGGGATATTCATTTGATGAAATTGTCAGGGTTTGATTTCATCGAGGATAGTGAAGATGCTTGTTTTTACAAGAAAGTAAGTGGGACGTAATAATATTTCTCATGCTTTGTGTGCACGACACATTGTTGATTGGAAATAATATAAATTTCTTGACATGAATTAAGATTTCATTGAAAAATAGTTTTTCGATGAAGGACATGGGCTAGACAGGCTTAGTATTGGGCATAGTAATCTATGGAGATAGTAGTGCCTAGTAGGGCTAAGCCAAAATACATATTGATAAGATACTAAAGTAGTTTAGTATGGAAAATGTAAAGAATAGATTCTTGCAGAGGTCACATGGAAAGACTTTTAGCAAGACTCGGTGTCCTAAAATACTGATGAGCAAAATACATCATTGAGATTCCACACTTGTTTGTGTTTGGATTAATCATTTACTCGATGGTATGTAAACAACCAGATATGTCCAGTACTCCAAATAAGTTGGAAGTAAGTATAGTGATCAAGGTGTTGATCATTGGACGACAGTGAAAATGTCATTAAGTACCAAAGTAGGACTAATGACATGTTTCTCACATACAAAGATAATGAAGAGATTGTTGTAAATAGTTACATTGATGCAGGCTCATTGTAAGGACTTACATCGATACAATATTCATCATTGCTCCAAGCAATTTTTGATTTCAATATGGGGTTTTGTGTAACACACAAAATGGTGGCACAGTAAGTTCAAATTATTCGAAATAGGTTACTGTGGTAGATTCTATAACTAAGGATAAGTATGTTCCCGCTTCAGAAGTGACAATGGAGAGAATTTGTATCAAAAGGTTCACTTATGAACATGGTATGGTTTCAAGACGGCTGAAGCAAATGGAACACTATTGAGCATGGTGGTTCCATAGCCCAGTATGAGATACCAAAGGTCCTACCAAAGCCAAACCCACACAAATTATGAATTTTGTGAAAGCATAGAGACGCGTGGATATGCAATGATACACATGGACTTGAACTTGTCAAATCCGTTGACGAAGTCTATACCACAAGTAAGGCATATTTTACACCGGTGTGCCATAGCCGTACAGTACATTATCATTGACTAGATTACTGACTCTAGTGCAAGTGGGAGACTGAAGGAAATATGCCCTAGAGGTAATAATAAATGTTATTATTTATTTCCATGTTCGTAATTAATGTTTATTTTACATGCTATAATTGCATTGGTTCTCGAGTCTGCAATAACCACGAGACTCAGAGGAAATCTCATGTGCATATGTGGAATAATAAATGGTAAAAATATTCTTAGTATCACCTCTAAGACTAGCTCAAGTGTTGCATGATGGTTCTGTTTTCCTGATCATGGGCATAATTAAGTAACGAGGATGCCGGCAACTTTGAGGACACATTGTTGGAAGTACACTTTTGTTGAATTGACCCAATTGATCGTTATACTACGAGATCATATCGTCAATAGTTAATAGCGTAAACACACAGATGTTAATGTGTGCATAATTCCTTAGACCATGAGAGTATCAAGTATCTTCATACCAAATAATATACTTTGGGGTCCGTCTAATGTCAACCGTAATAGGGTAATCATAATGGCTACTTACAGGTGCATCAAAAAAGTATGACAAGGTACTTGATAGCTCAAGACTTGAATTTGCTCCTCCGATGATGGAGAGATATTCTTAGGGCCCTCTTGGTGTGACGGTACCCATCATCATGTTGCCAGACACAGCGTGACGTGTTCACGGGAATGCCGAAACATGAGAATGAGAAAAGAGAACAAAACCAGTAATGAGGATAATTGGCATAGTGATCAAGTGTTGGTTCAAGGGGATGCCGATAAATCTCACCTCGAGTTTTGTAAAGTATCGTGAAGCAAAGGGAATAGCATACGGGAACAACAGGTTCACTCGATATTTATTCGTGTGAGTATAGGTGTCAATATGGATGTCCACAGTTCCGCTATTGATCATTAAACAGAAGGAGCTCCGGTCATGTCTATACTTTACCGAACCTACGGGGTCACACGCTTAAGGGTCACCGATCTGTTGAGTATTAGAAGTGTAGGAGCTTATGTAATTTGCACCGAAAAAGTTTCGAATAAAGTGACATTGTTTCGGAGAGAGAACCGGGAAGGTTTTAGTGAAAACCAGAAAAAAAACCGGGGAACCGGAAAAGTTCCAGAACACCCAAAAAATCTACAGGATGGTCCAAGAATGTTCCAGAACCCTCTGGCAGTTTTGGAGGAGCCCACGGGGCTGCCCACTTGGCTGGCCCAAGTGGGGCAGCCCACATCTACCAAATGGGCCAAGTGGTGCACCACCCAAGTTGGGGGGGGGGGGGGGGGGAGAGCGCCGGACCCTAGGGTTTGTAGGCCGGGGGCGGCCCGTCGTCCCCTTGCACTCTACAAATAGAGGGGAGGGGCAGCCCCTTGGAACACATCTTTCTGTGCTCGTGGCTGCGTCCTCCATCTCTCTCTCTCTCCCCCATAAATTACTCCACGCCACGAAGCTGCTGCTCCTCCGTTCTTCTACTCCGACACCGCTTAGTTCTAGACCGCAAAGCCCTGTCGGATCATTGATTCCGTATGCGTGGATACCTACAGAGGCATCGTACGTTCGGTGCTCAATCCACGGATCAGTTCGAGAGGTGAAGTTCTCACGGTTGGGAGGTATAACCTAGCTACGGGAATCTGCATCAACTCGCTTCACCAACTCTCCTCCCCGCTGCGTATGTTGGTAAGCGACCTAATCTAGATCCAATCGTACTTGCATCTTCATAATGATCCTGAGATGATTCGTAGGCGCGATACTTTTTTCTACTACGTTTCCCAACATGGGTGGGGTGGGGGTAGCCCCCAGGGCTGGTGTGGCCAGGCCCTGGCCACACCAACACCCTGCATGGCCCCCTGTGTGGGCCCCATAAGCGCCCTCTGGCAGGCCTTCGTGTTTTCTTCCGAAACTCGCAAATATATTTTTGTTGCATTTTTCCTTCAAAGTTGATTTTTTGCACAATTACTAACACCAATTTGGTATTCTACCGAAAACGGTGCAAGTAGGAACAACTACCATTCTTTAGGCAAGATTAGAGGGCAATTCATAAGCAAACTAATCAAAAAAGTAGATACATTTCTGACGTATCTTCCTCAAGCAATTCAGTCGACAGAGTGCAGAAACAAGAAAACGTTTATGATTACTTTTCTTCACACACACGCAAATTTTTAGTATTATGTTTTAAAATAACTATTCAATATACTATAGATGATTAGAGACACATGATGATAGACGTTTTCCACACATTACGGTGCTAGTCTCTCCAATTAAAAAAGGAGGTAAGGTTCCGTCCTCCGCGCGTCCTTCATCCAACCTTATGTACGTTCTCTCTCACTTTCAATTTTGATTTTTTTTCCTTCCATCTCCTTTTTTTCACCATTTTTCCCTGAAAGCCGACTCAACTGCCCCATCTCTTACTGACATACCAAATAAAATTATGTTTTCTTTGATAAACCAATAAATGCTTACCAAATAAGTATTTACCAAATAAAATCCTATTTTATACACAATCACATTAATACGGGGAGGTAAATCACTGGCTAACGTACTAGAATATTTATACCCTATTTCAACGCACGGGCAATTATCTACTTATTAATAAACAAATGTATGGTTTAGAAAATATGCATTGACATTCTTGACATAAATTACTACGTACACGTATTTACTCATTAAAATATGAATTTACATTCTTGACATAAATTACAACGTACACATATTTATAATCATTAGATGATACAACTGAGAGTGACTAACATGCCCATATTCGACAAGGCGGTCGTCCATACATCGTATTACCGACGGCTGCTAGGATCATGCACCGCCCTGAGGCTTTTATTACTCCATGCAAACAGTAATAATTAATCAAACAGACCAACTCGGTCAATGCATTATCACCTCCCCCTTGATGATCTCGGCTGTCGTTTGCTTGATGAGCTCCCACGCGCTCCGCACGTGCTGCTCCTCTTGCAGCGACGACCCCACCGCAAACCGCAAAACAAATCTGTTGCCGACCACCGTGTGCGCGAGGTACACCTTCCCGGACTTGTTTAGCCGGTCCATGAGCATACGGTTCACCTCATCGGCGACTTCCTCCGTCAGGGCTCCTCTCGCCCTGATCCTGAAGCATACCAGCGCGAAGTTCCTTGGCACGACGATCTCGAACCGGCCATCGGCACGGACGAGGTCCTCGAACGCCTTGGCCACAGCGACATCGCTTCGGATGTGATCCTGGAGCTTGGCTGTGCCATAGGTGCGCATCACCATCCACAGCTTGAGCCCGCGGAAGCGGCGGCCCACGCCGACTTGCATGTCCTTGAGATCAGTGACCTTGCCGGACTCGGTAGCGTTGTTCTTGAGGTACTCCGGGTTCATCTCCAGTGAGTCGGTGAGGCGGTGCGTGTCACGCACCCACAGGCAGGTGCAGTCAAGGCAGGTGAGCAGCCACTTGTGCGGGCTCATGCTGATGGAGTCCACGCGCTCAACGCCGTCGATGTGGTGCCGGAACTCTGGACAGATGCATGCGCTGCCAGCGTAGGCAGCGTCGACGTGGACCCATGCATTAAACATGGCCGCGACATCCGCTATTGTGCCCACTGGGTCGACGGCGTTGGACGATGTGGTGCCCACAGTGGTGCAGATATATGTTGGGACGAGGCCGGTATCGACGTCAGCTTGCATGATCTCGAGCAACTTGGCCGGGTCGAGCGCGTAGTCCGTCTCCGGCCAGGTAGTAAGGGATCGGATGTTGGCAGGGTCGAAGCCGGCGAGGCGGCATGCCTTGAAGAAGGTGGAGTGTGTCTGGTCAGCAGCGTACACCGTGAGCCTCCTGATGTGGGCCACACCATTGGAGCCAGTCCGGCGCAGGGCCGCGTCACGCGCGGCTACGAGCGTGACGAGCATGGCCTCGCTGGTGGTCCCGAGTATGACTCCCCCGCCGGTGCCACGCCCGGCGCTGGTGCGATTCATGAAGCTGGTTGGCAGGCGCAAGAGCTGCGCGAGCCAGTCAAGCGCGAGCACCTCCATCTCGGTCGCCGCGGGAGCCGCCTGCCACGTAAACCCTACAGTGTTCATGGCCGAGGCGAGCAGCTCCCCCGCGATGGCTGCGGCGCTGTTGGTGGACGGGAAGAACGCGAAGAAGTTGGGGCTAGCCCAGTGCGTCATCCCGGGGACGACAGATGCCCTCAGCTCCTTCATGGTGACGTCGAAGGGCACCGAGTGCGCCGGCGGGGACGCCTTGAGCTCGTCCAGTAGGTAGCCGGGTTTCACGTCGGGGAGAACGGGCATGGACTCGATGTTGGTGTAGTAATCCGTGATGAAGTCGACGGCCTTGTGGAGGTATGCACGCACGTCGTCGGGGTTGAGCGGCTGGAAGCTGCCGGCGTTGGACGAGGCGAGGGCCGCAGGGTTTGTGACGAGGCTACCCATCTCTCGGTGATGGATCAAATCAAGTTGTTAACAAACTTGTCGCGCGTGCGCTTCGATCAGGATTCAGGGAGTGTGTTCAAAGCTTATCACTAGTTAAGATAGAGGCTAGAGGAGATCAGGAGAGGGCAGCAGGATGCAGGAGGAAGACCATAGTCGTTACAGATCGCTGGATGGTGTTGTGTTGTGTGATGCGGAGGGATGTGGGAAGGCTATATATATGGTAGCCCGGGACGTGGGTGGGAAGCGGCGTGGCGGGATGGGCGTTTGTTTAACTGGCAGGGTGCGCAGGGGGTAGGTGGAGGTGCTCCCCTGGTCACCCTAGACCTCGCTGTCGGATCGGCATCGCCGTCAACCTGCTGCACAGTTAAGCAAGAATCACCCATGGAAATGTTGCTCACCGAAAGGGTAGGTAGGTACGTGCCTGATAAAAAAATTCGATGCTGCGTACACACGTGTGGCATATTCCTCAACGGACAACGGAGCATCCATCTAAGCCAGCAGTCTTGGTTGTCGCGAGTCACAAACACAAATACTCCCTCCGTTTCAAACTACCAACAATTACTCTATTATTAGTAAATAATTTATGTGACAATGTCAGTGTATTAAGTTAGGACAAGTCTTTGACCAACAATTACTCTATTAGTATATAATTTATGTGACATAAAGTTGTTGTCATTAGATTTGTATTCCTAATTACTTACTTGTGGGTATGATTTTGTATCACAAAGTTATAAATATACATATATTTTTTTGAACCAGAGTCCAGAAGGCTCTATCCATTATTTAAGCAGAAGAGAATTGCCTAGTTAATTAGCAAAAAAAACCGGCGAAAACTGTTACAACGCGCCCATGAGACAGGGCAACACCGGCCGATCTGGCTACCCACAAAGACCACACGGATGCCACCTATGAGAGGAACGCCATCGAGGTTGCCTGTAGACTATCATCGTCATCATTTCTACTCGAGCAAGGGACTTCGATTTCACCGCATACGACCAATAACGAAGCCCTCAATGCAACAGATGCATGAGATCCCTGTCGGGCCATGCCAAACAATCGGCCAACCACGTCGAGGACTAGGCAGCTCCAACTTCGGTAACGAGCCTTGCATGAGAAAGTAGCACACCCTGCACCTACTGAGCCCTACGTGGCCACTGGAGATTGCCGAGCGTTGAACCTACCTTTCACATGACATCGTTGCCGTCGAATCACCCCGCGACTCTACAGCTCCGACTTGACCGCTACACAGTAGGCAATTGCAGGCACAAACCCAAGGACATGATGGGCAGTCGATGATGAAGGACCTGTCACGATCCAACTACTCTTGCCACCTTCATCGTTGCCACATGAGTCGCACCGCCACTGGAACTGAGGCCGCTGCCCCGACATCCGCCCCGACACACGGCTTTCACTGGGTGCTCCCGAGGACCGCCACCCTGCGCTGGCCCGCTAGACAACCAGACGCCGCCGCTACCGCAGATCTAGAGCCGCCGAACCCCAAGAACGAGTGCCACCTTAGGAGACACCCCTGCCCTTGGAGCCCCGTGGATCTGAAGCTGCGAAGCCGAAGACAATACTGCAGGACACAGTCACAAGCAACACGGTGTTCAGCACTGCCATGGATCCAGCTGCACACTCATCGTTGAGCGCCAGACCGGGACCGGGCACCAGCACATGATGCCGACCACTGCCGCCGCCGCACCAAGAAGCTATGGCTGCTGTGTCCCCCCCCCCCCCCCCCCCCCCCCTCCCACCGCCGCGCGAGCACATCACCCGCCGTCGCCCACCGCCGAACCGGGCCGCTGCCCCGGCGTCCAGGCCTCTGCCGCGGGCACTGCAGCTGCTCGAGGGTCCCTGCTTCCCTTAGGGAAAAGGGCATGCCGCCACCGCAGCTGAAGCCAGTGGCAGCAGCGGCACGAGGTGCCGGGTTTGGAGCTCTGGCGGTGCTAGGCCTTCTCTTGGCCGTGCCACCCTGGGGGACGACACGGGGGTCGGTGATCTATAGGGGGGAGGAAGAAGGGGAGCGTGGCGGAGGCGAGCGGACGACGGCGGCGCTGGGGCTAGCGACGACAGGGGAGGGAGAGGGTTTCGGCATGTCCTTGAGACCTTGAGATGATAGAAGTGACACAAATAATTCTTCACAAGGTTATATATTAAGTGTAATTGTTGGCCAAAGGCTTGTCCTAACGAAATGTAATACTAATTTGGGACGGAGGGATTATAAGTACAGCCAACTCTAGCTTATTACTATAACCGAATTGGCCTAGCTACATAGTAGCCGCTTGTACTTATAATGGATGTTAGCAAGAAAATCATGCAAGACGATAAGATAGCATACCCGAGATCCCTTCTTCCATCACTCCGCACAGGTTTTTGGGACCAAACACGTCATCACAACATCATCCTAACGCACGCTGGGCATGGTCCGCGTAACTCTCATACGGTTCGGAGGTTGTGGTTACCTTTCCCTGTTTCTTGCAGCTGGTAACTAGCCACAAATTTCCACGAAGCTTGGGATGGCCTCCTAAAGTCTCAAGTCTTTACCTAACAATTGATTCAACTATATGACTCAGCATGTAATATGTGTAATACGTAAGAGGGACAACCAGTGTGGTTTTACAATTAATTAATGTGAATGACCTCCCGAGTTCGATTATTCTTTCACATCTCTTTTTTTGTTTTAACAAAATTGTCACTACAGGCTCTCCTACGCAGGTATTTTTTTTTTCACCTTTACTTAATTAATCTAGCATAGCTCTTTGACGGTGACTCACGTCCCCTCTTAAGATAATAAACTTTAATTTTGGTAACTACAAAACGAGCATAAATTTGCCTTGGACCACTCAAATTGTAGCAAGTTATTGGCTGCCTTTTTAAAGTAAAATTACTAATGGGTTTAATTACTCATTTCTAGTTCATTAAGGACTCGGATTCATCTCATATATACCGACAAAAATGCCTAAATTTCAATACGAATTTGACTGGCAATATGTTGGCACAATTTCACGGTTTTTTGGCTAAACTTTTCTCTTTACTTAAGCATTTATATTTATTGGATTTTTATGTCTGTGTGTATTTATAATTACATGGAGATAATTGAGTAATAAATATATTTTGTGCTTTTACTTTGTAAAATATTGGTTGATAACTTTTAATTAGTTAATAAAAATAACATTTTCTTTCTATATAATATACTTGGAGTAACTTCAATACCTCCAATGGTAGGTTGAGACTTTCTATCTTGTATACATTGCATAGTTTTAAATAGCCGGCTATAGCCTTTTCAGCAGGGAACTGCTAAATGGTCTCATGTACAAATAGCCCGCTATAGCAGATTTTGAGGTCCACCGCTATTTGGCATAGCCCGCTATTTAAAACTTTGTACATTGTAATAGCAATAACAATATCACATCTTGTTACGCAACCTCGAGCTTGCGAAACCAGCGTTCGAGCTCCCTTGCGCCATGGGATTGCTATATCAGCATCTCAGCCCGTCCAGGCCCATTTGAAACTTATAAGAGGTCTTCAGGGTCCTCTGTCCCTAAGTGACTAGCGTGATAGGTGGGGCCACCAGGCTAGTGCTTCCCTCACCTATATAAGTTGTGCTCTGCCTCCTCCTACAACCGATGTGTGACTAATTCCAGTATATATTTATTAATGGATGGTCCGGATTAACTTAGTTGTACCTTTAAAAACTTAAATAATACTCCCAGCGTCTGATAATATAAGATGCGTTTGACTATTCACAGTCTCCAATTCAATTTGACTATAATTTTGCTATATTATGCCTAAAACCTTGCTAGTAAAAAGGTATATATCATACAAGATTTTTGTTAATATTTTTGTATCATCAATCCATATACATTTATACAAACTAGTGGTTAAATTTGAAAACATTGATTGTACTTATAATTATGTGTGTTATTCCCAAAGTGGCAAGGTGGTCCTTGTCTCGTTTCACCATGCACTCACATCAAAGGAAAACAAAACCTAACAGAATAGTTAAAAGTATGGCCAGTTGCTGGCTATATAAACATGCCATGTCATCAAGAGTTAGAATTATTAATTATTCATACAATAGGGCTGACTATAAGGTTAGAATTTTTTTTTCATTTTCTTTCTATCTCTTTCCTCTCATTAAATGCTTTTAGCTTGGAGCACACGTAGAAACTGGCTCTTGAATGAGAGCCGACTCCTTTAATTTTTTCTTGTCTCTCTCCTCTACATAGGCAAAAGTGCCATGTAAGTAGGCTTATAGCCCACTATTGTACTTACTCTAATAAAAGCCTCAAATGCATGGGAGTAGTATACTACATTTTCCCAAATAGTATTAATGCAGCATTGACAGAAGCGTGCTATATTAGCACACATGACGCCTTTACGATTTCCTACAACTTGAGATAGATTCTGTAACTCTTACTACCTTTTGAACTGATCAAAAGAGTAGATCACTGCTTAATGTTTATTATTGACCTGATCGCCACAGGATATGAATTAACCACGTACACTTCTTGTTGCAACGAATAATAAATAAAGAGTTAACACTCGTTGGGACAACGTTGGAACACCTACGGCGTTGACTCTATACTTTCGAGCACCGAGTCTTGCTGCCTAGCTAGTCAAATGTCAGAAAAAAAGTACTAGCTTATTTCGAATCCTTTTACTTCTTGGGAAGAACGCAAAGAAGTCTCGGTACCTGTTCAATGTATGGCATGGACTTTCCTGGTAATCACTGCATTCGTACACTTGGTACACTTCCACCATGGACGCCGGCGAGTAACAGCCTCCAGTCCCATCAATGGCCGGTAGCAACCATACCGTAATTCACCGCTTGAACGCCTGTGGATATACTCCACTGCCCCTTGACTCTCCACAGCCACCGCATCAGCTTCCCTTTCGCATCGCCCGGCGAAGCCCGCATCGCCCCAGCATGCCCTGTTGCTCAGGGGCGGAGCTATAGGAGTTAATTGCATAGAAGTACCACAATTGGGGCATTATGTGCAGATTGGTACCAAGTCTGGTAATTTTCGCATTTCAGTACCAACTCTGGGGCGAGTCGTTACAAAAAAGGCTAAACGGTGTGTTTATGAGTATTGACGGCGAAACTGACCGGTTGGGCCCGCTCGTCAGGTGCCACGCTGTCCAATCGGCGCGTGCCCGCGCGCTAACTAGGACGAGTCCGGCTTGAACCGGTTTTGACTCGGTCGCTCTTAGCCAGGTCTGGTCGGCCTCCGTCCACCCCCGCTCCATTCTTCCTCTTCCTCGTCGCTCCTTGCTCCCTCGCCGCCGCCTGCGTCCCCGCCCGCCGGCCGCAGCACCACACCGCCGCCGCCATGGTTTTCGAGGACGAAAGCAGCGAGGACAACTCGAGCCTCCCGTACATGCACTCCTCCTCCTCCACCGATGGGCTTAACCAGGTGAGTTCATTGGAGCTAGGGTTAGGGTTAGGTTTTGAGAATTTGGGGATTTTTCTGTTTAGCTAGATTTTGATTTGGGGATTTGCTTTGATTTGGTTTCCTCCTCGTCTGCACATGATGTTAACTTTGATTTGCTTGTGCAGGTCCCCTTTTCACTTGAGGACCCGGATTACAAGGGCCTTGAGCTAGATCTGATGGTGTTCTATGAGAAGCACGGCAAGGCATCGGAGAGGCTTGTTGCATTTGAAGGAACAAACACTGGGAGAAGGTTCTTAGCATGTGTAGAGCCGGTATATTTCATGCATATTTGATTATGTAGAGGATTGTGTCCTTGACAGTGGCAGAGGCTTGTTTGCTTACTTTGAATCATTTATGTTTAACAATTAGGAATCATTGAAGTATCCATGAAGCTAAGTGTGATTCAGTGATGTCTATGGTCAAATTGTTAGGGCAGATGCACAATACCTCAATATTACATTAGCCCTAGTAGTTGAATGGGAGTTAACATTGTAGTGATGCTCAATATTTAGTTGAATGGAGTGTTATTTTGCTAAATATATGCTCCTGTTGTGTGCACTTGCTCTTGTATTATGTCAACTTATATGAATGAAACTAAGTGTGAATCAGGTACTTATTATCTCAGCTGTTGTGTATTATGTTAGTGATATATGAATGAAACTAAGTGTGAATCAGTGAGCTTTATAGTCAGTATGTTAAACATCAATTTGCTTTATATTGGTGGTCAAATGCACCGTGGCTTAGTACTCACATTAGCTACTCCCATTAGTTTATGTGTTACTGCAATGCATATGCTCTTGTAGTTGTATTATACTATCACTTTGGGGTTCACATGCTAATATAGTGTATTTAGCTAGGCTTTGAACTCACTGTTGCATGTGTTTTTACCAATTGTGATACTGATGTTATATATTTAGATGAATGGTAATAACTGTGGATTTAAACTCACTGTTGAACATTGGTAAAGTTCTACATTAAACTAATGGTTGCCTTTGTTATTTTTCCAGGAAGGTCAAAATTGTGGGTTTGTTGAATGGGTTGATCACCAGTGGCCCCCAACATTGCACAATGCATTGTTGAAGCTGTGGGCAATGTATGAAGAAAGCAAGAGTGCCAGGGTGAACGATAATCTTGAAAGTGCTCTACTTATTCATCATATGACAGAAGAGAAAAAAGTTCTGGAGGGCAACTATGACAAGTTGGTTCAAGATGTGCATGAACTTATGAATTTCCAGGAGGATAGACACCTAGATTTCAGCTATGTGCATGCTAAGATGGACAGTGCACAGGAAAGGAGAGCTAAAGTTGTGTCTGATATAAAGGCAGAGATGGCAAAGAAAGAGACAGATCACCAGAAGCTTCAGGAGAAGTATCAACTGCTAGTGAACCTGACAAGAGCTCAAGCAACTGTCATCCAGAACTTGAAGTTGAAACATATGAAAGAGAAGGAACTGTTGACTGAAGCTAGGATGTGTAACACCCCCTCTGTAATGAGCTACTGTAACCCTCAGTGATTAAGCTAATCTTTTGCTAAATAGTGCTTGGTCACTTTTGATTCAAATATCATTTGAATTTCCACTTTGAAATCAAATTAGCTTCATCACCGAGGGTTACTGTAGCTCATTACAGAGGGGGTGTTACAGGATGAAATTTGAGTTTTAGAATGCAGAGTTCAAAAAGTCTGAGGAGAAGCTCACCCAAGAGAAGCTAGAGCTGAAGCTTCAGGTTGCTGATCTGCTAAAGGGAAAGGAAAAGCTTAGTGAAGAGAGGGTCCAATTAAAGCTTCATGTTGTTGTGCTCATCAAGGGAAAGGAAAAGCGGAAGCAGAAGATCAAGGGGATCCAGGCCATGTTAGAGGAATGAACAAGATGTTCATGAAGATCACTGGGCATTGCTGACCTTTTGGGAAGTATGGTTGTGTAATGACCAAGTTAACTATGGTTGTGTAGTGTATGGTTGTACTAATTGTGAACTCTGGCTGTGTATGTATCTAGTATTTATGCTATCCATCCTTTTTGAGCAAAGGATGAATGTCAGCATTTGAACTCCACTATGTATTTGTGAACCATGGTTCTGTATGCTATAATATGTTGAACTGCACTAAGTAATTTGTGAGAGAGCATGCTTTGGAAGATGGATCATATATAGTAGATTCTCTTGAAGATGGATCAGATATGTGAGATATCTTTGTATTAGGTAAGATGCTCTGGAACTAATTGCACCCTAACTTGCTATGATTTGTGAGTTGTGAGCTATTATTTGTGAGTTGTGTGGTATGCTGGATTATAATTTTTTGATCTTCCCAAAGTTTTTTTTTGCTATGATTTGTGAGTTGTGAGCTAATTGCACCCTATGTGGTGGGTTTAGGTAGTTCCATCGACCCCGAGACACCCTAAACCCTAAGTGGTCTATTTAGGGGGTTCCGTCGACCCTGAGGCACCCTAAACCCTTAGTGGTGGGTTTAGGTGGTTCCGTCGACCCTGAGACACCCTAAACCCTAAATGGTAGGTTTAGGTCGTTCCGTTGACCCCAAGGCACCCTAAACCCTACGTGGTGGGTTTAGGTGGTTCCACCGATCCCGAGGCACCCTAAACCCTATGTGGTGGGTTTAGGTGGTTCCGTCGACCCGAGGCACCCTAAACCCTAAGTGGTCACTGCCATCTTCACCTTCAGAATCATAGGCAGAAGCACCACTGCCCTCATATCCATCTTCTTCTTCTACTTCCAAAATAGATTTTAGCTTGCCTTTTACATTCCTGCTCTCTTGTATGCAAACACCAGTACCATGAGCTGCACTAGAGCTGCTACACTGACTTTCAAAGACAACTCCTTACTGATCAACAGCTAAAATAGGAGGCTGACTCAGATGATATATCACAGGCTCTTCATACACAACTGGGGACAATTCTTGCCTCCAAAATTCACTAACAGGGGGTGGACATGCCCTGACTAGCAAATTAAGCACCATAGCCTCCTTATTCTGCCTCTTTATCATTTGCAATTGAGCATTACTCTCTACCAACTTCAACACTTGCTCCCCTAAGCCTGGAGTTTCAATGTGATACAGTAAATCATAGACACTAAATCCTTGGGTATCCATCAATGCAACTATATTCAGATATGTTACATCTGAACTGCAGAGCTTCCTCTCCAAATTTTCTCCAGCATCAAAATGGATCCTCACCTCCCAAATGTCATCATACAAACTACTCCCTCCATCCATATATATAGGGCCTAATGCGTCTTTCGATATTGCATTTGACTATTGATAAGATTAATATATATGAGATATATATTGTGCAAATTATATCATTGGAAGCTCCTTTCACATACGAATTTGACGGTATTCTTTGTGTAACTTGCATGTCATATATTATTGCTCTAACATGTGATCAAAGTTAGCCTCGAAAAACGCATTAGGCCTTACATAGAGGGATAGAGGGAGTACAAAAGAAAGAAAATTGAAACCATTCAGTACCCTAGCTAACATTTTGTTTTAATAGAACACAAAAGAAAAGGTAATATCAACTATTCAGAACAGGACCATAATTTAACCTAAGGCCAATACACAATTTTAGTTAACATATAAATTACAAAGCAAAGGAAGTATCAACTAGTCAGTACCCTAGTTTAACCTAAGCCTAATACACAATTTTAGTTAACATATAAACTACAAAGAAAAGGAGATATCAACTATTCAGTACCCTAGTTTATCCTAAGCCTAATACATAATTTTAGTTAACATACAAACAAAGAAATTTTTAATTATTCTCAGTTCAGAAATTAATTTTAACAGTTTTAGTTAACATACATGCAAACAAACTGAGATTTTCTCTTAACAGAACAGAAATGAATGGACTATTTACCCGTGGCCCTAGTCAACAATTTCAGTTAACACGAAAACAACAAATCAAACAAATTTAGAACTTTTCAGTACACAAAATCAGGTAAACTGAAATTGTTAAAGCCTAAACTGAGAATATGATAGTAAACCCTAAACCTAGTAAACAATTTCAGTTAACACATCAGTACCACCTAACCATAAGCCTAATGCGCAATTTCAATTAAAGGTAAGTGGTGCCTAGCTAGCCCTAATCCCAAATTGGAGTCAACAGAGAGAGTATGACAATAAACCCTAACCCTAATCCCCATTTTGAGTAAGCAGAAAAGGAAGAAACTGGCAGAACTTACAACACACCGCTGATTCCATGCGTCCACTGATGGCTGGAGGTAGGGCTCGCCACCCAAATATGTGCCATCCGCAACCTCTGCTCCATCGACAGCGCCGGCTCCGAAAAGTCGTCATCGTCGCTTGAGTACTCTGAGCTGGAGTAGCAGCCACCGCCGTCTATTCCTCCTGCCGAGCCGCCAACGCCTAAGCGGGGGAGGTCGCCGCCTGCCGGAGTCGTCGACGCCATCGTCACAGACCAGCTGCGCGGGAGAGAAGGGCTCGAGGGAAGAAGATGAGCGACTAGCCGGACCGGTCGGAACGAGCAGTCAAAACCAGTTTGAGCCGGACTCGTCTAGTTAGCGTGCGGGCACGCCGATTAGACAGTGTGGCACCTGAAGAGCGGCCCCAACCGGTCAGTTTCGCCGTCAATACGTATAAACACACCATTTAGCCTTTTTTGTAACGCCACGCCCATGAGTTGGTACTGAAATGCGAAAATTACCAAAGTTGATACCAATCTGCACGTAATGCCCAATTGTGGTACTTCTATGCAATTAACTCGGGCTATAGGGTGGACAGGGTGGGCTGATTTTGGGTCGGTACGTATATAGCATAGAAAATTAGGAAATGAGTCAGAGGAAAAAAAATGAAAAAGGCCCAGCAAACGGGCCAGTCGTCCCGGCAGGCCGCGCCCCACATCTTCGCATTGCTCCATCCCTAACCGATTTTCCAAAAAAAAAATAAAAAAAAATCCTTAACCGATTCCTCTGCCCCAGCGCCTGCTCTGCCGTCTCTCTCCGCACCAGCCGCCAGCCGCCTCATGCCGGACCCGGGTGTCGCGCCGTAGCCAGCTGGCCGCACGATCGACGCCGGCACGCCGCACCCTTCCTCGTCCACCAATTCGAGCTGTCCTGCCTGCCAGTGGCTGCGCGCCTACGACCTGCAGCTAGCGCCCAGCAGCCAGCCGCCGCAATCACCCCGGCGGCCGGCGGTGTGCAGGCGTTCACCCCTGGGGCCTGGAAACGTGCACCATAGTAGGAAACAAGCCGCTAGCAGCCTGCATCCACTTTTTTGCAGAGCCGAAGGTAAGATTGAAGTCGACCAGATTACTAATTGTTTGCTAATTGCTATCCAGAGCACAAATGATGATCCCAGCTAGCACAAATAATCAAGAGTAAGTTGCTAATTCCTATCCAGTACAGTACATGAACTCATGAACACATACGCATAAACACGGATTGCACTGTCACATGTCATATTAATTTATTTCTATGTGGTATTGGCAAATTAGTCAGAAAACACATGTCAATTTTTTAAAGTGGATGCATCCCTAACCGTGATTTTGTTAATGGAGCAGCGGCCAGCGCGTGTACCGCTCTCTGGTCCTCAACGGAAGACCACGCGGGATAGCGCATAGGTCCAACGTCCAGAAATGCCCACAGCTACGGATCCGACGGTCGGAAAGGTTGATGGCCTGAGAGTGCCGGAAGAGTGCACATTTGTAATGTCTCTAAATGAACCGTATTTTGATCACAACATTGTATTTATGGTGCGAATTTCCTTTCAAATGCATAAATTCATAGCAGACAAACCTACTATGATTACAGCACATAGACTAAGTTCAGTCTAGAGTAGCTTTCGGCCTGCGAACCGGCGCGGGTTTTGGCAGGCCGTAGAGCAATGGTCTGGTGAAGGACGTTAACATATCTTTTGTATGTCATTGTTTTCTTGTAGTTGAGACCCAGTTGTTGTAAACGTATCGGTCAAGTATAAATCAAACGTATTTTTCTTTCTGCGCTGATGAAATCTGATCGGTTGTAACCTCCTGATGTAAATCCCTAAGCCAGGGTTAGGGCTCCTATAAATACAATCCACGCAACCTCCTTCGGGAGGTAGGGACACTTACACATCTAGCATTCACATTATATGGTATCAGACCAATCCTCAACCAAAATCATCGATGGTGAGTAGCTCCTCTGCTGGCAGCTTCCTTGCCGTATTTCCCTTTGCAAACACCATCACTGAGAAGCTTGCCGGGGGAATCACCTCATCTGGAAAGCCCAGGTGCTCCTCGCCATCCAAGGCGCGCAGATGGACCATACATCGACGACAAGTTCCATGTCCCGGAGAAGGAGCTCGTCGTTACCAAGGACGGGAAGGAGACATAGATCCCGAACCTTGAGTATGGTGTGTCGTGGTGCTAAATCTCACAGTAAGAGAGGGAGTGTAACAAAGCTTGATCATTCGAGACGCAAAGGGATGACCCAAGAATTATATAGGTCCAGGCCCCTCAACGGTGGAGGTAAAAGCCCTAGTCCTGTCTCACGGAGAGGTGTTCTTGCGTATGAGTTTTGGAATACAAGAGATGCGAACCTGTAACCGGGGGTAGGCTTATATAGAGTGTGCTGCATCCCTGGCCCCTCGTCTTACCTACGGTACATGTGCTTTAATATGTAATAATGCGTGTCCACTACTAGGAGTAACGGCCACCCTTGATTATCCATGATAACGATTAGTAACGCCAGGCTTCAATGCATAGTGGGTGTCTCCATCGATGCGCCTGGCTCTTGGTCTCCTGACAATCCGACTGAGAATGACCCGAGTGAGGATATGCCCTTTGCGATGCAAACCGAGTGATGGTGACCCGATTGATGAAATTCTTCCCCTAGGGGCCCATACCGATTGACAAAACCCTCCTGTTATGGGCATTGTTGCGGTCCATTAAGCAACATGGCTTTAGCTCCCATGGGCCTCAACTGGGCTTTTGGTCACTATGGGCCAACCCGGTGGGAGATAACCACATCCTTTGCCCTGAACTGTCAGGATCTTGAAACAAAGTCGAGTGGTTCGTTCATCGAATTAGATTCTGATTGAACCTCCACGCGAGTTTGAATCCCGATTGATTGTTGGATTTTGATTAGCCAATGATTAGCTTGGAAAGAGATCCTGAGGGATTCTAAAGAGCAAAACATTCATGGCATTAATTATTGTGAACAAGTTCTGCAAAAAAGTTTGGTGATACTTAATCATCTCTCGGGAGAGGCTGACTAGTGATCCGACTGAGGATGTATCATAAAATCCGAGTGATGATTATGGTTCTTGGTCAAATTCTCTCAGAGAGATGAAATCAATATCCCTCAAGAACACCAACCTCATCTGCTACGGATCCAAACTTGTGGTTTTTTACACTTTGGTTCCTAGAAAAAGGTCCAAACCATGCTGCAAAAGGTATCGATTCCGCCCCTTGTTCTATGTGCTACCAAATGATCTAACCAATCTTAAGGGATCTGACCGTTGGTTTATAACCTTACATAACTGATATGTGAAGAATGAAAGCTAACTCAGTTTTTTTCACACTAGTTGTGTGGAAAATTTAGTTCGGGTTTTCTTTAGTCAGGATCGAAGTTACATCCGACTGGAATTGATCCGAATGATAACCTTTTTGAAGGGATCAGAGAGTATCTTTTGCGTGTTGCTCCAAGATTTGGAGGGCAATTAATGAGATTAGATGGGACAGCATGGCTGGCGAGCTTCTCGGCCTCTGTGTTTGACCCCCTTTGACTGGTGTGAACATATGTTAGTTTGATGGATGTGTAGACATCGCCTTGGTTACCATGCGTGGATTACTCCACTAGCCGAAAATTACGCCCTTGCCTTCGTAACGTGTCCAGTAGATCTATCAAACGTGCGGCTGAGATCGAACGATGGTTGCCACTCCCTCGCCATACAAAAAGGAAACAGAGAGGGCAATCCAGCAATTCTCCCCCAATTCCCCATTTCTACAGAAAAACTGCCACCGCACTCATTTCTTCCCCACGAACCCGCTCGCAGCCTCCTCCGCCGTGGCCATGGACGGTTATCAGACGCGCAAGCTTGAGCAGCAGAAGAAGACCATGTCTAACTCCACCGAGCTCCCACCTGGCTAGAAACAGGGCGACTGGCTACCGCTGACGGTGATGCAGCAAGCGCTCTCCCAGCTCATCGCTGACGGAATCCTGCCGTTGAATGGATGGAGGATCCCCAACGTCAATGAAGTGGAGCCATACCCATTCCATGGATACGGGTACTCCTTATCTCTCACCTTGAGCGTGGATTCTCTATGTCGCCACATCCCTTTTTTTTAGCGTTCCTTCAATTCCATGATGGCCAATTCATCATTTGCCCCCCAACTCCAAAGACTATATGTCCAGTTTCATGTCTCTTTGCGAAAACTTTCTCGGAACGGATCCACATTGGGCTCTCTGGAAACACACTTTTAGTTCCAGAGCCCAGATGGTAAAGAAGAAAAGCAAAGATGCCCCACCTACAAACATAGCTCAACAGTGTGGCGGGTTAGGGTTGCAAGTAAAAAAGGCAGCGACTTATTTTGATATGAAGTGGCCTGATGCTGTAAAAGGGTGGCAACAAAGTAGGTTTTACTCCAATGATATACCCATGCCTGACGGTAGTGTTGGTCTTCCTCCTTACACCCCTAACCGGGTCGCGAGAGCATTTTGCTGGAACCTGCGGCTTATGAAGAGCGAAAAAGTAGAGGTAGGAATCTTGACAACTACCATCACCGGGCTAAAGGATCAGGGATTGAAGGGGAATGTTCATATGGCCGCCTGGGTGAGCCATTGCATTCAGCCACTAAAATTCCGAAACAGGTGTATGTATGCTTATGAGGGGATCAATGACTCTACCCGAGTGAGCTTGCGAGAGCTTCCCCAATATCAGTTTGAAGAAAAGATGAAGCACTTAACCATGGTGCATGACAACATTCAAATGCAAGGTCGGGTGCCTCCTTATGATGCTAACAACCTCCATGTTGTGGTACGTTTCCTGACTAAATCTATTTAATTTCTTCCGAATGATAATTTTTCTTTGCTTCCCGATTGAGTTGCATACCGACTAAACTATGATCCGGTTCACTTTGTAGCAATTCCACAATACACATTCACTTGTTCCTCCACCTGGAGATGATCCTGCTGAAAAAGTGTCAGAGAACAGCATGGGACAGAGGTCCCAAAACTATGACGAAGACGTAGACCAGGAATCTGATGAGGAAACAGAATCCGCGTCATCTCCCTCGGTGAAAGTTGAACCGGAAGACCGGTGCAAGAAAAGACATGACCCGGCTGACGATGAACATATCAGTCGGGTCTCCAAGAGGGCACAAGTGGACACTGTTTCGGAGAAACAAAAAGTGCCAGCCCCTTCAAAACAGCAAGTGCCTGCCAAGAAAGTTTCCAACCAGCCCTAGAAATCAACAACACTGCCCAAACTGAGGAAAACCATGCCCAACGCACCGAAGTAAGTGATTTCAACCAAAATTTCAATTCCAGTATGTTAAGTAAATTCTCATCCCCTTTCTCTTGAATCCATAGAGGAGCCACGGCTACGGGCTTAGCAAGCCATGCCACCAGAAATGTGGCTGAGAAATCTGGGAAAGCACTTGACTTGGATGCGATGTCCCGAATGAAAGGTATACAACTTCCCGTTCTTATTTCCCTAGTGAAAAGGTAAACCATTATCTTTCCTGATAAAAACATTATTGCTGTAGCCAAGGAAAAGGAGATTCCTGTTGTTTTTGAAGAAAATTTGTGGCCCGAGACAACCATACCGGATCCGATTGCTGATGAAGTGGGCAATTTTGAACCAATCCTCAAAGTCCTAGGCAAGTCCCCACTGCCATGGACGCTCCACCGAAAACTACTTTACTCCAACCTGAGATCAACCTAGGTGGTCAAGAGCCGGCGCCGACTGAGCACAATCAACCTTGTCCAAGCACCTTGCCTATGATGCCAATCCGGCAGAGTTAACCCCCCCCCCCCTTCGGATCGTTACTGCTGCTTTCGATGGCCAGGACGCCGGAGCAAGAAGTTACCGCAGGCAAAAAGGTTTTGATGCAGGCTGAACTGATGCAGTCACAGCTAGGAGAGCTGTACAAAACCGCTGGAGTCCTCAAATCAAATATCCCACATAACTAGAGCGACTAATAAGAGTAGGTCGTCATGGGGGCCAATCAATATCGCACCCAAATCATTACATTGTACAAGGTTTAGTGAATCTCGCATTCTAACACTTGAGCATCCTCACAAGCATTGCATAATTTTTCTTATTCACGAACTGGTTTCAGATAATTTCATTTGTTCTGCAAGCCAAAAAAAATCTATCGTTCCTTGCCAACTCTTAGATTTTCATAACCTTATATAAAACGTCTACTGATGAACTATAGCTTGCTCCATGGTTCTTCCATTTGCAAGATTGTGCTTGCTTCTTGTCAGATCATGGCGCCTGTGGGCTATGGCCCACTTCAACACTTGTAAAGCCTGAACTCATCCCTCGGGTTGCATTCATCTCTCTTCTGGTCACGATATTTGCAACCATTGCAGTAACTCCTTTGGTGCAACCCTTGACTTTAGGGGGAGATAGAATGTAGAGATAGATAGATACCCAGACAAGCATCACTCTAGTTCTGAAAATAAGTTTGAGGTATAACTGTCAATGAAAACACAAGAAAATGACAGCTCACAAACGCATCTAGTGATACAAATATATAGAAGTCTTGAATCTTTAAGTCTTAAAAAATCTTCAATCTTTGCATCATCGAAGAAATCTTCATAGTGCCGAGTCATGTCTCAACTTACTCTTCATATAGTTGCATCTTCTTGAGTCTTGAAGCACACTTGATAGATAAGGGTCTAAAGGAACGCAAAACTTATTCTACTCACATAAGAATTGCAAATCAGACACACTATCAATCAATAAACCCCAAATGACACACCACACAAGCAAAATTTAAGGTAAGGTCATATCACAAGAGATATGATCTCATCATACTAATCGCAAAATGTTTATCTAACTTAACATGATAGTGGTGATATAAATCTAAGTTTTGTCCTTCTCATCTGGATTGGTCTTGAAGAGTATCTACTAATCTAAAACTAGTCCTTGAACCGCATAAGATACTTCTTTGAATTCTGGCTATAGTAACTTCAAGTGATCAGCGAGGTTGATGAGTTGCTTCCCAATAGCTATGTCTTCAGTGGCATAATAAACTAGGTTACGTGGATGTCCATTTGCATTAAGACAAGATAAGAATTTAGAAGATGAATAAGATGAGAAATACCAGTAGAGATAGTAAGTAATCAAGAAGTGATAAAATAATTTGGTTCCAATGGTTTTTTTTCTAGTCCATTCTTAGGGTCATGACCTACAGTCAACACGAGCTCTAATATCATCTGTAACGACCGAACCTGGTAGGGTTCGAGTCTTTGTGCTTACTGTGCTAGTCCCTGGATCATTTGCTAGCACACACAGTACAAGATGAAATATCAAGACTAAACCACATGTCATAAATATTACATCGCAGATCCAGACTTAATATAATGCATACCTGCTTAGACCAAGGCTAGCTTACAATTAAAATACAATGGAAAAGCAAAAAAAATCTTCATGGAATCCATCAATACCACTTGCAATAGTTGAGTATAGACATTGTAACCCTACATCGCATGACATAGTCGTCGTATAAAATTCTGCAACATGATAGGTTGCAGCCGTGTAGGTCAGTACGTTTAATGTATCAGCAAGTCTCACAGACATTATATAAGAGTCCTACATCTATATGCTAGGTATCACAAAAGAATGGCTTGAGGTTATTTTGTAGAAAAGCTATTTTCCCCTAATACTTACATTATAGACAAATTTTATTTATCTTGCTTCAATTAATACATACGGTTGAATTGGGCAACTATAATTCCAACCTATTCCCATCCTTAATGTTCCCACTCAATTTTATTAAGGTGTATCATTTTCTCAAGATCATCCAACAACTGTAATGGTCTAGCTAGTCAAAATTGACCATAAACAGGGACATGGCCAATCATGATCAGTTTTTACACTCTGCAGAGATTTGTACACTTTACCCACAAGCCTCAATCCGAAGATTGAGACACAGTCTTTCAGAAGAGGTCACCTCCACCAACTGCAAGCCGGTACACCTACACATCATCTACATTTGCTAGCTTACAGGGGTGAGGCCCCCCACAACTTACACAACTATGCCAGAGCCCATATAGCTTGTGGTTGTACATGGAAGCTACTAGTCATTAAGTCTGTCCGATCTTTTTGACCTGGGCGGCATTCCACTAGTACGCAATCCCATTGCCTGCCCTTAGAAAAGGCGCAACTCCCCATGGAACTAACACTCTATCGACCACCAAGCAACCGATCTGCCCATAGGTGAATTATATATTAAATTACTACTCATGTCATTAATACAATCCTCACATAATCTTAATGAATACAAGAACCAACCCCTTCTACATAGCATAGAAAGAATACGACTACCACGATCTATATCGATGAGGAAACAAGCTCACTAGCATGGCATAATACAGTACTATTTCTATACATGCATATTGTCATAATGTGATATAGAACTACATGCGTAGGAAAATAATAGGATGAAATATGACCAAGGTAACTTGCCTAGTAAGTTTGATGAAGATCGTCGCACTCACAATCCTGATAATGTTATTCATCACGCTCCGAGCAATCTATCGGAAATGAAAGATTCCAAATTAACAACCATGACATAGAGAAGAATCAAAAGAACAAATAAACAAATATGGCAAGGTTAAGAACCATTATTATAGCTTGGCTTAATATATAATATAAGTCTTTAATGCGCTATAAGATGACAGGTGGAAGGAATCAACTCCAAAGAGTTAATAGATAAAGAACTATTGCTTTACAAGCTTTTATTTGAGATAATGTGGAACAAGGTAAAAAGTATTTGGGAAGCTACATACATGGTGCGTGAAAAATTGTATACGATGCAAGAATTCATTTGCAAAAAGAATCAATTGAATAGGAGCACTACAACTCAAGTTATAGTGAAATGAAGTTTGAATTGAATTTGAATTCAAAACAGGTCAAAAACATTGGAAAATTAAGTGTACCAGATATGACCAACAAGTATTCATTACAAGTGTTCGTGGGCAAAAGGAATAAATTGAAAATGTGCTATGGTTTGCAACTTATGATCATTGGAAGATTTGAATTCAAATTTGAATTGCTCAGATTTGAAATGTTCAAAAATTGTAATTAATGATTCTATAGGATAGTCATGATCAACATCATCACATAGGAAAAAGAATCACTTCATTTGGATATACGGATCACAAGATATACCAAAAAATGAAATTGGGTTGAAATATGCCAAAAACTCTGCCATGGCAGCGTTTGTGGACACGATGGAAATTCTGCCGTGGCAATGATTTGAGCTGCTGCCGTGGCTGCTGCTACGGCACCACCGGCCGTGATATTGTTTGCCGGTACCGGTTCGCTGTGGAATAGAAATCGGCCACTGGATATAAGTCGCAAGGGACACACAGGATTAAGCCATGTGGTCTTGGTTACGGGGAAGTGTTTTCTCACTGAAAAACTTGCCGGAGCTGAGGAAGACGGCAGTGAGGCATCGGGAGGTGGTCCGGGTGCTCAATCCGGTGGTCCTTGTGCTTCGGGGAAGGCACAGCTGGACGCGGTAGATCATGGCGAGCTCGGGAGTATCCTCGGGGACGACCGGGTCTCGCTCGTGTGATGATGGCGTTGGGTTGGAACGGCGGGCGGCGATGATGAGCTTTTGCTCTCATCGTAGAGCTTGGTTTGGCGCCTATATGGGAAATATAAGAGGTAAGGGAGATGCGCAAGAACGCGGAGCAAAGGACGGAGAGCTCGGTGAGGAGAAAGGTTTACGGCGGCGGTCGAATGCATCGTCAGAGCGTCGGTGGCGAGGCGGAGATCGGCGATACCGTGCGCTCGTAATCGAGCCCGGTTCTTCGAGTTGAGGATGAGAATCCAATGAGGGCTCTAGGGGGTCCCTCGGTGGCTTATAATAAGAGGAAGGGAAAGGGAGCGCGCGAATCATGGAGTTCGTGTCGGCCGTGGCGGCGCTATCGTATGGATGCGGAGGCCATATGGAGGTAGAAGAAGCACGTGGGGTCCGCATGTTGATGAGACGAACAAAGAAAAGGAAAACAGGAGGGGTGCAGGCCCTTGGATCCAGATCCGACGGTAACCGCTGCTATGGGGCTTTGCAGCTAGGTGGACTTTGGCCTATTGGAGTGGATTACTCTGGTCCTGCTCGCTCATTCAGCGAGGGATAGAATATGGGCCGCTGGGCCCGCTGCTGATGGGTTTCTGCCTGTCCAGCCTGATTAGAATAGGTTTACTGCTTATTCCTTTTATTAATACCAGGAAATGTATTTGGTGAAATAAAATGCCAAATCAATTCCAGAAAATCAACAAAAATATTATTACTTGTATAGAGACTAAAATATATTTTCAACCCTAAATATTAAATAAAATACATATAATATTTCATAAATTCTATTTTGGGCTTTATAAGTATTCCCTAAAAATTAATTTAGTGTTCTAAATAGTTACAAAAATATTTTTAAATTCTGAACAAATAACCAAATAATATTGAAAACATTTTCCAAATCTTTTTATATTGAAGAAGTCATATTACCTGCTCTCAATTTATTTTTTTGTTGGACTTGTTTTAAATAATAAAATCCAAATAAGATCCAATATGAATTTTTGGGAAAGTCCTTTTATTCCTTCTAATTTAATATCCAGTAAACTCCAAAAGTTTCAAATCCTAGTCAAAATTTAGCTAAAACCAAGCAACACGAGCAAGTTTTAATTAATCCTATTTAGATAGTTGACATTCCAAAATTCAGAATTTTGGGATGTTACATTAAGATGGCCCTGTTTCGAGACCATCGGAGCAATGCATTAACACTTTATGAACACATGTAATCCTCAAATTATAGTACTCCACATAGATATCCTGGTCTATCACCCTTGGGGTCAGCAGTTTGGAGTTATAATAGGTTAAAAAACTTACACGTATAATCCAAATACATAAACACCATGACAACGTAAATGGTTCAGATCTGAAATCGTATTACTCAGGCCCTACTAATAAATATTAAGCATAGAAAAAGTTGCATCAACAGTAGATCAAGGATAATAGTCGAACTAGGGATCGAAACCCTAACATAGAAACACTATTACATGATAAGCTTAATCCAATTCCCATCCACCCCATGTACTTGTAGCAGATTACCCACACATTGAGAAGCGCTTGGTGTCGTTGCAGATGGAGAGGAACCACCCCTGGGGATGGAATCAACTTCAGATCTGCCTCCAAAACGAAGATCAGCAGAGGCAACGGCTCTCTGGTCTAAGAAAAAATATACGAAAAATCCCCGGAGCTTTACGTCCCGAAAGGGTTATATAGCCGGAAGGGGGAATTGGGTGATGTGGGGGTAGCTCCCAGGGCTGGTGTGGCCAGGCCCTGGCCACACCAGCATCATGCATGGCTCCCCTGTGTGGGCCCCGTATGCTCCCTCTGGCAGGCCTTCGTCTTTTCTTTCGAAACTGGCAAATATATTTTTGTTTCATTTTTCTTTGATAGTGGATTTTTGGCACAATAACAAAAACAAATTTGGAATTCTACCGAAAATGGTGTTACAAGGAACAACTATCATTCATTAGGGCAAGACTAGAGGGCAATTCATAAGCAAACTAATCAAAAAAGTAGATACATTTGTGACGTATATTTCTCAAGTTTAGCTTATTTCTTATTCTCAAGCAATTTCGTCGACAGAGTGCAGAAACAAGAAAACTTTTATGATTAGTTTCTTCACACATGCAAATTTTTAGTATTATGTTTAAAAATATATTCAATATACTATAGAAGATTAGAGACACATGATTAAAGACGTTTTCCTCACATTACGGTGCTAGTCTCTCCAATTTAAAAAAGAAGTATGGTTCCGTCCTCCGCTCGTCCTTCATCGAACCTTATGTACGTTTTCCATCCCTTTCATTTTTGTTTTTTTTTCTTCCATCTTCATTTTTTTCCTACCAGTTTTCCTTGAAAACCGACTCAATTGCCCCACCTCTTATTGACATACCAAATAAAATTATGTTTTCTTTGATAAACCAATAAGTGCTTACCAAATAAAATAATATTTTATACACAATCACATTAATATGGGGAGGTAAATCACGGGCTAACGTACTAGAATATTTATACCCCGTTTCAACGCACGGGCAATTATCTAGTTATTAATAAACAAATGTATGGTTTAGAAAATATGCATTTACATTCTTGACATAAATTACTACGTACACATATTTACTCATTTAAAATATGCATTTACATTCTTGACGTAAATTACAACGTACACATATTTATAATCATTAAATAATACATCTGAGATAGAGGCTAGAGGAGATCAGGATGCAGAGGATGACGATAGTCGTTAGAGATCGCTGGATGGTGTGGTGTTGTGTGATGCGGAGGGATGTGGGAAGGCTTTATATACTTATATGGTAGCCCGGGATGTGGGTGGGAAGCGGCGTGGCGGGACGGGCGTTTGTGTAACTGGCAGGGTGCGCGCAGAGGGTTGGTGGAGGTGCTCCCCTGGTCACCCCTAGACCTCGCCGTCAACCAAAAAAAAGGGGGCAGCGTGGCGGGATGGGCGTTGCTTAACTGGCCGGGCGCGCAGAGGGTAGGTGGAGGTGCTCCCATGGTCACCGTAGACCTCGCTGTCGGATCGGCATCGCCGTCAAATGAATCACCCAAGGAAATGTTGCTCACCGAAAGGGTAGATAGGTAGGTAGTTTTTTTTTTGCTAGAATTCCATAATGTAGTACGCATGAGCTACTTTGGCAGAAATAACCCTCCGCTGGTCACGGGAGGTGCCGCGACATGCACATGCATGTGTATAGACAGTTTGCAGACTGGGGTTATTATGGTCCAAATGTACAGCTCCACGTCACGCCTTGGTCTTGGAGCTGCAAACCATGCGCACTACATATGGGAACATAGGGAGTATAGCCCAATTGCCCCAGCTACATAGTAGCCGATTGTACTTATGGATTTTACCAAGAAAATAATGCAAGACGATAAGATCACATACCCGAGATCCCTTCTTCCAACACTCCGCACAGGTTTTTGGGACCAAACACGTCATCACAAGTTCAGAACCTCATGCTAAAGCACGCTGGTCATGGCAAATTTGACAATTTTGACCTGTAGATGAAATCATTTAACAAAATGAACTGGCTCTAAAAAAAAATTCACTCAGCTGACCTTTTTGAGTGGTGCCCGACACGAAGGCGCCACACTACACTGTGCAACGCCTGACTGACAGGGGCTACACGCCTGGCCAGCGTCGCACCCTGGACTGCCTAAAAATTACTAAGTCAATGTGCAGCGCCTCAGAGCTAGGCGCCATACTATACAGTGTAACGCCTAGCCTCTAGGCGTTGCACTAGTGGTTGCATTATTTAGCACTACAAAATGAAGCAACCACTAGTGCAACGCCTAGATGCTAGGCGTCACACTATGCGACGCTGGCTAGGCGTGCAGCGCCTGTCACTGCACAGTGTAGTGTGGCGCCTTCGTGTCGGACGCCGCACAAAAAGGTCAGCTGAGTGAAAAAAATTTAGATACAGTTCATTTTGTGAAATGATTTCATCCACAGGTCAAAATTATCAAATTTGCCGCTGGTCATGGTCCGCGTAACTCTCGTACGGTTCGGAGATTGTGGTTACCTTTCCCTGTTTCTTGCAGCTAGTAATTAGCCACAAATGTCCACGAAGCTTGGGATGGCCTCCTAAAGTCTCAAGTCTTTAGCTAACAATTGATTCAACTACATGACTCAGCATGTAATATGTGTAATACGTAAGAGGGAAAACCAGTGTGGTTTTACCATTAATTAAAGTGAATGTATTCACGAAACGCCCCCCCCCCCCAACCCCCCCCCCCCACCCCCCCCCCCCCCCCCCCCACACAACACACAACAACACACACACACACACACACACACCCATCACACACAACCCCCTCCCTCTCGTTTCTAACTTCCTGTCTCTCGTACCCTGCCCCATTGGGCCAAAAAAGCCCATTTTATCCTAAAACCTGATATTTTAGACCTAACTTTAAAAAAAATGACATGAACACAAAAAAAAAATTGTTTGAAATTTTTATGCTTTGAGAATGCCAAAACGACCAGATAGAGGAGTACGTTTAAACGCAAAATTGCCAAATCTATTAAAAATATGTATTATGCACACAAAAAAGTGGACGTGATATTTATACCCAAAAAAATCCCTACAAATAAAGAAAATTTACCATGATATGCTAAACAATGCCATGTTCTTACTAACAAAAAAAATGCCAGGCTCTACAAAAATGAAAAAACCATGCTATATATAAAAAATGCCATGCTCTTTAAAATAAAAATGCCATGCTCTTTAAAAGAAAAGTGCCATGATTTTACAAAAAAAATACCATGCTCTTTGTAATAAAAATGCCAGCCCTTTAAAATAAAAATGCCATGCTCTTACAAAAAAAATGCAATGCTCTTTAAAAAAAGATAAAAATGCCATGCTCTGTATAAATAAAAATGCCATGATATTTAAAATAAAAGTGCCATGCTCTTTAAAAAAAATGCCATGCTCTTACAAAAAGTAAAAAATGCAAATGCTCTTTGGAATAAAAATGTTGTCCTTTTTTAAAATAAAAATGCCATGCTCTTTATATTAAAAATGCCATGCCTTTAAAATAAAAGTGCCATCCTCTTTGTAACAAAAATGCCATGCTCTTAAAAACAAAAAATGCCATGCCCATTCAAATAAAAATGCCATGCTCTCAATAAAAAAAATGCCATGCTCTTAAGAATAAAAATGCCATGCTATATATACATTGTAAATGCCACGGTTTCTAGAAGAAAGCCATGGTTCCTACACAAAAAATGCCATGCTTTCTACAAAAATGCCACGGTTCTCTACAAATACATAATTTGCCCATGGGAAACATATTTTGATTTGCCATGGTATATACAACAAAATGCCATGGTATATACAACAAAATGCCATGGTTTATAAAAAAATGCCATGGATCCATGGTCTAATACAACAAAAGTTGCCACCATAAAAAAAAATAATACCATGAGAATGATTCATTCAAAATGTAGTACATAGCAAAAATTGCAATGGCTAGTTTGTAGCTAAAAAAGCAAAGGAGTTTGCCCATAAAAAGAACATAGATCGAATACAAAATAATATGCCTTGGCGGAAAACATCTTTTATAAGTTTTGCCAATACATATCTATATATGTGTTACAAAACTTAAGGTGCTTGGCAAAAAATGATCTTAAAACTGTTTGCCATGCATTTTACCAAAACAAAAAAGCATGGCAGATTGTTTGTGAAAAAATGCCATAATGTTTTACATAGATGTATAACAAACAATTTTGCAATGGCATACAACTTTTGACAAAAATGCCATGTTTTAAAAATAACATAGATCTAAAAAATGCCTTGCATCTTTTATATAGATGTATAACAAACTACTTACCACAATGTCACTGAAACAAAAGCATGGCAATTGTTTGTGAAAAAAATGCCATGCAAGAGAAACTAAAAGTTTTGTAATGATGTGTGCATGATACATGCCATTACACTCTAAAAAAAGAATACACGCCATGGCAATAGTGTGTAAGAATTGCCATGGCAATTGTTTTTTAAAAAATATCATGCATGAGAAACTAGTTAGGCATACCTTAATACATTTAAGAAAATAAATGATGTTTGGACCTAAAAGTTGCCATCATTGAAACCCTAGATTTGCCAAGCAGCACAAACTATTTTTTCCATCACTTACACCAACAAACCATGACATCTTACAAAAAATGCAAATGACAATTTACAAAAATTTGCCAAAAAAAGTCATGTTTATTGTGAAGTTGAAACAGATCATGTAGAAATATCCCATGGCAATACAATCTAAAAAATGCCATGTACTAAATTTTGCCATGACACATCGTACAAAACGCCATGCCATTAATTAACAAAATTCCATGTTTTTTAGAATACATAGAAAATACCATGGCAAACACAATGTCAAATCTGCCATGTTCTGGTAGTTTTTCCACCTACTTTGCCATCTATTAAAAACCTAAAATTTGCCACGGCAAAATGGCATGAGACACACGTTAAAATGACATGGGACACATTAAAATGAACAAATTGTCATGCTTATGGATTGGTGAACCTTGACATATAGGTAGATATGTTTCATATTTTGCCATATGCTTTACATTTATCTAGAGATAAATTGACATGTGCCCTAGTAATAACCATAGAGTTTCTGCATTTGAGATGCTTTCATAAAAAAATGATGTGCCTCTCCCTCTCCTGCATGATGGCATGGCAATTTTGCCATGAAGTTTGAAACATTTTCCCCCCCCCCAAGATTTACCTTGTGACTAGCTCTAAAAAAAATTCTCTCGAATTAATCCATACACTACGACAAAGGGTTGGACAAAATGCATAACCACAAATCATCGGAATCCGAAACTATCAAAATGAGGATAGTGACTACAACAATTGTCAGGCAAAATGAAAACAAAATGCCGTACATCCAGACAAAAGAAAATCTTCATACATGTATCAATATGAACATGGAAAATTTTCATGGCTGAGGACCAAAAATAGTGTGGCAACTTCATGAAAACTCAGACCATGGCAACTTCATGTAAACTCAGACCATGGCAGTTTTGACATTGACTTGCACATGGCAATTTCTATGAGCTAATTTAATTCTACATGGCAATTTCTTCATAGTTCCCTGCATTGAATTGCACGTGGCAAATTTTGTCATTGAATTGCCCATAGCAATTTCTATGAGCTATTTTAATTCTACATGGCAATTTCTTCATAATTCTCTGCATTTCATTCAAAGTGGTACCGTGGTTATATGCAAAAAATCAAGGCAATTTCACCAACTCCACACAGACCTATTCATGTATCGCAGAATGAAGAAATGGAAATCGAATAAGAAAAAAACTAGTGTGTATGGCACGGGTGCAGGGAGAAGAATAGAGGGGGGGGCGGGGGTTCAACCTTCGTAAGCTCCAATGGCGATGGCTCGGCCGCTGGCATCTCGCTCGCCTCGATACCGTCCAAATCAACCGCCACCTCCTAAGTGCCCTTGCCCTCGCCGCCGCCTCGCCGACTTACTCGAGGCCAAAACTAGCCTCCATCTCCATAGAGGCCAGCTGTAACGCTAGTTGCAAGCCGTCAGCGAGCGCCAGCCTCCGGCGCTTCGCGAGACGCATTCGAGGGGAGGCGCGCGCCGTCAGGTGATGACCTTCCTGTAGGGGAACGCGACAGAAAACAAAAATTTCTGATACAGCGAGCACGCCCAGGATCACTATGGAGACTGCATACAAGCTTTGATCTGATCATTACCGACTCGTAGCGCAGCGGAAGCAGAGTTGATGTAGATCATCGGTGCAGATCCCCGCAGCTAGGATTTACAACCTCCCAACCGCGTGGATGTACTCCCTCATTGGACAGCCCTTCGGGAGGCGGTCGGACAGTCCCCCGGACGATGTCACGAACAGCCCATTGGGAGGACCCTCGAAACCCGAACGGTAACTCGGACAACCCTTCGGGAGGACCCCCAAAACTCGAACGGTAACTCGGACAGCCCTTCGGGAGGACCCACAAACAGCCCCTCGGGCAAAAGAACGAAACTACGACCTCTCTACAGGGTTGCACCCATACGGTGTCAGCTATCCAGCAGGGCTTCGTCGTCCAGAACTAGTTCCTGCCGGAACCCAGACATCCTTTTCGCTCTACGAAACTATTTCGCGGGGACGGAGAGAGAAGGCCAGATCATGCATGGCTTGTGTATGTTGAAAAAGAGTGAGTGTGGACAGCTCCTCTCCACCTCCTTTTATAGAAAATCCCAAGGGGTAGGGTGGTTTTGCAATAAATCCCAAAATGCACATAAAATGGAGTCCTTCATAAGGCATAAAGTGGAAAGCAAGGGCCAAGTGGGGCTCCATGGAGGAGCCCGAAGTGTGGCCGGCCACCCCTCATGTGGGGCCCCCAAAGGGGCTCCCATCCATCCATGTCATCCCTAGATATTTTTGGGACAAAGCCCAAAAAAGTGGCTTTCCAAAAAGCAACCCAAAAAGCTCTTTCACTATTCATGAAGACATTTTTCTGCGATCGTTAAATCCGAAAATATTTCTATGAGTCTAAGAATAAATCTAGTACCCACTAAAACAAATCTGGATGCAGTCCGAAACATTTCCGGATCAATGAGTTTCTTTAGCAAAAAGCAACCAAAGCGGTTCCCGCAGCGCCGGAACATATCCGGTTTTTATCCCAAAAAAATCCCGGAAGTTTCCAGAACAATTCTGGCACCCTCCAAGAATTTCCAGGCATGTGCTGAAACCAATTTGACTTAATGGTATACCCTAAAATAACTTTTCAGTTTTACCGAAACTCTTCCGGTGTTCTCTCTCCGGAACTTTTCCGTTGTCTCCGAAACTTTTCCGGTGACTTGCTCTCAGACTCCCTGTCTAGTATTCAGCAGATAGATGAACCTTAAGTGTGTGACCCTATAGGTTTGATGAAGTATAGACATGACCGGAACTCCTTCCGATCAATGATCAACATCGGAGCCATGGACACCCATATTGAGCCCTATACCCACATGAATGAATATTCGAGTGAACCTCCAGTTACTGTGTGCTATTCCTGTTGCTTTGCGATATGTTACAAACACCCGAGGTGAAATTTATCGCATCCTCGTGGATCAACAACTTGTCCACTATGCCAGTTACCGCGTTACCGGTTTTGTTCTCTTTTCTCGTTTCTGTGTTCCGGCATCCCTGTGATCAAATCACTCCGTGTCTCGCCAGACGATGATGGATACCGTAACACCGAGAGGGCCCGAGAATATCTCTCCATCATCGGAGGAGCAAATCCCAATCTTGAGCTATCTCGTTACTTGTCATTCTTTTCCGTGAACACGTAAGCCGCTCCAATAGCCACCCAGTTACGAATGACGTTTATCAAACCCCAAAGTTCATGAAGCAAGTATGAAGGAACTCAATACTCTCATGGTCTAAGGAATTATACAACCATTATCTATCTTTGTGTTATTAACCATTAATTTGTGACGAATGTATCTCATAGCATAACATCAATTCGGGTCGATTCAACACAAGTGTTCTACTAACATTGTGCCATCAAAATTGCTGGCACAGCCATGCCCATGATCAGGAAAACAGGATCATCACGCAACACTTGAGCTAGTCTTAGAGGCAAGACTAGGAATACATTTTACCGTTTATTATACCACACATGCACATGAGTTTCCCTCCGAGCCTCGTGGATATTGTAGACTCGAGAATCATTGCTGTTATAGCATGGAACATAAACATTTCATTACAAACTTTGGAGATACAGAATAACTGTTATTACTGCCTCTAGGGCATATCTCCTACAGACTCCCACTTGCACTAGAGTCATAATACAGTTACATGGCTTCCCTAACACCAATGGCTATCCGGTGCTGCTCATGCTTTGCTCGTGGTAGTTGTCATCGGGTCTGACACGTTCAGATCCATGTGAACTTTGCGTACTTTCACTAAACCCGTTTCGACATGATGTCGAATGAGTTTATATTTGCGTTCAATATGTCTTCTCTTATGGTGCGAAGATGGCTCCCTTGTCTGTGCCATGGCGCCACTCTTATCACAATAGATCTCCACCGGGCCCAGAGCACTTGGAACCACACCAAGGTCTTCAAGAAATTGCTTGATCCAGACTGCCTCCTTGGAGGCTTCTGAAGCTGCAACATATCCGCCTCCGTCGTAGAATCCGCCATAGTCTTTTGTTTGGAACTTTTCCAATCAACTGCGCACCGTTCAATATGAAAACATCGCCTGATTGAGATTTGAAGTCATCTGGGTCAGTCATGAAACCTGCATCAGTGTAACCATTTACAATGAGCTCTTCATCACCTCCGTACACAAGGAGTAAATCCTTGGTCCTTCTGAGGTACTTAAGAATACCCTTGACTGCGGCCCAGTGTTCCAATCCTGGATCACTTTGGTACCGGCTGCTAACACTTAGCGCATAGGAAACATCCGCTCTTGTACATAGCATGGCATACATAATAGAACCAACGGCCGAGGCATATGGAACATCATTCATTTGTACTCGCTCATCGAGAGTCCGGGGACACTGATTCTTGCACAGCACTATGCCAGGTGACATGGGGAGTAGGCCTTTCTTGGAGTTCTTCATGTTGAACCTTTTCAACACCTTGTCAATGTATGTGCTTTGGCTAAGCGCTATTAGGCATTTTGATATATCTTTATAGATCCTGATGCCCAATACATATGCCTCTTCACCTAAGTCTTTCATTGAAAAACTCTTCTTCAATGAGTCTTTTATTTCGCTAAGAAAATTCACGTCATTTTAAATCAACAATATGTTATCCACATATAAGATTAGAAATGCTTTTGTGCTCCCACTAAACTTCTTGTAAACACAAGATTCTTTGTCATTCCTGATGAAGCCAAACTCTTTGACCACTTCATCAAAATGAATGTTCTAGCTCTTTGACGCTTGCTTCAGACCATAAATGGCTTTTTAAAGTTTGCATACCTTTCCAGCATCCTTATGAACGACAAAACCTTCTGGTTGTATCATGTATACATCCTCTTTGAGGTTTCCATTTAGGAAAGCCGTTTTGACATCCATCTGCTATATTTCATAATCAAAATAAGCAGCAATTGCTAGTAATATCCGAACAGACCTAAGCATAGCTACGGGCGAGAAAGTCTTGTTGGGAAACGTTGCATGGAAAACAAAAAAAAATCTACGCACACGCAACGATCTATCCATGGAGATGCATAGCAATGAGGGGGAGAGTGTGTCTACGTACCCTCGCAGACCGTAAGCGGAAGCATTTCACAACGCGGTTGATGTAGTCGAACTTCCTTCGCGCTCCACCGATCGAGTACCGAACGTACGGCACCTCCGAGTTCTGCACACGTTCAGCTCGGTGACGTCCCTCGCCTTCTTGATCCAGCAAGACGTCGAGGTAGTAGATGAGTTCCGTCAGCACGACAGCGTGGTGACGGTTATGGTGAAGTGATCCTCGCAGGGCTTCGCCTAGGCACTATGAAAATATGACCGAGGTAGTAAACAGTGGAGGGGGGCGCCGCACACGGCTAGGCAATTGTCTGGTCTGTGCTAGGGGCGCCTCCCCCACATATATAGAGGTGGGAGGGAGAGGGGAGAGGCCAGGAGGCGCCCCAAGTAGGACCGAATCCTACTTGGGTTCCTCCTAGGCCGGCGCCCCCCCCCCCCTCCTTCCTTATTTACCGGAGGGGGAAGGAAAGAGGAGGGAGGAGGGAAGGAAGGGGGAGGCCGAATCCCCCCTTTCCTTCTCCCTTCCCCTCTTTCCTTCTCCTCTGATTCGGCCCATATGGGGGCGCACCAGCCCCTTGTGGCTGGTGCATTTCCCCCCTTGGCCCATAAGGCCCATATCTTTTGCCAGGGGTGCCCGGAACTCCTTCAGGTGACCCGATATGTACCCGGTACCCTCCGGAACACTTCCGGTGTCCGAATACCATCGTCCCATATATCAATCTTTACCTCTTGACCATTTCGAGACTCCTCGTCATGTCCATGATCTCATCTGGGACTCTGAACAACATTCGGTCACCAAATCACATAACTCATATAATACTATATCGTCATCGAACGCTAAGCGTGCGGACCCTACTGGTTCGAGAACTATGTAGACATGACCGAGACACCTCTCCGGTCAATAACCAATAGCGGAACCTGGATGCCCATATTGGCTCCTACATATTCTACGAAGATCTTTATCGGTCGAACCGTTATGACAACATACGTTATTCCCTTTATCTATCGGTATGTTACTTGCCCGAGATTCGATCGTCGGTATCTTTATACCTAGTTCAATCTCGTTACCGGCAAGTTTCTTTACTCGTTCCGTAATACATCACCTCGTGACCAACTCCTTAGTCGTTTGCTTGCAAGCTTATGATGTGTATTACCGAGAGGGCCTAGAGATACCTCTCCGAAACTCGGAGTGACAAATCCTAATCTCGATCTATGCCAACTGAACAAACACCTTCGGAGATACCTGTAGAGCATCTTTATAATCACCCAGTTACGTTGTGACATTTGATAGCACACAAGGCATTCCTCCAGTATCCGGAAGTTGCATAATCTCATAGTCGAAGGAATATGTATTTGACATGAAGAAAGCAATAGCAATAAAACTGAACGATCATTATGCTAAGCTAATGGATGGGTCTTGTCCATCACATCATTCTCCTAATGATGTGATCCCGTTATCAAATGACAACTCATGTCCATGGTTAGGAAACCTTAACCATCTTTGATCAATGAGCTACTCAAGTAGAGGCTCACTAGGTACACGGTGTTTTGTCTATGTATCCACACATGCATCAAGTTTCCGGTTAATACAATTCTAGCATGAATAATAAAAATTTATCATGATATAAGGAAATAACAACTTTATTATTGCCTCTAGGGCATATTTCTTTCAGTCTCCCACTTGCACTAGAGTCAGTAATCTAGTTCACATCGCCATGTGATTTAACACCCAAAGGGTTTACTAGAGTCAATAATCTCTAGTTAACACGCCATGTGATTAACACCAATAGTTCACATCGCCATGTGACCAACACCCAAAGGGTTTACTAGAGTCAATAATCTAGTTCACATCGCCATGTGATTAACACCCAAAGAGTACTAAGGTGTGATCATGTTTTGCTTGTGAGAGAAGTTTAGTCAACGGTCTGCCACATTCAGATCCGTATGTATTTTGCAAATTTCTATGTCTACAATGCTCTGCACGGAGCTACTCTAGCTAAGTGCTCCCACTTTCAATATGTATCCAGATTGAGACTCAGAGTCATCTGGATCAACGTCAAAGCTTGCATCGACGTAACCCTTTACGACGAACTCTTTGTCACCTCCATAACCGAGAAACATTTCCTTAGTCCTCTTTAGGTTCCTAAGGATAATTTTGACCGCTGTCCTAGTGATCTACTCCTGGATCACTATTGCACCCACCTTGCCAAACTTATGGCAAGGTACACAATAGGTCTGGTACACAGCATGGCATACTTTATAGAACCTATGGCCGATGCATAGGGAATGACTTTCATTCTCTATCTTCTGCCGTGGTCAGGTTTTGAGTCTTACTCAACTTTACACCTTGCAACACAGGCAAGAACTCTTTCTTTGAATGATCTATTTTGAACTTCTTCAAAACTTTGCCAAGGTATGTACTTTGTGAAAGTGCTATTAAGCATCTTGATCTATCCCTATAGATCTTGATGCCCAAAATGTAAGTAGCTTCAATGAGGTCTTTCATTGAAAAATTCTTATTCAAGTATCCTTTTATGCTATCCAGAAATTCTATATTATTTCCAATCAACAATATATCATCCACATATAATATCAGAAATGCTACAGAGCTCCCACTCAATTTCTTGTAAATACAGGCTTCACCGAAAGTCTGTATAAAACCATAAGCTTTGATCACCTCATCAAAGCGTATATTCCAACTCTGAGATGCTTGCACCAGTCCATAGATGGATCGCTGGAGCTTGCACACTTTGTTAGCACCTTTAGGATCGACAAAACCTTCTAGTTGCATCATATACAACTCTTCTTTGAGAAATCCATTAAGGAATGCAGTTTTGACGTCCATTTGCCAGATTTCATAATCATAAAATGCGGCAATTGCTAACATGATTCGGACGGACTTAAGCATCGCTACGGGTGAGAAAGTCTCATCATAGTCAACCCCTTGAACTTGTCGAAAACCTTTGGCGACAAGTCAAGCTTTGTAGACGGTAACATTACCATCAGCGTCAGTCTTCTTCTTGAAGATCCATTTATTCTCTATGGCTTGCCGATCATCGGGCAAATCCACCAAAGTCCACACTTTGTTCTCATACATGGATCCTATCTCAGATTTCATGGCCTCAAGCCATCTGTCGGAATCTGGGCACATCATAGCTTCTTCATAATTCGTAGGTTCGTCATGGTCTAGTAACATGACTTCCAGGACAGGACTACCGTACCACTCTGATGCGTATCGTGTTCTGGTCGACCTATGAGGTTCAGTAGTAACTTGATCAGAAGTTTCATGATCATTATCATTTGCTTCCTCTCTAGTTGGTGTAGGCATCACGGGAACGGATTTCTCTGATGTGCTACTTTCCAATTTGAGAGAAGGTACGATTACCTCATCAAGTTCTACTTTCCTCCCACTCACTTCTTTCGAGAGAAAACTACTCTAGAAAGGACCCATTCTTAGCAACAAAGATCTTGCCTTCGGATCTGTGATAGAAGGTGTACCCAATAGTTTCTTTAGGGTATCCTATGAAGACGCACTTCTCCGCTTTGGGTTCGAGCTTATCAGGCTGAAGCCTTTTGACATAAGCGTCGCATCCCCAAACTTTTAAGAAATGAAAGCTTAGGTTTGTTGCCAAACAACAGTTCATACGGTGTCATCTCAACGGATTTAGACGGTGCCCTATTTAACGTGATTGCGGCTGTCTCTAATGCATAACCCCAAAATGATAAAGGCAAATCGGTAAGAGACATCATAGAACGCGTCATATCTAATAAAGTATGGTTACAACGTTCGGACACACCATTACGCTGTGGTGTTCCAGGTGGCGTGAGTTGTGAAACAATTCCACGTTGTTTTAAATGAAGGCCAAACTCGTAACTCAAATATTCGCCTCTGCGATCGGATCGTAGAAACTTTATTTTCTTGTTACGTTGATTCTCAACTTCACTCTGAAATTCTTTGAACTTTTCAAATGTTTTAGACTTGTGTTTCATCAAGTAGATATACCCATATCCACTCAAATCATCAGTGAAGGTGAGAAAATAACGATACCCGCCGTGTGCTTCAACACTCATCGGACCGCATACATCAGTATGTATTATTTCCAATAAGTCATTAGCTCGCTCCATTGTTCCGGAGAACGGAGTTTTAGTCATCTTGCCCATTAGGCATGGTTCGCAAGTATCAAATGGTTCATAATCAAGTGATTCCAAAAGTCCATCTGCATGGAGTTTCTTCATGCGCTTTACACCAATATGACCTAAACGGCAGTGCCACAAGTATGTTGCACTATCATTATCAACTTTGCATCTTTTGGCATCAATATTATGAATATGTGTATCACTATGATTGAGATTCAATAAACCATTCACATTGGGTGTATGACCATTGAAGGTTTTATTCATGTAAACAGAACAACAATTATTCTCTGACTTAAATGAATAACCGTATTGCAATAAATATGATCCAATCATATTCATGCTCAACGCAAACACCAAATAACATTTAGGTTCAACACTAATCCCGCAGGTAGAGGGAGTGTGCGATGGTGATCGTATCAACCTTGTAATCCCTTCCAACACACATCGACACCTCACCCTTAACTAGTCTTTGTTTATTCTGCAACTCCTGTTTCGAGTTACTAATCTTAGCAACTGAACGAGTATCAAATACCCAGGGGTTACTACGAATACTAGTAAGGTACACATCAATAACATGTATATCAAATATACCTTTGTTCACTTTGCCATCCTTCTTATCCGCCAAATTTTTGGGGTAGTTCCACTTCCAGTGACCATTTCCTTTGCTGTAGAAGCACTCAGTTTCAGGCTTGGGTCCAGCTTTGGGCTTCTTCACGGGAGTGGTAACTTGCTTGCCATTCTTCTTGAAGTTCCCTTTCTTTCCCTTGCCCTTTTTCTTGAAACTAGTAGTCTTGTTAACCATCAATACTTGATGCTATTTCTTGATTTCTACCTTCGCTGATTTCAGCATCGCGAAGAGCTTGGGAATCATTTTCGTCATCCCTTGCATATTATAGTTCATCACGAAGTTCTAGTAACTTGGTGATAGTGACTAGAGAACTTTGTCAATCACTATCTTATCTGGAAGATTAACTCCCACTTGATTCAAGCGATTGTAGTACCCAGACATTCTGAGCGCATGCTCAGTAGCTGAGCTATTCTCCTCCATCTTGTAGGCAAAGTACTTGTCAGAGGTCTCATACCTCTTAACACGGGCATGAGTCTGAAATATCATTTTCAGCTCTTGGAACATCTCATATGCTCCATGGCGTTCAAAACATTTTTGAAGTCCCGGTTCTAAGCCGTAAAGCATGGCGCACTAAACTATCAAGTAGTCATCATACCGAGCTTGTCAAATATTCATAACGTCTGCATCTGCTCCTGCAATAGGTCTGTCACCTAGCGGTGCATCTAGGACATAATTCTTCTGTGCAGCAATGAGGATAATCCTCAGATCACGGACTCAGTCCGCATCATTGCACTATCATCTTTCAACTTAGTTTTCTCTAGGAACATATAAAAAACATAGGGGAGCTATATCGCGAGCTATTAATCTACAACATAGATATGCAAATACTATCAGGACTAAGTTCATGATAAATTAAGTTCAATTAATCAAATTACTTAAGAACTCCCACTTAAATAGACATCCTCAAGTCATCTAAGTGATACGTGATCCAAATCAACTAACCCATGTCCGATCATCACGTGAGATGGGTAGTCATCAATGGTGAACATCTCTATGTTGATCATATCTAATATATGATTCACGTTCGACCTTTCGTTCTCTAGTGTTCCGAGGCCATGTCTGTGCATGCTAGGCTCGTCAAGTTTAACCCGAGTATTCCGCATGTGCAAAACTGTCTTGCACCCGTTGTATGTGAACGTAGAGTCTATCACACCCGATCATCACGTGGTGTCTCAACACGACGAACTGTCGCAACAGTGCATACTCAGGGAGAACACTTATACCTTGAAATTTAGTGAAGGGATCATCTTATAATGCTACCGCCGTACTAAGCAAAATAAGATGCATAAAGATAAGCATCACATGCAATCAAAATATGTGACATGATATGGCCATCACCATCTTGTGCTTTTGATCTCCATCTCCAAAGCATCGTCATGATCTCCATCGTCACCGGCTCGACACCTTGATCTCCATCGTTGCGTCGTGGTCGTCTCGCCAACTATTGCTTCTACAACTATCGCTAACGCATAGTGATAAAGTAAAGCAATTACATGGCGTTTGCATTTAATACAATAAAGCGACAACCATAAGGCTCCTGCCAGTTGCCGATAACTTACAAAACATGATCATCTCATACAACAACGTATATCACATCATGTCTTGACCATATCACATAACAAGATGCCCTGCAAAAACAAGTTAGACATCCTCTACTTTGTTGTTGCAAGTTTTACGTGGCTGCTACGGGCTTCTAGCAAGAACCGTTCTTACCTACGCACAAAACCACAACGGTGTTTCGTCAAGTTTGCTGTTTTAACCTTCTTCAAGGACCGGCCGTAGTCAAATTCGATTCAACCTAAGTAGGAGAAACAGACACCCGCTACCCACCTTTATGCAAAACTAGTTGCATGTCTGTCGGTGTAACCGGTCTCATGTACGTGGACATGTAAGGTTGGTCCGGGACACTTCATCCAACAATACCGCCGAATCAAAATAAGACGTTGGTGGTAAGGAGTATGACTATCACCGCCCACAACTCTTTGTGTTCTACTCGTGCATATCATCTACGCATAGACCTGGCTCTGATACCACTGTTGGGAAATGTTGCATGGAAAACAAAAAAATTTCTACGCACATGCAATGATCTATACATGGAGATGCATAGCAACGAGGTGGAGAGTGTGTCTACGTACCCTCGTAGACCGTAAGCGGAAGTGTTTCACAACGCGGTTGATGTAGTCAAACTTTCTTCGCGCTCCACCGATCGAGTACCGAACATACGGCACCTCCGAGTTCTGCACACGCTCAGCTCGATGACGTCCCTTGCCTTCTTGATCCAGCAAGACATCGAGGTAGTAGATGAGTTCCGTCAGCACGATGGCGTGGTGACGGTGATGGTGAAGTGATCCTCGCAGGGCTTCGCCTAAGCACTATGAAAATATGACCGAGGTAGTAAACAGTGGAGGGGGGCGCCGCACATGGTTGGCAATTGTCAGGTCTGTGCTAGGGTCGCCTCCCCCACATATATATAGGTGGGAGGGAGAGGGGAGAGGCCAGGAGGCGCCCCAAGTAGGACCGAATCCTACTTGGGTTCCTCCTAGGCCGGCGCCCCCCTCCCCCTTCCTTATTTACCAAAGGGGGAAGGAAAGAGGAGGGAGGAGGGAAGGAAGGGGGAGGCCGAATCCCCCCCTTTCCTTCTCCCTTCCCCTCTTTCCTTCTCCTCTGGTTCGGCCCATATGGGGGGCGCACCAGCCCCTTGTGGCTGGTGTGTTTTCCCTCTTGGCCCACAAGGCCCATATCTTTTGCTGGGGGTGCCCGGAACTCCTTCCATGGTTATCAAATGACAACTCATGTCCATCGTTTGGAAACCTTAACCATCTTTGATCAACGAGCTAGTCAAGTAGAGGTTCACTAGGGACACGGTGTTTTGTCTATGTATCCACACATGTATCAAGTTTCTGGTTAATACAATTCTAGCATGAATAATAAACATTTATCATGATATAAGGAAATAATAACTTTATTATTTCCTCTAGGGCATATTTCCTTCAAGTCTCGTCGTAGTCCACTCCTGGAACTTGCGTGAACCCTTTCGCGACAAGTCTAGCTTTGTGGATTGTAATGTTACCATCCGCGTCCGTCTTTCTTTTGAAAATCCATTTACGACCAATGGGTTTTACGCCATCTAGAAGTTCTTCCAAGTTCCAAACTTGATTTTCTTACATGGATTCCATTTCGGATTTCATGGCCTTGTGCCATTCCCTTGAGCTGGGCCCCACCATTGCTTCCTTGTAGTGCGCAGGTTCATCGTCTTCAAGGATGAAGATTTCGTTATGAAACCACTCAGGTGGCTGGATAGCCCTACCTGATCTGCGCGGTTCAGCTTCAACATTGTCTGAAGTTTCCGCATCACATGCGACAACTTCCGGCTCGGTTGTAGGGATAATTTGCAGAATTACTTCGGGTTCCTTAGCCATATCAACGGTTACCGAAGATTCACTAATCTCATCAAGCTGTACTGTCCTCCCACTCAGTTCTTTTGCAAGAAATTCTTTCTTGAGAAAGACTCCATTTTTAGCGACAAGCACTTTGTGCTCGGAGGGTAGGTAGAAGGAATACCCAATGGTCCCATTGGGATAACATACAAAGTAGCATTTGTCTGCTTTGGGATCGAGTTTGCTTGGTTGTAAACGTTTTACATAAGCTTCACAACCCCAAATTTTGAGGTGCGACACACTGAGTTTCTTCCCATTCCATATCTCATGTGGTGTCGTCTCAACCGACTTAGACGGTGCTCTATTTAATGTGTAAGCGGCAGTTTCTACTGCGTGACCCCAAAAAGATATCGGCAGATCTGTAAGAGACATCATCGACCTTACCATGTCTAACAGGGTTTGATTACATCGTTCCGACACTCCATTTCGCTGTGGAATTCCGGCAGGCGTAAGCTGTGAAACGATTCCACGGTCACTCAGATGTTGGCCAAACTCATGACTAAGGTATTCGCCCCCGCGATCTGATCGCAGAAACTTAATCCTTTTGTTATGATGATTTTCCACTTCATTCTGAAATTCTTTGAACTTCTCAAAGGTTTCCGACTTATGCTTCATCAAGTAGATATATCCATATCTGCTTAAATCATTATTAAAAGTCACGAAATAGAAATACCCACCCCGTGCGGCTGTGCTCATCAGACCACATATATCACTATGTATTATTTCCAATAATTCACCCGCCCTTTCAGGATGACCCGTGAACGGCGTCTTGGTCATTTTTCCCATCAAGCAAGCTTCGCATGTGTCAAATGATTCAAGATCAAAAGATGGTAAAACTCCATCTCGGTGGAGTCTTTCCATGCATTTCTTTCCGATGTGGCCAAGACGACAATGCCACATGAAAGTGGTGGTGGTATCAGCCTTCTTAAGGCGTTTAGCATTTACGTTAAAGACATCATTTCCATATTCAGGATTCAGTACGAAAAGGCCCCCAACAATGGGTGCAAATCCATAAAACATTTCCTTACAATAAAGTGAACAACCATTGTTCTCAGACTTGTAGGAATACCCATTGTGTACTAAACATGATCCAGAGATAATGTTTCCACACAATGCCGGAACAAAATAACATTTACTTAGTTCCAAAATAAATCCTGAAGGGAGACGTAGAGGCATAATGCTGACGGCTTGAGCGGCGATCCCATCACTATTCCCGACGCGCATCACGACTTCATTCTTTTCCAGCTTGCGCACACTTTGAAGCCCCTATATTGTGTTGCAAATGTGAGCAACCGATCCAGTATCAAATACCCAAGACATATAATTTTTGCTAGCAAGCAAAACATCAATGACATTAACCTGTATAACAGTTATACCTTTTTCGGCTTTCCCGGACTTCTTATCTTCCAGATACTTCTTGCAGTTTCTCTTCCAGTGTCCAGTGCCTTTGTAGTAGTGGCACACAGTTTCAGTCTTGGCTCCGCCCTTAGGCTTACCTTTCTTTTTGAAACTGGCAGTCTTCTTTACCAGTAACTTTTGCTGATTCTGCAGTCTTATCTCATTTGTTTTGAGTATCGCTTCATAAAGCGAAGTAAGGATCAAATCCATACCAGCTGTCTTTGGAAAATTAATTCCTCTTTCAGCAATACTATCATAACAGTTTGCTAGTCAGACACCCTACTCATCAACTAGAGTTCCTTATTTATATTGCATTCTTCCATAGCTTCAGTCATCTCATGAACTTTAGCTGAATCCTGTTTGTGATACAGAACATCTAGAGCCTCGATAATCTCAACGGTACTAAGTCATTCAAAACGGTTCTGTAGCACAGGATCCATGCAAGATAACATAATGTTTTTAACAACACTGAAATCATCCTTTCATGAATTAAACACGTTGATGATATCCTGAGCACATAGTCTTTCTTAGCACTCCTGAGGACAATCCTCAGGGTACGGACCCAGTCCATATAGTTGTTTCCATTCGCAGCTAACTTCACTCTCTCTAACATCGGGGCTAAGAAGAACATGGTGTTTTGAGGCATTTGATCTACAATGGTAAACACAAGTTCACTTAGACTTTGTTCATAATTAATTTGCACTAGTGAATAAACAATTTTTATTCTAAAGTGCGCTTCCACTCAAATCAATATCTCTCATAATTGATTGTGAGTGATTCAAGATCCATATTGTAATTCAAAGCCATTGTTGTAAGCTTCACTGATGACGGGAATCACAATTGGTCGGCCAACTTGCCGATCACATCTCTGTGTGACTCTTGTTCATCTTTTGATGCATGTGTTCCGAGCTCAGGATGATCCTGCCATGAACATCAAGAAAACCAAGTGATCTTGCTGCGAGGTCTGACCTCACTCGCCTTACACCTCCCCAATTGTTCGTACCCATGTATCCATGGTGCACCCCGAAAGTATAGATGCTGTGACGGTGCTACACTTGGGAGAACACTATCTATTGATATTTTAGGTGAGAGATCACCCTAATAAAAAGTGACTACTGCGCATTCAAGAAGGGTGCATCAAGAGGGATAATCATCTCAGGCAATTCATACTAGCATGATATGGTATAGCCCCTTCTGACGGAGAAGTCAAGTATTTCTTCGTCTTCGGCATTTGCGTCGGTGTTCACCTTCGCGAAGATTGCCACCACCTTGTCGATTCACCACATAATATTGCTATCTCTATAGCTAATAATATAAGTACATTACTTAAGGTTGACACGCAGGTCATTAAAGTCACAGTCATATGGCTCTAGCCATCATGCCGAATCATGACACGCAGGTCATGTTAATAATTTACATCATATAGTCATCTCATACATAATCAAATTAATATGAGCACTGCTATACCACATCATCTGCACATCCTGCAAAACCAAGTTAGACGGCTCTAATCGGTTTATGCAAAATTTTATTTTACGTGGCTTCTAAGGTTTTGACTTAAACCACAGCTACCAACGTTTATCATCAAGTATGATTATTCAAGTCGCTAGATTAACATCGCGGGGTGTATGAAACACGAGATAATAAAATCTCGAGCCCCATACTAAACTTCGTCAAATGCATGACCCCCGTGCAGATCATATCTGCATTGCCCTTTCGTCTGTAAAATTTCATCTTTCTTTTGACTATGGTGGAACCCAAAGAACTGATAGCACTTCCATGATCAATCAGGATCAGGGATTGCCAGAACTTTGTCAAATTCCATCATGCTGTCTCGAGATCAGAAATACGCAAATTCTAGGGAAACAACAAGAACATCGGGTAACAGATTTCATCTGCCTCCCGCATAAATAATTTTCAGCAATAGATCTCATCTACTCCAAAATTATATTATGCAATACCCATACATCTCTATGTATTCTAGATCGTAACCTGCATCTACGCATAGCATGTCTCTTGATGCCACTGTAGGGGAACGCGACAGAAAACAAAAATTTCCGGTACAGCGAGCACGCCCAGGATCACTATGGAGACTGCATACAAGGTTTGTTCTGATCATTACCAACTCGTAGCACGGCGGAAGCAGAGTCGATGTCGATCATCGGTGTAGATCCCAGCAGCTAGGATTTATATCCTCCAAACCGCGAGGATGTACTCCCTTGTCGGACAGCCTTTCAGGAGGCGGCCAGACAGTCCCTCGGACGATGTCACGGACGGCCCTTCGGGAGGACCCTCGAAATCCGAACGGTAACTTGGACAGCCCTTCGGGAGGACCCCCAAAACTCGAACGGTAACTCGGACAGCCCTTCGGGAGTACCCATGAACAGCCCCTCGGGCAAAAGATCGAAACTACGACCTCTCTATAGGGTTGCACACATACGGTGTCAGCTATCCGGCAGGGCTTCGCCGTCCAGAACTAGTTCCTGCCGGAACCCAGACAGTCTTTCGGCTCTACGAAACTATTTCAAGGGGAGGGAGAGAGAAGGCAATAAAACACAAAATGCACATAAAATGGAGTCCTTCATAAGGCATAAAGTGGAAAGCAAGGCCAAGTGGGGCTCAATGGAGGAGCCCCAAGTGTGGCCGGCTACCCCTCATGTGGGGCCCCCAAAGGGGCTCTAATCTATCCATGTCATCCCTAAATATTTTTGGGACAAAGCCCTAAAAAGTGGCTTTCCAAAAAGCAACCCAAAAGGCACTTTCACTATTCATGAAGACAGCTTTCTGCGACCGTTAAATCCGAAAATATTTCAATGAGTCTTAGAATAAATCCAGTACCCACTAAAACAATTCGGGACGCAGTCCGAAACATTTCCGGATCAATGATTTTCTTCAGCAAAAAGCAACCAAAGCGGTTCCGGCAGCTCCAGAACATATCCGGTTTTTACCCCAAAAAAATCTCAGAAGTTTCCAGAACAATTCTGGCACCCTCCAAGAATTTCCAGGCATGTGCCGAAACCAATTTGACTTAATGGTATACCCTAAAATAACTTTTCAGTTTTACCGAAACTCTTCCGGTGTTCTCTCTCCGAAACTTTTCCGGTGACTTTCTCTCAGACTCCCTGTCTAGTATTCAGCAGATATATGACCCTTAAGCGTGTGACCCTATAGGTTCAGTGAAGTATATACATGACCGGAACTCTTTCTAATCAATGATCAACATCGGAGCCATGGACACCCATATTGACCCCTATACCCACACGAATGAATATTCGAGTGAACCTCCAGTTGCCGTGTGCTATTCCTGTTGCTTCGTGATATGTTACAAACACCCGTGGTGAGCTTTATCGCATCCTCATGGATCAACAAGTTGTCCACTATGCCAGTTACATCGTTACCGGTTTTGTTCTCTTTTCTCATTTCTGTGTTCCGGCATCCCTGTGACCAAATCACCCTGTGTCTGGCCAGACGATGATGGATACTGTAACACCGAGAGGGCCCGACAATATCTCTTCATCGTCAGAGGAGCAAATCCCAATCTTGAGCTATCTCGTTACTTTTCATACTTTTCCGTGAACCCGTAAGCCGCCGTAATAGCCACCCAGTTACGGATGACGTTTAACAAACTCCAAAGTTCACGAAGCAAGTATGAAGGAACTCGATACTCTCATGGTCCAAGAAATTATGCAAACATTAACTATCTCTGTGTTATTAATCATTAACTTGTGACGAATGTATCTCATAGCATAACATCAATTCGGGTCGATTCAACACAAGTGTTCTATTAACATTGCGCCTCAAAATTGCTGGCACAGCCATGCCCATGATCAGGAAAACATGATCATCATGCAATACTTGAGCTAGTCTTAGAGGCAAGACTAGGAATACATTTTATTGTTTATTATACCACACATGCACATGAGTTTCCCTCCGAGCCTCGTGGATATTGCAGACTCGAGAATCATTGCAGTTATTGCATGGAACATAAACATTTCATTACAAACTTTGGAGATACAGAATAACTGTTATTACTGCCTCCAGGGCATATCTCCTGCACTTCCCCGGCAGCGGAGAAGCCGCCCTCGAACCCGGCCTTGGGGAGCGCTCAACACCATCCGCGGCCCCCACCATCGCCAGCTCACCATCCGCGGCCGCCATCGTTGCCAGGCGCTGCCGCCGTGACCTCTGGTCGACCTCGTCCTGGCGAGGAGGACCCCCGAGCAGGCGCGGAAGCCCGGGGCGGTATCCGGAAGCACGGGCGATGGGTCTGGTCGCCGTTGTGGTAGCCATCGTCGGAATCGTCGATCTCTCTCTCTCTCTCTCTCTGCCCTCCTCTCTCCTCCTCACTTTCTCTGGTCAGCGAGTGGAAAAATGGGGCACGCGAGTTGGCTCGATGGGTAAAGGTGGATAAGATGTGTACGCGTTCATGCTGCACACCTTCCCCAGGGAACGAGTTGGAACCTTGACGTGGCAACCTGGACCGCTTTAGGATTCGTGTTGTTTATCCGCGTCTGTAGGGGGTTCGCTGGGAAATCCCTCCTGGCTGACGGACGCCAGTTAAGATTTTCGTTATTCTTTCACATCTCTCTTTTTTAAATAAAATTGTCACTATAGGCTCCTCCTACGGTGGTCTTGTTTTTACCTTTACTTAATTAATCTAGCATAGCTCTTTTATATATGGTGCCTCACGTCCCTTCTTAAGGTAGTAAACTTTAATTTTGGCAACAATTGAACAAGCATAAATTTGCCTTGGACCACTGAAATTGTAGCATGTCATTGACTGTCTTTTTAAAGTAGAATTACTAATGGGTTTAATTACTCCTTTCCGGTTCATTAATGATTCCTCATTCATCTCATATATACCGACAAAAAAGCCTAAATTTCATTACGAATTCGACTAGGAATTTGTTGGCGCAATTTCATTGTTTTTGGGCTAAACTTTTCTCCCTACTTTTGCGTTCAAATTTATTGGAATTTTATTTCTGTGAGTATTTATAATTACTTGGAGATAACTGAGTAATGAAGGAGCCCTAACCCTGTCTTAGGGATTTACATCAGGAAATTACAACGACAAGGTTTCATCTGAACAGAAAGAAAAATACGTTCGGTTTATACTTGACTGATACGTTTACTACAACTGGATCTCAATTACAAGATAACAACGACATACAAAAGATATCTCAACATCCTTCACCAGACCATTGCTCGATGGCCTGTCAAAACCCACGCCAGTTCGCTGGACAAAAGCTACTCTGGACTGAACCTAGTCTCTGTGCCGTAATCATACTAGGTTTCTGCTAGGAATTTATGCATTTGAAAGGAAATCCGCACGCATAAATACAATGTTGTGATCAACAGACGGTTCATTTAGAGATATTACAACTGTTCACTCTTCCAACACTCTCAGGCCATCAATTTCCGACCGTCGGGTCTGTAGTTGTGGGCATTTCTGACCGTTGGATCTGTGCGTAATCCTGCGTGGGCTTCTCCTGAGGACCAGAGAGTGGTACACGGGCTGGGCCGCAGCTCCCATAACAAAAACATTGTTCTACTATTTAATTGGGCCTATGGGGACATAGCAGGAGGGGCACACTTGGGCGATGCGGGTCATTGAGATATGTGACAAAGCAACACAGGTGCGCCCAAGGAATACCATGTTACGACCTGCGATGCGGGTCATCCGATGCACTTAGGCGATGCGGGTCATTGAGATATGTGACAAAGCAGCACTGGTGCCGCCAAGGAATACCGTGTTACGACCTGCTGTGTGGCTGCCTCCGCCAGAGGGTTTTGTGAAAATTAATACGGACGTGGCAGTAGCAATAGAAGGCTCTTTCAGTGCTGCTGTGGCAGTGTGCCGCGACCGGGAGGGCGTTTTTCTGGGAGCTTCAGTCATCAACTTCAAGTTTATAACAGAAGCATCCACTTTGGAGGCTCTTGCGATTCGAGAAGGTCAAGCATTGGCAGAGGATCAATATGTCAACCGAATTCACATTGCATCGGATTGCAAGACGGTGGTGACTGACATTGGGAAGAAATCGAAGACGGAGTACGGAACTATTGTACATGAAATAATAGATCGTTCTAGTCTTTTCAATTCTTGTAACATACTTCCTGAGTTTAGGAGCTCGAATTTCGAGGCTCACAATCTCGCTAAGTATGCTTTAAACCTCGGGTTTGGACGCCATGTTTGGTTGGGCCAACCTGGGGAGCTGCATTTTTTGCCTGTAAACATTCTGGTACCTGAATAAAGCTTGGCGAGGCTGTCTCAAAAAAAAAAAAATTGGGCGATGCGAAAGGGAAGTTGATGCGGGGGCTGTGGAGAATCAAGGGGCACTGGAGTATATCCACAGGGTTCAACTGGTGAATTAAGGTATCGTTGCTGCAGACCTTTTTTTTTGCGTGAGAAACTTGCAATCTATTCATCTTCAATCATGGCAGTACAAAGAATACCAGAGGTAATAAAAATTACAACCAGGTTCGTTGACCACCTAGCGACGACTACAAGCACTAGGGCGAGCCGATGGTGGAAGTGTTCCAAGTGTACGAGTGCAGTGATGCAACTACCAAGAAATTGAGATATTCTCGGTCTAATTTTCCATGCAATACATTGAACAGGTACCAAGACTTCTATTGCGTTCTTTCCAAGAAAGAAAAAGGAATCGAAATAAGGTACTTCAAGTGTACTTATCGATATATCGAATCTGACATTTGACGTTCTAAAAAAAATGACATTTGACTTGGTAGCAAGACTCGATGGTGGAAAGTATAGTCAACGCCGCAGGTGTTCCAACGTTGTCCCAGATGTGTGTTAACTATATTTTTTTATTTTTCGTTGCAACAAGAAGTCTACGTGGTTAATTCAGATTCTGTGGCGATCAGGTCAATAACAAACGCTAAGCAGTAGTCTAGTTTTTTTATCAGTTCAAAAGGTAACAGTTACAGAATCTATCTCAAGTTGTAGGAAATCGTAAAGGTGTCATGTGTGCTAATATGGAACGCTTCTGTCAATGCTGCATTAATACTATTTTGGAAAATGCATTAAACATACTCCCTCTATCCGGATATATACGGCCTAATACGTATTTCAATATTTACTTTGACCATTGATAAGGTCAATAATATATGAGAGATATGCTATAAAACTATACCATTGGAAAAACCCTTTTGACCGTCAACATGATCAATACTATATGCTATAAAAATTATACCATTGGAAAGTTTACCGTAAAATTCATATTTGAAAGGAGTTTTCAATGGTATAATTTTTATAGCAAACATCTCATATACTATTGATCCTATTGCCGGTCAAAGTAAATCTTGAAATACGATTTAGGCCTTATATATCCGGATGGAGGGAGTATACTTTTTGTAACATACACATAATATATTATTGGCATAACTGATGGTCAAAGTAAATATCGAAATATGTATTAGGCCCTATATATTCGGATGGAGGGAGTACATTTGATCAGTATACTACTCCCATGCATTTGAGGCTTTTATAAGGTTTTGTTTTCCTTTGATGTCCGTTGATGGTAAAACAAGACCCGGACCACCTTGCCACTTTTGGGAGTAACACACATAATATGTTTTAAATTTTAACCACTAGTTTGTATATATGTATATGGATTAATGATGCAAAAAATAATTCTATTGTTTTCTATTAACTTTTTTAATGACATATACCTTTTTGCTAGCTAAGTTTTAGGCATAATAGAGCAAAAATTATAGTAAAATTGAACTGGAGATTGTGAAAAGTCAAACGCGCCTTATATTCTCAAACGCTGGGAGTATTATTTAAGTTTTTAAAGGTACAACTAAGTTAATTAGGACCATTCATTAAGAAATTTATATTGGATTTAGTCACACATCGGTTGTGGGACGAGGCAGAGCATGGCTTGTACAGGTGAGGGAAGCACTAGCCGGTAGCTCCTCCTATCATGCTAGTCACATAGGGGGAGATGACCCCGAAAACATCTTATAAGTTTCGATTGGGCCAGGACAGGCTGAGATACTGGTATAGCAAGCCTATGGCGCAACCGGGCTGGAACGCTGGTTTAGCGAGCTCGAGGTTGCGTAACAAGATGTAATATTCGTATTTGTATTACAATGTATACAAGATAAAAAAAATCTCAACCTACCATTGGAGGTATTGAAGATTTTTTACTCCAAGTATATCCATCTATTATATACTAAAAGTACAACATGGAAAAACAATAGAGATATGTGCTAAAAATTCTCACGAAAAAGCAAAACATCTAGCCCTTGATCCGGTGGACCAACATTAACTAAATATCCGGCCATTGATCTGGTGGACTAGCACTAACTAAATAGGTCACAACCATTAGACCTTGATAACCGTATCTAAACATATCACAATCGTTAGATCTTCATAACAATACCTAAATAGATTACAACCATTAGATTTACATAACCGTACCTAAAACAATCATAACTGTTGGATCTACATAACCGTACGTAAAACATTTTACCACCGTTAGATCTACATAATCATACCTAAAACAGGTCACAGCCGCTAGATCTACATAATCGTACGTAAACATATCACAACCGTTAGATCTTTATAATCACATCTAAGAATCACAACCATGGATCTTTATAACATACTAATTAAATATATCACTGCTAACTATTATTTGAGATTAATAAAACTAGACATGAGGGTCTTAAAAACACTATTGATTAGTTTTGCAGAGAAAGGATACACAATTTTCCACCAATTACCATCGGGTGACGAAAATTGTAATCAATCAAAAAGTGCGTGAGTTTCATGACTGAACCATGCACACAACTTCCCTCAATATGAAATTGCATATGCTTGCTCGAGCCCACGCATACATGTGCATGCACATACCAGGTGCTTTGCACGTCAGCTTCCATGCACACGTGTTGTGGCTTACACGTAGGAGTTGCTAATAGCAAAACATAAATATTGGATCAAAATCATAGACATAATGTAACGTGTCGAGCAACAATCTCGCACTTCTAGATGGTAGACTCAATAAATCGTATGCCATATGACGCATGAAAAAACAATCGGCTAGCGATGGATTATCCCTCATATTCAAACATATTCTATCATACATGGCCCATGGTCTACACTTCAATGTTGCATATTGATATAATAGCATATATAAGAGAAATATCCGATGTTCCAACAAATGACATCCTAATATAAACTTATGTTCTTTCAATGAATAATTAAAGTTGATTAAAAATAGAAATAGAAAGTAGAACAAAATTACACTATTATGTGCACATCATCCTGATATTATTGATCCAGTTCGGCTGCTAATTCGAATCATCCAAATGGAAAAAATTATGACACATTTAACTGCCATCAGCCACCGCCGCCTCCTTCTCCTCCCCACAAACCCTAGCCGCCACCCACACAAGATCCAAGCATTTTTCACCGGTGAATCATCAGTTCCCCACATCCGACGACCTCTACAGCGTTGTGAGGTTGGGGGAGGTTGATTGTTTCATTTTTTTAGGTGTGTCGTGCTTCGTTGTCTCTGCTATGGCGGTGACAACATCGGCTTGGATAATAATTGTCCTCCTCCATCGACAGGGCGGCCTTGCCTCCAGCGCCGATTGAGATGTAGGATTTGTGTCAGGTCGATCACTGGTTCCAGATCACGTCGTTTGGCCAACCATGGTAGTACTTTTCTTCAGCTCCTTGGGACTCGATAGATCTATGACGTGGATCCTGGTTTTTGGGAGCGGCAACAATGGGTCTTCTCCTTGCCAAGCTTGGGGTGATGCCCCGGCCGATGTGCAAAGACTGTTTTTCTGGTTCTGCCTCAAGTGGTGGAGTCCTTTGGTTGTGGATTTCAATGGACTTTGTGTTGTATTCTGGCTAGAGCGGGAATTCAAGAGTTTTGGTTTGCTGAATACTTTCATTGGTTTGTTTGGTCTTAGTTTCGTGTTCTGCGCGTTTGTTGCGAGTCTTTCAGAAAGAGAATTTTCTAGGTGTTGTAATTCGTTTGGTAACTGGTGTTTTGCCTGGTTTATCAGTTTAATGGAATCTACAGGTTCCTGGTCAAACGAAAATCTAAATGGAAAAGATTATGACACATTTAAGATCATAATAGTATTTATTCAAGAATATTATACTAATAAAGAAGTTGTAGGTATTAAAGATATTGTAAGCGAAACTCTCCTGGGTTGAGCATCCTACGATGCACACAGATAATTTTATTGGGAATAGAATAAGACAGGAGAATATAGAGGGTGATGGTTCGTGCTAAAAAAAGAAGGAAACAATAGCTGGAAAACTACTATTTCATAGACGTGCATACTACTAAATTGATTTGCAGAATTCTAGTGGTATTTGTATCTTCTAATGTCAACTTAAGGAAAAAAAACTCATCTATCGTGATTGGTGAAGCTCGCTATAAACACACTATTATATCTAATGTGTCCACACTTCCTTCGCTGAAAATCGATAATGTTTTTATCTAACATTAACATGCAGTATGCGTAAAATATATTTAGATTGGTAAGGTGACAATTAGCTAATTATATTTATCCTATTCTGTTATAAATATCATAACTTTATAATTGTTTATTTTTTACGTATACAAAAGTAGTGACCAAAGTTCCATATTAAAGAATTTGTAAGTAATTGTTTTTATCTATTTTGGAATAGCGGAAGTACTACCTTATCCAACATACCACTTGCCAACATAGACATAGACATATCACTAATAATCATGATCACATTCTTTCTAAGCATAAAGCAGTCTGGTGAACTTATCTAATTTTATGTTCAAACGACCATTCAATTTTTTTCCAAAATTTAATTCCACGGAATAATATACTATTCATCCAGAATTGTAATTCCATGTAATAATACTTATGAACGATAAACCAGCTCACAGATCAAATACTAGTTTCACATATTGATCTACAACAATTATTTTTACGGGTCGGTCTAACTGAATATAAAAATCACCCGTTGGGTTGGAGTATATTTCAAGCGTACTTATCTAAACTATCACATACAAAATTGACGTATCAAACATGTACAAATGATCGGCCTCACAATTTCAATTTCAATTTGATATCCATCTAAGAGCACGGACAAGGAACCATCGGCTCAATTCTCTCCCGTTCTAGATGTGGTGGACTTGCTACGATATCCGTGGTGCTAGTAGCAGCATAGCATGGACTGTATTTAGCATATATTTTTCTAAGTTATATTTTTAATTATTTCACAAGACGTTGCCCGCGCATGCCGCACTCCACTATGCTAGTTATACAAAAAGGTAATGTTATTTTTACGAACTAATTAAAAGTTATCAACCAATACTTTACAAAGTAAAAGAACAAAAAATACATTTCAATCCACGCGGCGTCCTTCTGGAGGTAGAGACACTTACACATCTAGCATTCGCATTATATGGTATTAGAGCAATCCTCAACCAAAATCATTCATGGTGAGTAGCTCCTCTGCAGGCAGCTTCCTTGTCGTATCTCCCTTTGCAAACACCATCATCGAGAAGCTTGCCGGGGGAATCACCTCATCTGGAAAGCCCAGGTGCTCCTCGCCATCAGGGGTGCGCTGATGGACCACTACATCGATGACAAGTTCCCTGTCCCAGAGAAGGAGCTCGTTGTTACGAGGGATAGGACGAGACGAAGATCCCGAACCTTAAGTATGAGGTGTGGGTGGCAAGGGGTCAGCAGCTGCTAAGCTTCCTCCTAAACACCCTGCCGCGCAACGTCCTCATCCAAGTCATCTCTGCACCAACTTCGGCGGCGCTCTCTAAAGAGATCGAAGACCTCTTCGTGTAGCACACGTGCACCTGCACCATCAACACAAAACTCGCCCTCACCACGATGTGGAAGGGCAGCATTGTCCATAGCCGATTACTTGGGCACGATGAAGGCTCTCGGGGATGAGGTGGCATCTGCAGGAAAGAAACATGAAGATAAGGACATAGTCTCCTATATCCTTGCTGGATTAGATGGCAAATTCAACTCCATCGTCTCAGCGGTCTGCTCCTGCGTCGAGCACATCTCAGTGAGTGCGTTTTGTCATAGCTCCTGAGCTGTGAGACCCGCATGCAGCTTCTCCAGGGGTCGTCACTTCCTCAGTCCTCCGCCAAAAACATCACCAGAGGAGGGTGTGGCACAGCAACTCTCACGGCCACGGTGGCGGCCAAGGGCATTGCAGGACAGGGCACTGTAGCAAAGACGGCAACCCACGTCCAGGAGGCAATGTCAGCTATGACGGCAACGCCTGCTATAGTAGATACCACAGCAACTGCAGCAGTGGCTAAGGCAGCAAGGTGCCATGCCTGATTTGTGGCAAGCCCGGACACGCTGCCTATAAATGTTGGAAGCGCTATGACATCTCCTACACCGGGGGCGAGGAGAAAAGCGCGGACACGGTGGCCACCTCGTATGGTTTTGATACTAACTGGTACACCAATACGGGGGCGATTGATCACATCACAGGCAACCTGGAGAAGTTGACCATCGATGACATGTACACAGGGAATGACCAAGTCCGCATAGTAAGTGGTGCTGGTATGGACATTAAGCATATTTATTAGTCATTCTCTTTTTCGTACCCCTGATCGCGATCTACATCTCAAAAATATTCTCCATGTTCCACTAGCTAGTAAAAGCATGTATCTGTTCATCCACTTGCTTATGATAATAGCGCATTTCTTGAATATCAGCCTTATTTTTTTGTCATCAAGGACCAGGCACTACCGGAATAACCTTATATGCCTACGGCCTTATCTATGCCGATGGCTGCCGTAGGCATAGATGGAGCTATGCCGACGGCCTGGGGAATACCGTCGGCATAGAAAAGCCGTCGGCATAGCTCCATCTATGCCTACGGCAGTCGTAGGCATAGTGAGGCCGTCTGCATACATCGATCTATGCCTACGGCAGCCGTAGGCATAGTTAGGCCGTCGGCATAGAGGTGGCCCTGGTGGCCCGGGGACAGACGGCGGGCTGACGCCGTCAAATCGATGCCGACGGCCCTGACGGCGGCCGTCGGCATAAATATCATCTGTTTTTTTTAACTAGGAGCTGCCACATGGCAGAGCTATGCCGACGGCAGAGCCGTAGGCAGGCCGTAGGCATAGCCCCGCCACGTGGCGCCTCCTGGTAGCCCCTGGCCGAGAACTACATAGATATCATCTGTTTTTTATTTTAAATTATTTTTATGTTTTTAAAAGTTAAAATTTGAATAATTTAAATCTAACTTATCTAAACTTAAACATACATAAATTATACATCGACTTGGGGTAGAATTTTCCATAGATTATGAATATCCAGTTTGTTTTTGTTTTTGAGTATGTTAGAAATGTGACCTCATGTACTTTTGAATATAGGTCCTTATAGTTTGTTAAAATCATAAGTAATTGATCCTTGGATCGATTTTGACATATTTTATATGGTTTTTTATCAGAATCTTGAAAGGATTCTGTTGCTATACTATTTTTCAAATTTGAACAAACTTAAATCATGTTTGCTTCAAATTTACAGAAAACACCCTTTTGTTTTGAATTTTTTGTATATTTTTCATTTCTTGGCCAATCGAGACAAATTTTATATCTACATCCATCAGATTGTTTCAAGGATTGTGGTGGCAGGCGCAAACACCCGGCAACCTGCTCCGGAGTGTGACCCCTTCATGGACGGCGATGCCGTCGGCACTTGGAGGGGAAAAACGGCCACGTTGGGTCGACACAGAGGGAATCTTATGGTGGGTTTGGCCCAAACATTGTTCTTAAGTGTTCCTATTGGCTGACCTATCATAACCAGGTGAAAACATCCATTTGTCAAATCCCGTCCGACGAAAGTCAAAGGCGTAGATCTCCGGGTCAACTGGTCCAGGGTTAGGCCGGTCAGGGGCCTTCGGGGGGTAGCAATGCCACCAGAGCATTGCGCCGGGTCCTCATACATGTCTTAAGGTGTGGTGGCATGTCTGAAGAGGCAATACGCGGCTCCGGTGTGAGGTCCCCCCCCCCCCTCACGGATGGCAATGAATACTTCTAAACACTCGGAGCATGATCAATTCATAAAAATTTTACACAGTGCAGACACATGTGATACAACAGGCGTGGCAATTTCTTATATTTTTTAAAGATGCAAGAGTATGTGAAAAAATCCCCCACTACGGATTGTTCTTCGCGTGTCTAAGAGGGTGGCCAGGGGCCTCCGGGGGCCATATGACTACACCATGCCAGGTCCCGAGGATTTTTGGCATCGTATGATTTCCCGTGGATTTTAACGGCTAGATCTGGCATGCCACCGAGGTACATTCACCCTACGGTGTTGGGGCCCGCCCCTCCTTTGGTTGCACTAGGCCTACACATACCGCAAAGACATCATATGTGATTTAACAAACCACTTCTGGACATCATTTCAGGTGGTCGCCATGCAGATCTGCAATTTCCCGCATTGAAACCCTACGGATGCAATAAATGTCTCAAATATTGCAGCTGGCCCAGAAAAATCCCATGTCCTGGCACGTGTCATGCAATGGCCCACTTTGAGAGCACGAGAAGTTTCGAGGTCAACGAAGCAACGGGCATCACACCTCCTTCACAAACTGAACACGTTCTCTCTCGATAGCCAGATACTACCTCGGAGATGGAGCAATTTACAAGCGACCTCCGGACAGGCTTCTGCGAAACAGGCTCAAACTTTCACCACACTCTACAAGGGCCATAGGATGACACCGTGCCAGGTCCCGAGGATTTCCAGCATCGTATGATTTTTGTTCGATTTTAACGGTTGGATCCGGCATGCCGTCGAGGTACATTCGCCTCCCAGTGGTGGGGTATGCCCCTCCTTGGGTTGCACTAGGCCTACACATACCGCAAAGACATCATATATGATTTGACGAACCACTTCTGGACATCATCTCAGGTGGCCGCCATGCAGATCTGCAATTTCCCGCATTGAAACCCTACGGATGCAGTAAATGTCTCAAATATTGTAGGTGGGCCCGAAAAATGCCATGTACTGGCACGTTTCATGCAATGGCCCCCTTTGAGAGCACGAGAAGTTTCGAGGTCAACAGAACAACGGGCAACGCACTTCCTTCACAAACCGGACACGTTCTCTCTCGTTAACCAAATACTACCTCGGAGATGGTACAATTTACAAGCGACCTCCGGTCAGGTTTCTGCGAAACGCGCTAAAACTTTCACCGCACCCTACAAGGGCCATATGACGACACCGTGCCAGGTCCCAAGGATTTCCGGCATCGTATGGTTTGCCGTGGATTTTAACGGCTAGATCCGGCATGCCGCCGAGGTACATTCGCCCCCCCGGTGGTGGGGCCTGCCCCTCCTTTGGTTGCACTAGGCCTACACATTCTCCCCCGATGGTGGGGCCTGTAGCTGCGCGACGCACGGGACGGCGTCGGCGCGGACGGGGGCACCCCTGCCGCCCTCCGCCAAGATCCCCTGCAGGCCAGCACCTCCGGCCCGCCCCCATGAGCAGCGGGCAGAGCCACCAGATCGGCACGACGGCCGCCCCAACCAGCCGAGACCCGTACCTGTATCAGCCATGGAGGAAGACGCCTCACCCGAGCCTGATGCAGACGAACCGCCGCCGGAGAGACCCGCCGTCGTCGCGTGCAGATCGGTCGACCACCGTGGCCGCAGCAGCGCCGCTGCAGACCACCTCCGCAGAGGCCACGACGGGCCCCTGCCATCATATATGATTTAACAAATCACTTTGCGTACAGTTTCTCAAATGACTGTAGGCAAAATGAGTTCATCGATTTTTTAATTCTAAAAAATTCAAAAAAAAAATTTAAAACATGAAATTTGTCAGGATATTGGTTTATGATTCGTAGAGGATGTGGAAAAAGTTTGAAAAGATTTCATAAAAATAAACCTAATAAATCTAGCAAAACAAATACGTAAAGAAGCACACAAAAATGAAGACTTCCTATCGGGTGACCACCCGGTCACGCGGATCGGTGACGTGGATGGCTGGCCGCATGCACCACCCCACGTTCCTCTGCACCTCAAAAAAGATACAAAGAAAAAGAAAATGCACGCACGCACGCACGCACGCACGAGACAAAATCAAATGTTATTTTGGGCTTTCCCGCGTCACTCAGCCCGCTTCCCTCCCACCCACCAAAAAAAAAGAAAGGAAGAGAAGCCAGAGAGAGTCCACCCAACACAGCCGCACCACTCCCCACCCCACGCAGCCCTCGACCTCTCCCTCTCCCCGCGAGCCTTCTCCGCCGCCGCCACCCACGCCGGCGATTACGGAGGCTTCCGGAGTCTGCCGACGACGCCAAGCACACTCCATGATCGCCTCCGTCCGCTCTGTCTTCCCCTCCAAGCAGATTCGTCGCTCGTGTCCTCTACCGGTCACCCGCAACCATCCCCTAAGCTAGGGTTTCGGACACCGCGTCGCCGGCGTGGCTCCGGCTGCTCAGGTACATCTCTCCGTCGAGATCCCCCGCAACCCACCCTCTCTTACTCACCTCGTCTCCTCTCCCTCCTAGATCGAGCACGCCACCGTCGCCATCGTTTCGCTCGCGCTGGAACAGCAAAGGGAAGGCCATGGACGACGCCGCTCCAGCCCTACTCCGACGCCATCAAGGTCAGCCCCTCCCTCTCCTATTCGATCTGTTCCCCTACCTTTCCCTGATGTGCCTACCTTCCTCACCCACACGCAGCAGTAGCAGCAACTCGATGCAGGGAGGAGGGAGAGGAGGAGTACTGCTTCCCCCGCGTGCATCTTCTCTCTCGGAACGACGCCCAACCTCAAGCGAGAGGTTTCCCTTCCCCTCCACGCCTCCCTTGTCCTCCTCAATTTCCTAGGCTTGCTCTCAATTTGCTGCTGCTCTGCTCTGCTCTGCATTTTTTACTTGCACACATGCTTGACTGAATTTTGAATGGGTGCTACTGCTGTCGCACTCCACTACTGGGTCATCCTAGCTAGCTAGCTCTCAGTTTAGACTGCCCTTGTTGGTTGCTGCAGCCAGGCTAGGCGTATCTTGCATAATATCGATCGATCGAAACTTGTTTGCATATATACATACTACAGGAAGTGAGTGTGGTAACTAACTGTTGTTGTTCAATCTAGCTAGCTAGCTTGAAATCTTGTTTGTACTACATACATTGCAAATTTGCATGCCTAGTGAACTAGCCCTGTACGTATTTTTTTGATAGCACGGTCTAACTGAAGTTTGTGTTTGTGCTAAATGGAACACCTGATGCACTTGTCTTGGTACTGCTTTTGATGCTGTGACGGTGTGGTGTTCAAACAGTTAATGCCACTCATCCATTGATGAACTAGAGTCCATCTCCGGTTTGAATTGACTCTGCTTTTAGTATATTTTTCTTGCTACCCCAAAAATGCAGTAGAATTTAGCTTATGAATTGGTCTGGTTGGATTTCTCAAGTTATCTCAAGATGCTACAAAATAAATGGTTGTTGTCCTCTCCCTTTGATGTTTGATTTGATTTGATTCAGTTTCCTCACGCCTCTCTGTTTGCTCTGTTCATGCTGCTGCTGGATCCAGGAAGGTCTTTGAGAACCTGAAGGTTCTTTTTTTGATTGATAGATGCATGTGTGGGTAGCAGCAGATCAACCTCCTTCTCAACCCATGGGTAAGCCCAGCCCCTGAGTCACTCAACTTCTCAACCCAATTTTTTTTGTCTATCTTGTTCCTTGACAAAAAAAAAATTTAGGGCAAAACTTTTTGTTCCATTACTACCAACCTGTTGCGCTCGATATCCATGCCCTAATTCATACATGATCCATTCTTAGATGCTAGTAAGTAAACATGACATGTGGTAGAAAACATATTAAGCCACCATTACGTGTGACAATTACACCGGCTCATGTCAGTGTATGTAGTTTGGATGAAATTTTCTTTTTGGCAACAAATGCATCAACTCTGACAGAACCATTCATGATTAATTCTGTCCTGTGCAAAATGTAGTGCTAGTTCTGTAGTTCGTCATATGTACACATGTGCTCTGCAGTTTTAGTTCTTCTTCTTGTGTTGCTGCACTTGGTCTAGAGATACAACAACATTAGTGAGGTCCATGCATGGATTGATGGATCAACACATACAACTAGCAGTGCTAGTAACAACAACAAAATAACCTTGTGATTGATTCTGTTGAGGCTAGCATTCTCTGTTTGTTTTGGAGCCCAACCATGTACTGTACGTACTAAGCTAGCTCACGCACACACACATAGCCAGCTCATTTGATTTCTGTAGATACTAGCACCAGCACGCATGTGTCTCCTATACTAGCTTGTTTAATTTCTGTACTAGCACAACAACACTAGCTCTTACTTGTTTGTTCGATTCGGAGCAGCAGGCATCCTCCGTGGATGATGACGACAACCAGGGCATCCACCGCCACGATGACACCCCGCACATCGTCCAACTCGGCTACAACCTCCTCTACCACGTGACTGCGGCCGCGGTCGTGTGCGGCATCGACTACAACCTCCTCTCCGGTGAGTCCATCTCCTACCTCTAGCTCCCTCTCTTGTGCTGCTATAGTAGTACCTTTCTCTGTTTCATGCGCATGGGTGATTTTGTTTGTGCTTGTCATGATTGTGCCATGGGAAAGATCATTCCTATTTACAGTGATGATGATTCAGAGTAGCACACTTGTTAAATTCTGCTCTTGTACTACCTCATTTGTGGTTGTTGGTTACTGCAGCTAGGCTTTGTTAACAGTTGGTGTTTAATCTAGCTAGCTCGTAGTGTTGGCAGCTAGCTAGTAGTGTTGGCAGCAAGCTACTCCTGTACTAGTAGTTCATCCATATGTGTAATTGATCCTTCCCAGTAATTGAATAATGTGAAGAAATCCTATTGTATCAGCTATGCAGTGCGAACATCAGATCATTTACAACGGAAATCTTTGTTTGCCTCCCGGTAGAAGTATTTCTTGTAACATTTTGGTGATTTCCTTTTGGTAGATGCAGTGTATATATTACATATTCATCCTTATGTGTAGGATCTTTGGTTCGTTATACTGACTGCATGCCACCTCCGTCATCGCCGCCCCGTCTCCCCCACCATCGGCACCGCTCCTCCGCCTTCTCCTTTGATGCTATAGTGGATTCTTAGAATGAAAATGTTGTGTACATCAAAAATATTTTATGGTCTGTGTTTGCAAATCCATGGTTGTTGAATCATGTCTGTATAATTGTATTGGAAATTGCTAGCCTTTTTGGCTAGTATTTTTTTTGGTTTTGGTTCGTAAGTATGCCTACGGTTAAACCGTCGGCATAGTTTTAGGCCGTCGGCATATCCGCGCACAGGGAGACGCCAGGAGCTGCCACGTGGCACCTATGCAGACGGCCTAACCGTCGGCATACTCACGCACCAGGAGCTACCAGTGGGCGCCACATGGCGTAGCTATGCCGACGGCCTAGCCGTCGGCGTAGATTTGAATCTACGCCGATGGCTAGGCCGTCGGCATAGCTACGGCACGTGGCGCCCACTGGTTGGCTGCACTTGACGACGGCGTCGTCAGCCACCATTAGGCGTGGAACGTTGCCGACGGCCTGGGCCGTCGGCATATCGGTACGGAAACCGTCGGGATTGGTATCTATGCCGACGGCTTTTCTATGCCGACGGCATCTCGGGTACGCCGCCGTCGGCATAGGCATACGCCGATGGGAATCAGGACTATGCCGACAGCCTGGGCCATCGGCATAGCCTTTCATTGTGGTAGTGAGGTGTCGAAGAGGGTTCTTCTTTGAGGAAGGTATGAGAAAGGCTTCTATCCTACCAATTCCAGTTCCTTCGGCCCCATCAAATTTTTGTGTAGTGCCATCAAACCATCTTCGGAGAGGTGGTATGATCGTCTAGGACATCCGTCATCCAACATAGTTAAGCAAGTCTTCAATCAAAATAGGCTTTCGTTTTCCAGTGTGTCCAATAAAGATTCGGTCTTCGATGCTTGTCAAAAAGGCAAAAGTCACCAATTGTCATATTTCAAGTCAACTAGTGAATCTAGTGATCTTTTAGTGCTTGTTTTTTCCGATGTATGGGACCCTACTATTGAGTTTGTAGGAAGCAAGAAATATTATGTCAGTTTTATTGATGATTGTAGCAAGTTAACATGGACTTATTTGCTTAAAAACAAATCTGAAGTTTTTAGAAATTTCATGACTTTCAAACACTTGTTGAACAACAATTTGATCCCAAAATTCTTGCCACGTAAATCGATTGGGGAAGCGAGTATGAGAAGCCCAATTCCTTTTTTTTTTTACTAAAGTTGGTATTTTGCATTATGTATCATGTCCCTATCTGCACCAACAAAATGGCTCCATGGAGCGTAAATGTCGTCATATTGTTGAAGTTGGCTATTAGTGATATGTCTACGTGCATCTATGCCACAAATTTTTCGTGCTCGTGCATTTATGCCACAATTTTACTAAAGAGCGTAAACTTCTTGCTTGTGCATCTATGACACAATTTTTTTGGGATGTAGCTTTCATCGCGGCCACATATCATATTAATCGTCTTCCTAGTAAAGTTATCAATTTTGATAACCCCTTGGAACACCTCCTTCATATTAAACTAGACTATAAGTCTCTTCGAGTCTTTGGTTGTGCATATTGGCCTAATCTCCACCCCTATAATTCCTGTAAGCTCGAATTTTGATCCAAGCAATGTGTGTTTGTTGGGTATATCAATCTTCACAAGGGGTTTAAATGTCTTGATGTTACCAATTGATGGATTTATATCTCTCGCAATGTTCTGTTTGACGAGAATGTTTTCCGCTTTTCCAAATTAAATCCTAATGCTGCCACCAGACTTCAGGCTGAGATCCTATTACTACCTCCTGATCTCTTTAATCCTACTGATCAAGGGGGTGATTTGACAATTGATCAATGTGCTAACGGTCATGTTAATCCTGCTACCAACCTCGGTTTAAATGCTACAGAAAACTATTATTATATGCAATCTACAGGGCAGCAAACGCAGCAGGTAGGCCAGCCAATCACACATCGCGTGGAAACCGGAGGAGATTCTCCGGCGTCTCAGGATCGCGTAGGGTCAGTGCCTGGCGGCTTGACACTGGGGTCTGTGCCTAACACACCTGAGTGGGCGACCGCAGCGACCGCGCATGGCTCGTCCGGAGGCACCACGCGGATAGGTACAGATGGTAGGTGTCCCACCTGCGCAACCGAGCTGACGGGGGACGGCACGGATCTGTCCCAATGTCGGTCACCAGGGCACGTGTCACTGGCCCATGGGCAGTCCTTCCCTGGCGAATAGGAGTAGGACCCGGCATACAGTGCAGGGTCGCTGAGCAGTGCTAGCTCACCTGGATCCTCTGTGTAGGCGTCTCTTGTGCCACCCCGGGTGCATGCTAGATCTTGTAATGGCGTTTTCAAGCCCACGGATGGGACAATAATGTATGCCAATGGGAAAATAAGATATGGCAATCTCGCAGTTCTTGGAGAACCTGAAAGTTTACAAGATGCCTTAAATTATAAAAATTGGAGGTTTGCTATGAACAATGAATATGATGCCCTAATCAAAAATAAAACCTGCCACTTGGTTCCTTTGGAGTGAGGGAGGAATATAATTGACTGTAAATGGGTATACAAAATCAAAAGAAAAGCAGATGGCACCATAGATAGATACAAGGCTTGACTAGTTGCAAAGGGCTTTAAACAAAGATATGACATTAATTACGAGGATACCTTTAGTCCAGTTGTTAAAGCGGCTACTATCCGATTTCTGTTGTCTATTGATGTATCCAGGGGATGGAGCCTTCGGAAATTGGATGTACGGAATGTATTTCTTCATGGCATTCTCGAAAAGGAGGTCTTTATGAAGCAACCACCAGCTTTTGAAGAAATTAAGTGAAAGGACATCAAAGCCCCTAAGTGGGTTTTGGTTTAAACGACGGTTCATTAGAGGACTAACCATGAATGCTAAGCATATGAACATGTGTTAGTCCTAAAGGTTGGAATAAAAGATGGATGGAGACCCCACTATACAAAAGAGATAAGAAAGATGGCGTATTTAAATTTATGCATCTTTTTTCCTTTGATTGAGCCATAGGAAAGCCGTACTACAAAGAGGGGTGACATGGTGAACTTGAAGTGGAAATATATTCCCTATATATACTCTAAATCATCTCCTAAGTTACACCAAAATGCCACAAAAAGACCAAGATAAAAGTCTTCATATAGGCACATCCCTGCCTTTTCTTTGTGGCATGGAGGTTCCGGACCGAACCTCTGGGGCACCCAAAATCTGGAGCGCCCTCTGGAATGGCATCCGGGTGAGATCAGTAGCCCTTGCGGCTTCTGGATTTGGCCTAAAGCCAGCCCGTAGACTGGTCCGGAATTCGGTTTGCCTGGAGTTTGATCCGTATGTTCTGGACTGGATCTTTAGGGAGTCTGAAATCCAGAGCGATCTCCGGAGCCACATTTGGTTGAGACCAGTGGCTACTGATCTCAGCCGGATGCTAGTCCGGAGGCTGGTCCAGAATCTGGGTCGGCCGGAGTCTACATCCGGTGGTTCCGGGCTGAACCACCGGGCTGAAGTAAGACTACCCCAATGGGCAGATTTTGGAGTGGGCAATATAAAAGGACAACCCTTCTTCCCCATTTGCACTGAGCCTGTTTCTCTCACCTACTCCACTATTCCAATGATTAAAAGCTCCGTTTGGTCCCCATATTTCGAGGGAAAGTTTGAAGGAGCCACCGAACTACATTTCCTCTGAAGAAAATTTGGTTTCCCTTTGAGTTCGTCTATGATTTTTTACTCTTGCAGTTGTGGGGACTCGTAGACAATTGGAGTTCTTCTGGAAGCATCCAAGTAGCCCCCGACTATCCAGGCGAGTTCAAAGGGACTCGTCCTAGCAGTCTGAGAAGGCAGGCATAGGCATGTTGTGGCCCGTCGGGTGGTTTGTTTGGGTATTAGGCCAACTCCAATGCGCGGCCGCATTTGGTCTGTCCCTGTATGTTTCGGTCGAAACGGACACAAATCGTGGCCCAACGCGGCGACGCAAATGGACGGGCGTTCATTTTCTGTCCGTCCGGGACCCATTTCCGGCCCAAATTTGGGACGCACACCCTTGTCCTCCCCCCTGGCCCACCCGTCGGGGTCACATACGCCCCTTTCTCCCTCCTCTCCCAAAACCCCTCCCGCCCTCCCGCTCCCGCCATGGCCACCACTCCAAACGACGCCGCCGCAGTCATTCCGGCCTTCACCGCTGCCCGCTCCGCGGCCCCGAAGACGAAGACACCCAAGAAGATGCTCATGCCGGAGGAGCTCGCCCGAGAAAGTGCGAAGAGGGGCTGGCCGTAGGGCGAGACATGCGGAGAGGAAAGCAGCCGCCCAGGCCACCACCGATGCCGCCGCCGCACAACACAAGGCCACCGTTGAGGGTAACAAGGCCCTCGTCGCCAAGGCCACACAGGCAGTGACGCTAAAAGCCCTAGTCATGCTAGGGTTCAACCGACCAATGACGACGGTTCTTAGCGCCGCCGCCATGGCCGTGGCGAGCACCTGCTCGTCGGCCGTTTGCCCTCCACAAGGGCAGTCGCCGAGCTCCTCCACAACACCGCAGACGGCCAGTCTCCATCCGATGCACGGCCATGGTGCGTCCCGCTTCACCACATCACCAGACGGCCACGTGATCGTGCCGACCACCACCGCTCCCGCGTCCAGCATCGACCTCAATGTCATGCCTGGGTCCGGCGCCGGCCAGTCTTGCATCGGGATGCAAAAGAAGCGGCCGCGGGAGATCATTTTGTATGCCGGCTTGTGTGCCGGCATGAGCTAGGGGCCGCGAGACTATGGCCTTTTTTGTGCACTGGCAAGTGTGCTGGCCGCTGGGTAGTGTGCCGGAGTGAACTGTGGGGGTGATCACTTTGTACCCTGGCATGTGTGCCGACCGCTGGCGCTCTGGCCGGCATGAACTTTGGCCGCTAGCATGGCTATGGCCGAGGTCTATTTCAGTTTTTATTATTTCCCTTGTAAAAAAAAATAGCACCCGGACGAAATGCGTCAGTCGGTTGGGCGACCCGGCCAGATTTGCTCCGGCATGGCCAGACAACGCCCCTTTGCCAGCCCCAAACGGACAAAATCCGGACAAAACGGACATCCATTTGGGGTCGCGCGTTGGAGTTGGCCTTAGTGTAGGACATGTTGGGGAACGTAGCATGCAATTTCAAAAATTTCCTACGCTCACGCAAGATCTATCTAGGAGATGCATAGCAACGATAGGGGGAGAGTGTGTCCACGTACCCTCGTAGACCGAAAGCGGAAGCGTTTGTTTAACGCGGTTGATGTAGTCGAACGTCTTCTCGTTCCGACCGATCAAGTACCGAACGTACGGCACCTCCGAGTTCTGAACACGTTCAGCTTGATGACGTCTCTCGAACTCTTGATCCAGCAAAGTGTCGAGGGAGAGTTCCGTTAGCACGACGGCGTGGTGACGGTGATGGTGAAGTGATCCGCGCAGGGCTTCGCCTAAGCACTACGTGAATATGACCGGAGGAGTAAACCGTGGAGGGGGGCGCTGCACATGGCTGGGAACAATTAATGTGTGTTAGAGGCGCCCCCCACCCCCATATATAAAGGAGGGAGAGGGGAGGAGGCCGGCCCTAGGCGCGCACCAAGTAGGAGGAATCCTACTTGGGCTCCTACTAGGATTCGCCCCCCCCCCCCCCTTCCTTTTATCGCTGGGGGAAAAGGGGGAAGGAGAGAGAGAGGGAGAAGGAAAGGGGGGCGCCGCCCCCTCCCCTAGTCCAATTCGGACTCCTCCCTTGTGGGGGGCGCGGCACCCCTATGTGGGCTGGTGTGCCTCCCTCCTATGGCCCATATGGCCCATATCTTCCCCCGGTGGGTTCCGGTAACCCCCCGGTACTCCGATATGTACCCTATACACTCCGGAACACTTCCGGTGTCCGAATACTATCATCCAATATATCAATCTTTATCTCTCGACCATTTCGAGACTCCTCGTCATGTCCGTGATCTCATCCGGGACTCTGAACAACATTCGGTTACCAAATCACATAACTCATATAATACAAATCTTCATCGAACGCTAAGTGTGCGGACCCTACGTGTTCGAGAACTATGTAGACATCACCGAGACACCTCTCCGGTCAATAACCAACAGCGGAACCTGGATGCTCATATTGGTTCCTACATATTCTACGAAGATCTTTATCGGTCGTATCGTTATGACAACATACGTTATTCCTTTTGTCATCGGTATGTTACTTGCCCGAGATTCGATCGTCGGTATCTTCATACCTAGTTCAATCTCGTTACCGGCAAGTCTCTTTACTCGTTCCATAATACATCATCCCGTAACTAACTCATTAGTCACATTGCTTGCAAGGCTTATTATGATGTGTATTACCGAGAGGGCCCAGAGATACCTCTCCGATACTCGGAGTGACAAATCCTAATCTTGATCTATGCCAACCCAACAAATACCTTCGGAGATACCTGTAGAGCATCTTTATGATCACCCAGTTACGTTGTGACGTTTGATAGCACACAAGGTATTCCTCCGGTATTCGGGAGTTGCATAATCTCATAGTCAAAGGAATATGTATAAGTCATGAAGAAAGCAATAGCAATAAAACTTAACGATCATTATGCTAAGCTAACGGATGGGTCATGTCCATCACATCATTCTCCTAATGATGTGATCCCGTTCATCAAATGACAACACATGTCTATGGTTAGGAAACTTAACCATCTTTGATCAACGAGCTAGTCTAGTAGAGGCTTACTAGGGACTCGGTGTTTTGTTTATGTATTCACACATGTATCATGTTTCCGGTTAATACAATTCTAGCATGAATAATAAACATTTATCATGATATAAGGAAATATAAAATAACAACTTTATTATTGCCTCTAGGGCATATTTCCTTCAGTCTCCCACTTGCACTAGAGTCAATAATCTCGTTCACATCACCATGTGATTTAACACCAATAGTTCACATCTTTATGTGATTAACATCCATAGTTCACATCGCCATGTGATCAACACTCAAAGGGTTTACTAGAGTCAATAATCTAGTTCACATCGCTATGTGATTAACACCCAAAGAGTACTAAGGTGTGATCATGTTTTGCTTGTGAGAGAAGTTTAGTCAATGGGTCTGCCACATTCAGATCCGTTTGTATTTTACAAATTTCTATGTCTACAATCTTCTGCATGGAGCTACTCTAGCTAATTGCCCCCACTTTCAATATGTATCCAGATTGAGACTCAGAGTCATCCGGATCAGTGTTAAAGCTTGCATCGACGTAACCCTTTACAATGAACTCTTTGTCACCTCCATAACCGAGAAACATTTTCTTAGTCCTCTTTAGGTACCTAAGGATAACTTTGATCGCTGTCCAGTGATCTACTCCTGGATCACTATTGTATCCCCTTGCCAAACTCATGGCATGGTACACAATAGGTCTGGTATACAGCATGGCATACTTTATAGAACCTATGGCTCAGGCATAGGGAATGACTTTCATTCTCTGTCTATCTTCTCCCGTGGTCGGGTATTGAGTCTTACTCAACTTCATACCTTACAACTCGGGCAAGAACTCCTTCTTTGACTGATACATTTTGAACTCCTTCAAAATCTTATCAAGGTATGTACTTATCGAAAGTCTTATCAAGCGTCTTGATCTATCTCTATAGATCTTGATGCCCAATATGTAAGCAGCTTCACCGAGGTCTTTTTTTGAAAAACTCCTTTCAAATACTCCTTTATGCTTTCCAGAAAATTCTACATCATTTCCGATCAACAATATGTCATTCACATATACTTATCAGAAAGGCTGTAGTGCTCCCACTCACATTCTTGTAAATACAGGCTTCACCGCAAGTCTGTATAAAACTATATGCTTTGATTAATTCATCAAAACGTATATTCCAACTCCGAGATGCTTGCACCAGTCCATAGATGGATCGCTGGAGCTTGCACACTTTGTTAGCACCTTTAGGATTGACAAAACCTTCTGGTTGCATCATATACAACTCTTCTTTAAGAAATCCATTAAGGAATGCAGTTTTGACATCCATTTGCCAGATTTCATAAAATGCGGCAATTGCTAACATGATTCGGACAGACTTAAGCATCGATACGAGTGAGAAAATCTCATCGTAATCAACACCTTGAACTTGTCGAAAACCTTTTGCGACAAATCGAGCTTTGTAGATAGTAACACTACCATCAGTGCCCGTCATCCGCTTGAAGATCCATTTATTCTCTATGGCTTGCCGATCATCGGGCAAGTCAACCAAAGTCCATACTTTGTTCTCATACATGGATCCTATCTCAGATTTTATGGCTTCAACCATTTTGCGGAATCTGGGCTCATCATCGCTTCCTCATAGTTCGTAGGTTCGTCATGGTCTAGTAACATGACTTCCAGAACAGGATTACCTTACCACTCTGCTGCGGATCGTGCCTGGCTGACCTACGAGGTTTAGTAGTAACTTGATCTGAAGTTTCATGATCATCATCATTAGCTTCCTATCTAGTTGGTGTAGGCATCACGGGAACGGTTTTCTGTGATGAGCTACTTTCCAATTCGAGAGAAGGTACAATTATCTCATCAAGTTCTACTTTCCTCCCACTCACTTCTTTCGAGAGAAACTCCTTCTCTAGAAAGGATCCATTCTTAGCAACAAAGATCTTGCCTTCGGATCTGTGGTAGAAAGTGTACCCAATAGTTTTTTTTTGGGTATCCTATGAAGACGCACTTTTCCGATTTGGGTTCGAGCTTATCTGGCTGAAGCTTTTTCACATAAGCATCATTACCTCAAACTTTAAGAAACGACAGCTTAGGTTTCTTGCCAAACCATAGTTCATACGGTGTCGTCTCAACGGATTTAGACAGTGTCCTATTTAACGTGAATGCAGCTGTCTCTAATGCATAACCCCAAAATGATAAAGGCAAATCGGTAAGAGACATCATAGAACGCACCATATCTAATAAAGTACGGTTACGACATTCGGACACACCATTACGCTGTGGTGTTTCAGGTGACGTGAGTTGTGAAACTATTCCACATTGTTTTAAATGAAGGCAATACTCGTAATTCAAATATTCGCCTCCGCGATCAGATCGTAGAAACTTTATTTTCTTGTTACGATGATTTTCCACTTCACTCCGAAATTCTTTAAACTTTTCAAACGTTTCAGACTTGTGTTTCATCAAGTAGATATACCCATATCTGCTTAAATCATCTGTGAACGTCAGAAAATAATGATACCCACCACGAGCTTCAATACTCATCGGACCGCATACATCGGTATGTATTATTTCCAATAAGTCATTAGGTCGCTCCATTGTTCTGGAGAACAAAGTTTTAGTCATCTTGCCCATGAGGCATGGTTCGCAAGCATCAAATGATTCATAATCAAGTGATTCCAAAAGTCCATCTGCATGGAGTTTCTTCATGCGCTTTACACCAATATGACCTAAACGGCAGTGCCACAAATATGTTGCAATATCATTATCAACTTTGCATCTTTTGGCATCAATATTATGAATATGTCTATCACTATGATCGAGATTCAATAAACCATTTACATTGGGTGTATGACCATAGAAGGTTTTATTCATGTAAACAGAACAACAATTATTCTCTGATTTAAATGAATAAACGTATCGCAATAAACATGATCCAATCATATTCATGCTCAAGGCAAACACCAAATAACATTTATGTAGGTCCAACACTAATCCCGAAGGTAGAGGGAGTGTCTGATGGTGATCTTATCAACCTTGGAATCACTTCCAACACACATCGTTACCTCGCCCTTAACTAGTCTCTGTTCATTTTGCAACTCCTGTTTTGAGTTACTAATCTTAGTAACTGAACCTGTATCAAATACACAGGGACTACTATGAACACTAGTAAAGTACACATCAATAACATGTATATCAAATATACCTTTGTTCACTTTGCCATCCTTCTTATCCGCCAAGTATTTGGGGCAGTTCCGCTTCCAATGACCATTTTCTTTGCAGTAGAAGCACTCAGTTTCAGGTTTGGGTCTAGCTTTGGGCATCTTCACGGGAGTGGCAACTTGCTTGCCATTCTTCTTGAAGTTCCCTTTCTTTCCCTTGCCCTTTTTCTTGAAACTAGTGGTCTTGTTAACCATCAACACTTGATGCTATTTCTTGATTTCTACCTTCGCCGATTTCAGCATCGCGAAGAGCTTGGGAATCGTTTTCGTCATCCCTTGCATATTATAGTTCATCATGAAGTTCTAGTAACTTGGTGATAGTAACTAGAGAACTCTGTCAATCACTATCTTATCTGGAAGATTAACTTCCACTTGATTCAAGTGATTGTATTACCCAGACATTCTGAGTACATGCTCACTAGCTGAGCTATTCTCCTCCATCTTGTAGGCAAAGTACTTGTTAGAGGTCTCATACCTCTTAACATGGGCATGAGTCTGAAATGTCATTTTCAGCTCTTGGAACATCTCATATGCTATATGGCATTCAAAATATTTTTGAAGTCCAGGTTCTAAGCTGTAAAGCATGGCGCACTAAACTATCAAGTAGTCATCATACCGATCTTGTCAAACATTCATAACGTCTGCATCTGCTCCTGCAATAGGTCTGTCACCTAGCGGTGCATCAAGGATATAATTCTTCTGTGCAGCAATGAGGATAATCCTCAGATCACGGACTCAGTCCGCATCATTGCTACTATCATCTTTCAACTTATTTTTCTCTAGGAACATATCAAAATAAGGGAGCTATATCGTGAGCTATTGATCTACAACATAGATTTGCAAATACTATCAGGACTAAGTTCATGATAAATTAAGTTCATTTATTCAAATTACTTAAGAACTCCCATTTAGATAGACATCCCTCGAGTCATCTAAATGATCACGTGATCCAAATCAACTAAACCATGTCCGATCATCACATGATACGGAGTAGTCATCAATGGTGAACATCTCTATGTTGATCATATATACTATATGATTCATGTTCGACCTTTCGGTGTCCAGTGTTCCGAGGCCATGTCTGTATATGCTAGGCTCATCAAGTTTAACCCGAGTATTCCGCATGTGCAAAACTGTCTTGCATCCGTTGTATGTGAACGTAGAGCCTATCACACCCGATCATCATATGGTGTCTCAGCACGAAGAACTGTCGCAATGGTGCATACTCAGAGAGAACACTTATAGCTTGAAATTTTAGTTAAGGGATCATCTTATAATGCTACCGCCGTACTAAGCAAAATAAGATGCACAAAAGATAAACATCACATGCAATCAAAATATGTGACATGATATGGCCATCATCATCTTGTGCCTTTGATATCCATCTCCAAAGCACCGTCATGATCTCCATCGTCACCGGCTTGTCACCTTGATCTCCATCGTAGCGTTGTTGTCGTCTCGCCAACTATTGGTTCGACAACTATCGCTAATGCATAGTGATAAAGTAAAGCAATTACATGGCGTTTGCATTTCATACAATAAAGCGACAACCATAAGGCTCCTGCCAGTTGCCGATAACTTTTACAAAACATGATCATCTCATACAACAACGTACATCACATCATGTCTTGACCATATCACATCACAACATGCCTTGCAAAAACAAGTTAGACGTCCTCTACTTTGTTGTTGCAAGTTTTACGTGGCTGCTACGGGCTTCTAGTAAGAACCGTTCTTTCCTACGCATAAAAACCATAACGGTGTTTCGTCAAGTTTGTTGTTTTAACCTTCAACAAGGACCGGCCGTAGTCAAATTCGATTCAACTAAAGTTGGAGAAATAGACACCTGCCAGTCACCTTTATGCAAAACTAGTTGCATGTCTGTCGGTGGAACCGGTCTCATGAATATGGTCATGTAAGGTTGGTCCGGGCTGCTTCATCCAACAATACTGCCGAATCAAAATAAGGCATTGGTGGTAAGCAGTATGACTATCACCGCCCACAACTCTTTGTGTTCTACTCGTGCATATCATCAACGCATAGACCAGGCTCGGATGCCACTGTTGGGGGATGTAGCATGCATTTTCAAAAATTTCATACGCTCACGCAAGATCTATCTAGGAGATGCATACCAACGAGAGGGGGAGAGTGTGTCCGCGTACCCTCGTAGACCGAAATCGAAAGCGTTTTCTTTAACGCGGTTGATGTAGTCGAACGTCTTCTCGTTCCGACCGATCAAGTACCGAACGTACGGCACCTCCGAGTTCTGCACACGGTCAGCTCGATGACGTCCCTCGAACTCTAGATCCAGCAAAGTGTCGAGGGAGAGTTCTGTCAGCACGACGGCGTGGTGACGGTGATGGTGAAGCGATCCGCGCAGGGCTTCGCCTAAGCACTACGTGAATATGACCGAAGGAGTAAACCGTGGAGGGGGGCGCCGCACACGGCTTGGAACAATTGATGTGTGTTAGAGGCACCCCCACCCCCGTATATAAAGGAGGGAGAGGGGAGGAGGCCGGCCCTAGGCGCGCCCCAAGTAGGAGGATTCCTACTTGGACTCCTACTAGGATTCGCCCCCCCCCCCTTTTATTGGAGGGGGAAAAGGGGGAAGGGGAGAGAGAGGGAGAAGGAAAGGGGGGCGTCGCCCCCTCCCCTAGTCCAATTCGGACTCCTCCCTTGTGGGGGGCGTGCCACCCCTATGTGGGCTGGTGTACCTCCCTCCTATGGCCCATATCTTCGCCCGGGGGGTTCCGGTAACCCCCCGGTACTCCGATATGTACCCGATACACTCCGGAACACTTCCGGTGTCCGAATACTATCATCCAATATATCAATCTTTATCTCTCGACCATTTCGAGACTCCTCATCATGTCCGTGATATCATCCGGGACTCCGAACAACATTCGGCCACCAAATCACATAACTCATATAATACAAATCGTCATCGAACGTTAAGCGTGCGGACCCTACGGGTTCGAGAACTATGTAGACATGACCGAGACACCTCTCCGGTCAATAACCAACAGCGGAACCTGGATGCTCATATTGGTTCCTACATATTCTACGAAGATCTTTATCGGTCGTACCGTTATGACAACATACGTTATTCCTTTTGTCATCGGTATGTTACTTGCCCAAGATTCGATCGTCGGTATCTTCATACCTAGTTCAGTCTCGTTACCGGCAAGTCTCTGTACTCATTCCGTAATACATCATCCCGTAACTAACTCATTAGTCACATTGCTTGCAAGGCTTATTATGATGTGTATTACCGAGAGGGCCCAGAGATACCTTCGGAGTGACAAATCCTAATCTCGATCTATGCCAACCCAACAAATACCTTCGGAGATACCTGTAGAGCATCTTTATGATCATCCAGTTATGTTGTGACGTTTGATAGCACACAAGGTATTCCTCCGGTATTCAGGAGTTGCATAATCTCATAGTCAAAGGAATATGTATAAGTCATGAAGAAAGCAATAGCAATAAAACTTAACGATCATTATGCTAAGCTAACGGATGGGTCATGTCCATCACATCATTCTCCTAATGATGTGATCCCGTTCATCAAATGACAACACATGTCTATGGTTAGGAAACTTAACCATCTTTGATCAACGAGCTAGTCTAGTAGAGACTTACTAGGGACTCGGTGTTTTGTCTATGTATTCACACATGTATCAAGTTTCCGGTTAATACAATTCTAGCATGAATAATAAACATTTATCATGATATAAGGAAATATAAAATAACAACTTTATTATTGCCTCTAGGGCATATTTCCTTCAGGACATACCATGTTTTACAGTCTTTGTCCTTAGGTTTTTGTCTTATCCTGCTTTGTAGCACCTGCCGCTCATCTTCGTTCAGGTCCTGTAAGGAAGAGAGAGAGAGAGAGAGAGAGAGAGAGAGAGAGAGAGAGAGGGAAGATAACTGTATTTAGCTTCATTATGTGTATATAAGGAACTTTCCTGATTCTAATGAGGAGAATTGCAGTCCTTCGCGGGTTGTGCATTCGTGGCTCTTGTCGACTTCTGAAGCCCATTGGGTTGTTGTCTAGAGTCTTCCTAGAGCGTTGCGCCTATTGATGTTCTTCCTTGGGTCATCCACTGTTATCGGGAATAAAGCTCAGGTAGTTATTATCTCCATGGGGTTGAGGGTGCTCGGCTGCTGCCTTGCTAGCCATTGACGACGTCATCGTCGTACATGGCCCGCCCCTTAATGCGTAATGTTCCTTACATCCCTGCTGGGACCGCGAGGGTTCTTGTCCCGTGGGTGATTGTCGTCTTAAACCGTGTGAGTGTGTCTGGTCCCAGGACGGTGTCGTAGTCGATATTGAAGTCGATAACGCTAAACTCGCACCACAAACATTGCAGACAATTTCCTTCCCAGAACGTGACGGGTAGTTCAACTCGAGCTATTGGGATATACTCGATTCCGTGCATTATGTCTAGTAGGTTTGATAGGCGAGTTGTGCTGTTGGACGTTGAACATCCATTCTTCTGAGAGCCTTCATCATTGCGAGGCTAAACGAGATGCCATTGTTGATCAGGACTTCGTGTAACTCGGTTCGACCCAAGTCCGCGTCTACCATAAATGGTTTCTGGTCTCGGTCTAGGCTGGCGCTAGGAAGTTGCCCTGGAAGATCCTTATGCCGTTGATGGGCCATTAGCCATCTCCTTCATCCATGGAGCCCGAGGGGACGCTGTGGGGATTACCTGTAACCCGGCTCGTGTTGTATATGTGAGGAATATTTGCCGCCGAGCTACCGCTTCCGTGGTCGATCCTTCTTTTGAGCCTGTCAGCATATTTCAAGTATCCTTGTCAAGTAGGAGGGTGATCTTCATCGCCATAACCATCAGAGATATCGGACCTGTTCCCTAGGCGTCGGGCCCAGGTGCCTGCCTCGTGGTTGTTATCTCGGTATTGTAGCCTCTGCCTGGTGAGTGGACGGTCACCGATGTTGCATCTGAGAATTTCTGGAAAGGTGCCGCCCCGTCCGCCAAGTCGATGTTCTCGAGTCTAGGAGGCACTCCGTATCGCTGTATCTGGGAAGAGCGTCTTGTAGCACCGGAGATCAACGGGGGTCGCTCTAACCCCAGGACACTCGTGGGTGGATAGGATTTCTGCCAGTTGTGATTAACGGATGGGATCATAACGTGAGTTGGGTTGGGCGCACGGTTCAAGATGGCAACGGGGATGAAACCCGTTGGGTTTTGCTTGCCCATCCCCGTCCTCGCGAGAGAAACCCAAGCCCATCCCCATCCCCGAAACCATGCGCGGGGATAGGTTTTTGCCCATCCCCATCCCCATCGGGTTTTCTGTACCCTTGGGAACCCATCCCTGAGAGCAGTCATAAAAAATAATAGCAACATTTGGGAGGAGGCACCAGGAGGAAAGTAGATGGGTGCGTGGTTTTGGGATTTTCGGGGCTGGGCCTACGGTTTAGATGAGGGAGTGCGGCATGGTACATCGTTGTCGGGGATAGAGTCGCTGGAAGACTTGATTCGGTTGAGCCCCCAAGTCCTGCCTTCACAGCATGGTTGAGATGAGGGAGACCTGAACCCCCCGAGGGACCCGCTCTCTGGCCTCACGGCTGGCCGGGGCATAGCTATTCTCGCTATAGTCACTAGCATCAAGTTGGTACCCCAAGACTTCCTCTGCGCACTTGGTAGCCGCCTCTGCTGCCAGCAGTCGTTTGGTGGCTTTCCTCAGTCGCCGGCAATTCGTTGTTGAGTGAGTGATGCTCTTGTGGTAACTGGACCAAGTTCCTGGTGGCAGGAGCTTCTTCTTCTTCCTTCTTTGTCTGGCACCCTCGCGAGCCCCCAGCGCACCTTTCGGGGGTCTTTGCGAGGACGCTTATCATGGTGCGGTTGTCGAGAGGCGTGACACTCCATCGAGTTTCTGTCGATGGTGTTTTGCAATGTACCTAATAGCGGTGCGATAGTCGCACATGGAATTGTATGATAGTGGGTCATAACCTCAGGTTACCAGATGGACACGGGCACAAGTTTTACCCTGGTTCTGGCCTCGCTAGGCGAGTAACAACCCTACTCTTGTTTATATGGGATTATACCACTGAGGGATTAAAATGGAGGTGTACAAGATGTATGTGGTGAGTTGGATGTCAACTCGCCGAGGATGGAGGTGGACGATAAGGACAGGATCTCCGGATTGGATCTACTAATTGCTCTAATATGCTAAGCTAGGGCTTCGGGAGATGTTGAAGATGTCCCCTTCGTCTTGGGGCGGACGCCTTTATATAGTGGTCTTGGTCGGCGGCCGCCTTCTATCCGTGTTGATCATCTTGCCTTGCATGCCATGGACTCCTCCATCTTTGGTAGTCGTATGGGTTCTTTTGGAATGATCAGGGGTGGTACGTCTAGGGAAGTTAGTCGCCCAGGTATGGGCCTCTCGTTCCACACACGCATAGGAAAATATGGCCCAAAATACAGTATGTGCAGCACAGGAATACGGTGAAACCACTTCCCCTCGATAGTTTATTCGTATGCAACTCATGGATAGTCTCGTGCAAGCCGAATACCCCTTCTAAGATATGTCGCCATGCATGAACGTCGACTGAGTAGGTCTCACCACTTTGTGCGCAATTGCTGTTATGCGATTAGTGGCTACTTTGGTAAAGATTTTAAAACAGACATTCAGCAGGAAAAGTAGGCGAAACTGCTGAATCTTAATCACGTCCTCCTCCTTAGGAAGTAGAGTAATGATGCCAAAGTTCAACTTTAACATGGGCAATTTCCCGTTGTATAATTCAGCGAACATAGGCATCAAGCCCCTTTTGAGCACTTCCCAAAATCTCTGATAGAACTCAGTCGGGAACCGTCTGGACCAGAGGCTTTATTGTGTTCCATCTGAAAAATGGCTTCAAAATGACATTCTCTTCCAAAGAGAGCTGAGGGGTATCACCGGTGATATCCTCATTCAGCGTGACGAAATTGGTTACCGGAAAAAAGAACAACTGCTTATAGAAATTTGTGATGTACGTTTTCAGTTGGTCCTCTCCAACAATTGTACCATCATCTTTTTCCAGCTGAAAGATTTTCTTGTTTCGATGTTTACCATTCGCGATCAAATGGAAGTATTTAGTATTGTTATCCCCTTCCTGAACGTGCCTAACCTTCGCACGCTTGGACAACTTTACTTCCTCCTCATGAAAAAGTTTAGCAAGTTGCTCGTCCGCCTTCCCTTTAGCAGCGCCTGTTCTACTGTGTTGAGAGGGATCGTCTCTGCTTTTGTCAATTCAGCAACTGGAGTTATTTTGACACAATCTCAACTTGGACAAGGTGTAATTGAGGGGGAATGTAAAACATACATGTATATTGTATTTGGTTGGTTGGTTAGTTTGGTGGGTGTGATCCTACCTGCCGTCGTGTGTAGATAGGCATGGCGTGCAAACTTGTACGTCATGTTTTGTAAACCCTAACTGATCCGTAATCCCCTGTTGGTAATCAATATAAATATGCGGCCTCCCAAGGGAGGTAGATCCGCTTCCCAAATAGGAGTATTTTCATAGCATCCATCTAAGTCGGCAGTAAACCAAGCGCCAAGACGGAGTGTTAGACTTGCCAAGGGTGGGCGTGGATCTGCAGCGACCAAGCAACAGCAAGTTATCATGAGGAAACTGTGCATGGCACATGAGGGCGAGGTGATTGGGGACAATGCATTGAGGATGTACTTGGAGATGTTCTCGCGCCCTCTCACGGATTCACAGATTTCAGCAGTCCTTGCACTCTTCGGTTAGGAGCCACCGGCGCTACCCCTCGCAGAGTTGCCGAGGGAGACGGGTGCTACCCAGTAGGGCCTCAGGGGGTGGAGTGTTGTTGGTGGGCTATTCTAATGGCTACACAACCACTAAAACTCCTTGTGTGGAATATCCGCGGCTTGAATTCGCCTGCGCGGAGAAATGCTATCTTCCAGGTTGTGAGTGCGGCTAAGCTGGCGCTAGTATGCTTCCAGGAAACAAAAGTGGAGAATGTAACGTTAGATCTTGTAAGGCACTGCTTGGGTAATAATTTTGACAAGTTCTACTACATACTGTCTGCGGGAACTAGGGGTGGAATTTTGCTGGCCTGGTACCCTCTGATGGTCACGGTATCCAACCCGCAGATGACGGAGAACACATTGACGGAGCTGGTAAAGCCCTTTGGGGTGCCCGAGTGGTGGATCACAGGCGTTAACGGCCCACAGTTGGATGCGCAGAAGCTGGACTTCCTCCAGGAGATGGTGGACGTGCGTGACCTACACGCCAGGCCTTGGGCCTTGGTGGGAGATTTCAACCTGCTTGTCATTCCTGGGGATAAGAGCAATGACGCAGTCAATTGTAGGATGATGCACCGTTTCAGGGACAAGCTCAGTGCGCTGGAACTAAAAGAGGTATATCTAAATGGCAGGCGCTACACCTGGTCAAACGAGAGGGAGAACGCGACTCTGGAGAAGATCGACCATGTGTTTACCACCGCGACTTGGGAGGAGCTGTACCCCGGCTGTTTCCTCTTGGCTCTGGGATCAGCAGTTTCGGATCACCGCCCGCTGCTGTTTGACTTGCACGCAGATTTCCACACAGGGAGAAGATTCAGATTTAAGGCATTCTGGACCAAGGAAGAAGGGTTCATGGAAACGGTCGTGGAGACTTGGGGCTATGTTCCGTCTAGTGGAAACCCATTTGTGGTGTTGGATCAAAAGTTGCGGGTGACGGCAAAGTGTTTGCAACGTTGGAGTGACAGGTGGATCGGCAATGTGAAGTTACAGATTGCGATGGCGCTAGAGCATTCTACAGCTTGATGTGGCGTCGGATTCGAGGATTTTAACTCTGGGAGAGATGTAGCTGCGGAGAACTCTCAAGCGAAAGCTCCTGGGTCTAAGCTCTTTGGAGAGATCAATTGCAAAGCAGAAGTCACGGATGTTGTGGCTACGAGAGGGCGATGCGAGCACACAGTTTTTTCATCAGCATGCGAGCAATAGAAGGCGAAGAAATGCGATCAAGATGATACAGAACAACGATGGGTTTCTCATGGGTCAAGAGCAAATTGCGGATGCAGTCGACACATACTACGACGACCAAGGTTTTGGTTACCGGTCGAAATTTCAAGATTTCCCATGGTTACCGTGCATTTCCGTGCCCCTTGGTAAATCCCCATATCAAGCGAAAAAATACCAATTTTTTGAATTTAAACGCTTGATTTATAGTAAAGTACGTAGGATCTAATTAATTCTATGAGAGTTGGTTCTGACGTGTTGGTAGCAACCTGGTTCCTGTTTTGAGAGGTCTCTGGTTTGAATGTTCGTTCATTCACTTATTTGAATTCAAAATTAACTATAAAATTCGTTCGAAATATTCTCGGTATTTCTCGGTAACCGTGGTAACCACGTTTACTAGTCCCCCTCGGTAAAATTGCCTCATTCAGTAACCAAAACCTTGACGACGACATCCTTGGCATGGCGCCGGAGAGGACATACTCTCTAAACCTCGACATGCTGCAGTTGCCTGTGCTCGATCTCTCTCACCTGGAAGCTCCGTTCTCTTGCGACTAGGTTGAGAAGGTGATCAAATCGATGCCGCCGGACAGGGCACCCGGCCCTGACGGCTTCACAGGGCGATTTTACAGTGTTTGCTGGGACATCATTAGGGGAGATTTCATGAGGGCAGTGGAGGCATTCTTTCGTGGTGACATGCGCGGACTCCCCGCCATCAAGAAGGCACTTGTTTCGTTGTTACCCAAGAAGGAAAGAGCGGTAGAGCTGAGGGATTTTAGGCCAGTAAGCCTAATTCATGGGACTATAAAGATTTTCAACAAGATTCTGTCCGCAAGACTAGCAGAGTACCTGCTGAAGCTTGTGGCGTTCACCAGAGCACCTTTGTGTGGGGTAGGTCGATCCATGATAATTTCATGCTCCTTCAAGGAATTGTGCGCCGGTTGCACATGCCTAAAGAGCCCTCAGTCATGCTCAAATTGGACATATCTAAGGCGTTTGACTCTGTTCTGTGGCCTTTCCTCGTGGAGGTTTTGCGAAAGATGGGATTCGGACCGAGGTGGACAGATTGGATCTCGGGCCTGTTGGCAACATCATCGACAAGGATTCTCGTTAATGGGATTCCCGGAGCTCCTATACATAATCGGAGAGGCCTAAGACAAGGCGATCCCCTGTCGCCGATGCTATTCATTCTGCTCATGGAGCCACTACAGCGTCTTTTCATGACGGCGGCAACGGACGGCCTGCTGGCACCTCTGGATCACTCGGGACTAATGCAGCAACTAATCGACTATCAATCTACGCCGGCGACGTTATGCTTTTCTCAAAACTGCGAGAAGCTGAACTGCGGGTTTGTGGTGCCGTCTTTGAGGTTTTTGGGGAGGCTTCAGGTCTTCAGAGTTAACTGGCAGAAAAGCTCCGCTATGCCCATCAGATGCTCAGAGGAGCTAGTTGCAGAGATTGGCAATACTCTGGGATGCACCATCGGAGAGTTTCCGTGTAAGTACTTGGGACTACCGCTTGGGTTCCGCAAGCTAACAGACGTGCAACTCCAGCCCCTTGTGGATCAGCTAGCCAACAAGCTTCCCACCTGGCGTGGGGCGATGATGCCCAAGAGTGGTCGACTGCTTCTAGTGCAAACGGTGCTCTGCGCCATTCCGATACACGCTATGATGGCACTGGATTTGCCGCCCAAGACAATCGCCGCCATGAACAAGGTCTGCAGAGGGTTTCTGTGGTGTGCTAAGTCTGAAGCAAATGGGGGAAACTGCTGCCGGTGGCCTGGGAGGCAGTGTGCGCGCCAAGATGGTTGGGAGGCCTTGGGATCCCGAATCTAAGATGGTTAAACGTTGCGATCTAGGCAAGATGGGCATGGCTGCGGTTATCCGATCAGTCCAGGTCCTGGAACGAGTTCTAGATCAACATCATCCTCTATTTCATGCGGCGGCTAGAGTGGATATTGGGGACGGCCGCTCCGCCCTTTTCTGGGAGGATCGTAGGCTCAGAGGATACAGGATCTTGGAGATCGCGCCCAGGATTTACGACCGCATTCCGGCAAGGGTGAGATCAAATAAAAAGGTGTTCGACGCACTGAATGATGGATCTTGGCCGGCAGACATTGGCCCGGAGATGGAAGGTGCGGCATTGGAGGAGTACCTACAGGTATGCTTGTGTCTTGCCGAGGTACAGCTTGATTTGGAGGCAATAGACACCATTCGATGGGCTTGGGAATTGTGCGGAGAATTCTCAGTCAGATCAGCATATACGGCCAAGTTCGCTGCTAGAAAGGTTGAACCATATGCGGAGTTAGCGTGGGGATTAAGAGGACCACGGCACTGCCGGTTCTTTGCATGGTTGGCCATGAGAAACCGTTGCTGGACTTCAAACCGGCTGCGGAGGAGAGGGCTACCGCACCAAGTTGCGTGCCCGTTTTTTGAGCAAGATGAGGAGATCATCAACCATCTCATGATCGGCTGCGTCTTTGCTATGACGGTCTGGGCAACAGTGTGGACGGTTTTGGGCAAGCTAGAGTGGACGCCAACCTCGGAGGACAGCATCGTACCGTGGGGAACTAGCTTGCCTGGGGATCGAAGACATCAAAAGGAAACACGTGCCATGGCAACTCTTGTCATGTGGGAACTATGGAAACATCGTAACACGATCGTTTTTTATGGGCCGACACCATCCCTCAAGCATGTCCTCAACCAGGTGGAAGCGGAAAGCCGTACTTGGCGGCGGGCGGACCTTTTGCGAGGAGAGTATTACGCTCTGTGGGGAGCCCTAGCTAGGTGGGTTAATAATGAGCAGTCGCCTTTTAGAACAAGGTGTGGTGGATTGTGGTGGAGCTTGGGCATGGTTGTAATTTAAACCTTGCATGTGGACTTGGGTACTCATACCCACCCCTCCTCTTTAATGCATAGTACGCACACTCGTGCGTATTCTAGAAAAAAAAGGTCGGCAGTAAACCCGGAATGCCTGTCTTGGTTCTCGCAAGTCACAAACACAAATATAAGTGCACCCAACTTTAGGTTATCACTATAACCGATCGAATTGCCCCAGCTACATATGTAGTAGTAGCCGCTTGTACTTCTAATGGATTTACCAAGAAAATCATGCAAGACGAGAAGACGACACGTTCGCATACCCGAGAGCCCTTCTTCCAAAACTCCGCCACACAGGTTTTTTGGATCAAACACGTCATCACAACATCATCCTAACGCACGCTGGATATGGTCCGCGTAATGCTCGTACGGTTCGGAGCCGAGTCGTGCCGTAAGGCTTGGCTCAGAACGTTTGATTTAGACCGAGAGTACGAATTCAAGGTTTCTTTCAGACTTTTCTCATTCCATTTTGATATTACGCTAACCATCAACACATCTAAGAACCCGCCTATGTAACGTTTACGGGCCACTGCTACGCGTCATCCGGATGATTTTCGGTGGAAATCATCCGGCTGGTGTGCCGTTCGATCCTATTTGATCTGACGTCTCTAGTGGGTCCTAGACAACGACGTTGATGATTTCCAAAGTGGGGCTGCTACGAATCAGCCGGATGATTTCCTGGGGAAATCATGAAATCATCCACCTAGCCAGCCGTCCAATCTGGACAAGGTGGCCGTTCGATCGTAGCACAACCCCGTCTTTCTTCTCTGTTTTTTCATCCATGAGACGCAACATCCACCATCTGTATCTTCCAGCAGCTGCTTTCATGGCAGCACCGGTAGCGCCGCCGGCGCTCCATTGCAACCCAGACCAAGTTTTGACGACCCTCCGGCGTGCTTCACTGCAGCTCCGGCGGCGCTCCATTGCAACCCTGACCAAGTTTCGAAGACCCTCCGGCGTGCTTCACTGCAGCTCCGGCAACACTCCATTGGAGCCCCGACCAAGTTTTGACGACCCTCTGGCGTGCTTCACTGCAGCTCCGGCGCGCTTCACTACAACTCCGACGTGCTTCACTGCAGCTCCGGCGGCGCTCCAATGCAGCCTAACGAACCCAGTGGCGCTTCATTGGAGCTCCGGGCGACGCTTAATTGCAGCCCCGGCGGCGCGTCCGATGTATCACTGCAGCGCCGCATCAGCATGGCGGGCTCCATCGCAGCACCCCGCTGGCGCCGTCGGCGGAGCTTCACTGCACGGTGCTCCATCGCAGCACCGGCTGCCCCCGCCGTGCTCCATCGAAAGCACCCGATGGCCTCCGGCGAACCTTCGCTGCAACGCCACCACCGGCACGGTGGTGCTCCATCGCAGCGCGATGGCGACGTGGTTGCTACGACGAAGCACGGGACGGCGACGGGCGGATGCTGCACGGCGGCGACGGGGTGTTGCGACACATCACGCGGTAGTGACGCGGATGCGATGGCGATGGCGGATCCTTCGTCGCCTCTTCCTTGCAACAGCAGGTGGCAGCAGCGCGCAACTAACGTTCCGGTGGTCGCCGGCCAGAGTGCAAAGGAGAGCCGTGAAGGGGAAAAGGGGGGAGAAGATGAGGGAGGGGGACGAGTGGAGGAGAGAGCACTGAAAGGGATAAGGTGGGGATGAGAGCGGTGGGCTAAGGGGGCACATGGCGAGTGTACGAGACGGCTTGCAGAGACGGAAAATCATCCGGTTGAGTTGAACACTTTTCCTACTTTTATATAAGGCCTATGCACCACGTACCCTCAAAGTTTTTTTTTTATGATAATACAGACGCAGACGTTCATACATACTTATGACTTATGGCTGCAGCTTTAATTAACCATACTTCTGTATATTCAATGTAGTATAACCTACTTGGCCGGGTACGTGCGCCTGCGAAAGCGCGCTTAATTTTTATTCCATCCGTTTCTTTTTACTTTGCATATTAGTTTTGTCAAATTTTGTAAAGTTTGACCAAATTTATATTAAAAAATATAAACATCTGCCATATCAAATAAATATAATATAAAAATATATTTCATGATGGATCAAATGATATTGATTTGGTATTGTGAATATTGATATATTTTTTTATAAATTTGGTCAAACTTCAAAAAGCTGACTTAAAACAAAATTAATATGCGAAGTAAAAAAGAAACTGAGGGAGTATGCTGTGATGTCAGATCAAGGACTGCGAAAGATGTGCCACTCTCTCCGCCATTCTCTGTTTCTTGCAGCTGGTAACTAGTACAAATGTTCACGAAGCTTGGGATGGCCTCCTAAAGTCATAAGTGTTTACCAACCAATTTTATTTTATTTTTAGGGTAAGTCTTTACCTACCAATTGATTCAACTATATGAATTACTGTGAATGTCCGCTTGTCCGACGACCTGAGTCCGATTGTTCTTTCACGTCTGTTCTTTTTTAACAAAATTGTCATTCAAGGCTCCTCCTACGCTGGTCTTTTTTTATACCTTTACTTGATTAATCTAACATAGCTCTTTTACTGTGCCTCACGTCCCTTCTTAAGATAGGAAACTTCAATTTCATCAACAATTGAACAAATGTTTTTTAAAACAGAGGCAAAAGATTTGCCTCATCTAATAAAGAAAAATAGAATTGCCTAGTTAATCAGCGGAAAACCGGGCAAAAACCACCACAAACGCCGACAACTGTTGTCATGGAACATGACCGCACATGGCAACATCGGCCGACCTGGCTACCCACACGAAGACCACACAAGTCATCGAGAAGAAAAATACCATCAATGTTGTCATCAAGCGTCATCGTCATCACTCCTCCTCGAGCCAGCGACTCCAACTTCACCCCATTGACGACCACAAACGAAGCCCTCACCGCCACAAATGTCGGAATCCATGCCGGCCCATGCCAAACAATCGGTCACCTGCGTCAGCGACCAGACAGCTCCGACTCAAGCAACGTATAATGCAGGAGAAAAGCGTTGAGCCAACGCCAACCAGGCCCCTGCAACCAACCACCCATCTCGCGTAATCGTCACCTCCAAGGCTTTCCTCGGCAGCTCCGATTCCATGAAGACATGGCGAGGCACGAGGGCCCCTCGAACATGCCGGAAGAAACCGACAACCAAAACTCAGCCGCGGCCCAACTCTGCTCGATGCGCCATCGTTGCCGAGCAAGAAACCATGCCCACAGATCTAGGGCCATCACCCCAGCATCCCCGCAGCAAGCAGTGATAGATCCCATAAATCAAGGTGACTCCACGATGATTCCTTCGAGAAGGACTGCGATACAAGTTGCGCCGCCATCGCCCGTTCTAGGAAGACCTAGAACTAGGGTTTCTCGTAAAGCCCGGGGGAGGAGGGCAGAGGCCATCGAACAACGACGCCTCCAAGGAGGTTAGCGGCGCCCGCAGGCGATGCCGTCATCGGCTCCAGCCGAGTTGGAGAAATGCTTATGCCCTCGAGCAGCCAACACACCCTTCCCTCGGCACAGATTGACGAGGACCACCGCCCACCTGCCCATCAAGCCGCCACCCCACCAGAGCTAGGCCAACCCCGCATCCATGATTTGCACCATGCAAAGCCGGCCAGCTAAGCTGCACCAAAGCCACCGCGGGAGCCAAATCCAGCCATGCCCAGCTAGATATAGCATCTACACGCACCACAACCACCGCCATCCTCCACGCTGCACTAACAACCGCTGTGGGCAGGACGGGGGGGGGGTGGGTGAAGGGGAACGCGACAGAAAACAAAAATTTCCGGTACAGCGAGCATGCCCAGGATCACTATGGAGACTGCATACAAGGTTTGATATGATCATTACCGACTCGTAGCGCAGCGGAAGAAAAGTCGATGTAGATCGTTGGTGCAGATCCCCGCAGCTAGGATTTACAACCTCCCAACCGTGAGGATGTACTCCCTCGTCGGATAGTCCCTCCGACGATGTCACAGACAGCCCTTCGGGAGGACCCTCGAAACCCGAACGGTAACTCGGACAGCCCTTCGGGAGGACCCCCGAAACTCGAACGGTAACTCGGACTGCCCTTCGGGAGGACCCACGAACAGCCCCTCGGGAAAAAGATCGAAACTATGACCTCTCTACAGGGTTGCACACATACGGTGTCAGCTATCCGGCAGGGCTTTGCCATCTAGAACTAGTTCCTGCCGGAACCCAGACAGCCTTTCGGCTCTACGAAACTATTTCACGGGGAGGGAGAGAGAAGGCCAGATCATGCATGGCTTGTGTATGTTGAGAAAGAGTGAGTGTGGAGAGCTCCTCTCCACCTCCTTTTATAGGAAATCCCAAGGGGTAGGGTGGTTTTACAATAAAACCCAAAATGCACATAAAATGGAGTCCTTCATAAGGCATAAAGTGGAAAGCAAGGGCCAAGTGGGGCTCCATGGAGGAGCCCCAAGTGTGGCCGGCCCACATGTGGGCCCCCAAAGGGGCTCCCATCCATTCATGTCATCCCTAGATATTTTTGCGACAAAGCCCAAAAAAGTGGCTTTCCAAAAAGCAACCGAAAAAGCACTTTCACTATTCATGAAGACATTTTTCTGCTACCGTTAAATCCGAAAATATTTCTGTGAGTCTTAGAATAAATCCAGTACCCACTAAAATAATTCTGGATGCAATCCGAAACATTTCTGAATCAATGATTTTCTTCAGCAAAAATCAACCAAAGCGGTTCCGGCAGCTCCGGAACATTTTCGGTTTTTATCCCGAAAAAATCCTAGAAGTTTCTAGAACAATTCTGGCACCCTCCAAGAATTTCCAGGCATGTGCCGAAACCAATTTGACTAAATGGTATACCCTGAAACAACTTTTCAGTTTTACCAAAACTCTTCCGGTGTTCTCTCTCCGGAACTTTTCTGTTGTCTCCGAAACTTTTCCGGTGACTTTCTCTCAGACTCCCTGTCTAGTATTCAGCAGATAGATGGCCCTTAAGAGTGTGACAATATAGGTTCAGTAAAGTATAGACATGATCAGAATTCTTTCTGATCAATGATCAACATCGGAGCCGTGGACACCCATATTGACCCCTATACTCACACGAATGAATATTCGAGTGAACCTCCAGTTGCCGTGTGCTATTCTTGTTGCTTCGCGATATGTTGCAAACACTCGAGGTGAGATTTATCGCATCCTCGTGGATCAACAACTTGTCCACTATGCCAGTTACCTCGTTACCGGCTTTCTTCTCTTTTCTCGTTTCTGTGTTCCGGCATCCCTGTGATCAAATCACCCTGTGTCTGGCCAGATGATGATGGATACCGTAATACCGAGAGGGCCCGAGAATATCTCTCCATCGTCGGAGGAGCAAATCCCAATCTTGAGCTGTCTCGTTACTTCTCATACTTTTCCGTGAACCCGTAAGCCGCCGTAATAGCCACCAAGTTACGGATGACGTTTAACAAACCCCAAAGTTCACGAAGCAAGTACGAAGGAACTCGATACTCTCATGGTCTAAGGAATTATGCAAACCTTAACTATCTTTGTGTTATTAACCATTAACTTGTGACGAATGTATCTCATAGCATAACATCAATTCGGGTTGATTAAACACAAGTGTTCTACTAACATTGTGCCCTCCAAATTGCTGGTGTGACACCCAGGTTTTCGCTCCTTGTTTTTTTTCTTTCGCGGGATTGGACTCCCGTCTTTTTTTCGGTGTTATTGGATTTTCACTCCCTCTTTGGTATATGAAGATGGTCATTTAGCCTTGCCTTCCTACTCAACCGGAGATTCTCTTTAGATCAACCTTGCCACCCAAGATATTTTCTCAAGATTTTATTGCCGAAACCCTACTCTCCGATCTACCGGAAGGGAAACCCTAATTCCCTCTGTTACAAAGGAACCCCAATTTCCTTTGATCTGTTGGCTCCCAAATTTTTCCTAGTGATCATCCCACATCTATAAACCCTGGATATGCAAAAATATTGCCAAGTCTTTTGCAATATTTTTTATTTAAAATTAATTCCTTTTTCTGTTGTTTAAAGGAATTAAATCCAGGAAAATATCTATCCATCTCCAAAGTTCATGAAAACTTGTGGAGATATTATTTGTGATCATATTTAGCTCCCATAAAAATGTTGGCCATAATTAAACAAAGGAAATTGCATTTTCCTATCTAAAGCCAATATTGCATTTTGGGCACTTTCCAAAGGAGCTGCTATTTTGGTAGTCAGGAAAAATCCCAAATAATTTGTGGACCTTATTCTATCCATATCTTCAACATTTTCATCAAGAACTCAAGTTCCACAGTTCAAATTTTGAGCACATCTTCCATTTGCAAATTCTGAGAACATCTTCCATTTGCAAATTATGTCCAGATTTCCAGTTTGCAAAGGAAGTGCTTGAACCCTTGATCTATTTGAGCTGAAATTTTTCATGGAAATTGATATTGATAAATCACTCATGGACACCAAAAATAAGCTCAATCCATCTATCCATGTCCCCACAGCAATTTACTCAATTTTCTGTCCAGCAGCAAGCTCTGTGAAGGAAGTACCTCTTTGGTATATCCAAATGAGCTGAAATCTTTCCAGTACCTCCATTCCCCTAAATAACCTTCCTCCACTAAAATCCAGCTCATTTCATTCAACCATTTGAGCACAGCTTTCATTTCCATTTTCTGACTAGATTGCACATTTGTGAAGGAAGTGTGTGCAAATCATGTCCAAATGACCTACAATTTTGCCAGCATATACTCCTTCCTACCAAATTGTTCTATGACAAAGATCCAACCCCATTCCTCTAACCATTTCTCTATAATAGCCCACCCAAGGTTGCTGCTAGAATCTTCTTCTGCAAGTTTCACTCGCCTTAGAGCCACCTAGCTAGTTCTAGCTACTTCACTCATCTATTTGAGCAGTGAGAAGCTCGTTGGACACGGTGTGACGACCAGACGGGCAATGGGGCACGCTATGCACGTGGTGACCACGTACTGGCCACGCAGAAACAGCGCTCTGCGCACTGTCCTTGTCGGGTAGCTCACTCCGGCCAGCCTCCGCTCGGCCGGGCATGTCCCACGGCTCTGTACCGTCCATGTGCACCCTCTCCCGCAGCTTCCCCTTCCCCTTCTTTCTCCCCAAGCCACGGCAGCTCCGCCGCACTGTGCGCCCGTGACGCCGTCGTCTTCCCTTCTGTCCTCTTCCTCTCTGAGCTCTCCCGAAGCCGCGACCGGCTTCTCCACTCTCCCGGAGACCCTGCCGACATCGCCTCCTCCCTCCGCGTGTCCCCGAGCGCCAGTGTGAGGATTGGAAGGCCATGGCGGCCAGACTTATCCGGCGAGCTCGCTCGCCTATAAATGGGCTACCCCCAAGCCATTCGAGTGCACCAGCCTCCTCCCCTCCCCCTCCAGTCCACTCCAGCACGGTCGCCCAGTCGGATTCCTCGCCAGAGCACCGGAATTTGACCCTGGCCGCCGCCCACGGCCACCACCTCACCCTCGCCTACGGCCATCCTCAGCACCCACAGAGCCCCCCACGAGATGCAGCACACTCCGGCGACCTCTCCCGTGGCCTCTCCCAGCCTCCCGACCACCAGAACCCTCCCCATCGACCAGAGCAGCCACCTTCTGTCGTCGCTCATCGCCGCACCTCCAGCCTCTCCCTCCGGCCATCCCCGCGGCTAGGAAGACCCTACTCGGGCGCGGAGTGGAGCAGGGGATCCATCCCCGTCGACGTCTGGAGCAGCCGCGACTTCCACCGCCAGGAATCGCCGTCCGACGGCGCCCCTGTCCCTCTGCGGCTGAGAGAGCGAGGTGGGGGACGAACCTGACGCATGGGCCAGCCCCGTCAGTCTCCCATCCCTCCCTCCATTTTTTTTAAGAGGCAGAGTTACTGTTGGGCCCGGCCCAATAGCGGCAGCAGCGGTGGCTGCCTCGCGGTCGCTCAGGCGGCGGCCAAATCCAGCCCAAGTCGGCCCATAAGCACAGTGTGCTTTATTCTTTTTATAAAAAAAACTACTGAGGACCCGAATGTAATTATTTATATTACAGCAAGGCCCCCTGGCAGTAAAACCATCACATCTTTTCGCTCACACCTCCGATTGAGGTGAATCCAAAGCCCACTTTCTCAGATCATCGAGCCCGTTCCGATGGTGTCATTTTCATGAGGTTGACACTTTTAGAAAATGACCATTTTACCCCTGCCCTATATTCAGCCCCTCTGAGAGGGAATCATTTCCGGCAATTCTTCCGTGAGGTGATCGCACTCCTCTCCGGTGAATCCATCAACCCCAGGCAAGCCGACCATCTGATATATGCCCTAAAGCATTGCTCTATGTTATTCGTGCGTGTTTAATTAATTAATATGTTTATGCTCAAGTGCATAATAGTGGGCGGTATGTGACTCTGATGAACCCTTGCTTGTCCTTTCTTTGGTAACGGCACCACGCCTGTGTTCTGTGCTGCTTTCGGCCGTCCAGGGTGGATGCCAACTTTATATTTATCTTCTCAACAACTGGCCCATGTTCTGAGCTGCTTTTCGGCTGTCTCGGGCAGCTGTTGAATTTCTTTCTGTAGCGGTGACCCTATGCTCTGAGTTGTTCCTCGGCCGTCTTAGGGAGCTGCTTTTTCAGCTGTCTTGAGCCGGGGTTGAGTTATTCCAGTAACGTCCCAGATCTGAGTTGTAAAGACCGTTCTGGCGGCTACTGGTTTATTTGCCGGTTCCATGCAAGAGTTCGGATGGTCATATCCTGCAGCTATAACTTGTAAAGTGATAAACTTGCCATTTAAACATTGTTTCACCAATGACTCATTGTGATATTATATGGAGATATGTTGTTATGCTTCCATAGTTGTTACACCATGCATGGCTACTATTACTACTATGATAAAGAATATGACGTAATTATGACAACCTCCTCCTTCGGCTGGATTGAGTCATAGTGCCACCGAAGCGAGCTCATCAGTGCAGCCACACTTGCCTAGATGGGGAGGCCTTGATTTGGTATGTTGTCTTGCCTCTTTGTCGGTACCACCAAAGAGGGAAGGTTATGCGTGCACGCTACCCTGGCCCGGTAGGCGGCGATAACCTTGTGAGCCCAGGTTATTTGCGCGCGTGTCCCCATTTGGGACAGTTTCGTTTGGCCACGACGGTGGCAGGTGTCAGGAGTGACACAGGGGCCACCAAGGGCAAGACTCCGGGAGGGGGGGATGATTGTCGGTGGTGCCATAAGAGTGCCGGGCAATAGACAAGTTTTGTTGGAGCGGCACCGGCCCACCCGAATGGGAGCATGAGGCCAGGAGCTCCATGGTGTGGGTAAAGTGCACAACCTCTGTAGAGTTTAAATCTATTCGAATAGCCGCGTCCTCGGTCATGGGACACAGTTCGTACTAGGTCACACTATTTGGTCTCTGTCAAGTCTGGAGGAGTTAAACGAATGATTGTTAGGAACAAATCAGATAAGGTAAGCTATGTCAACACAGATGCCTGGATATCAGATGATGTCAGGAAGGTGAGATGATAGCCATGGGATGGCTATGAGATGAGTGGTCGGATGACCACAGGAGTTGGATTGGGCTTGGTTATGATCTGGACAGGATCGTGATAATATTCGGAGTATGGATTATTTACTCGATATAATTTACCTTAATAGTTATCATGCTGGATAATCCTGTTATGACATGATGATTATTTTGCAAGATAGCTATGCCATAATAGTTAACATTGTTAATATAACAAGTGCATGCTTAAATGCCATGGATTGCCTTGCTTGGTGTATATGTTGGTTTGGTTTGCTTGCGAGTACATTCAAAAGTACTCAGCGTCCTTCAATGTGGCCAGGTTCACCAAAGGATTCGATGCCCTCTAGCGAGGAGCCGGAGTGTTCGGGGGCTAGAAGACTGACCCAGTCAGATCCCTATGGATTGGAGCCGCACCAAGACCATGCTACCTTAGATAGAGCTTTTTCGCTGCCATCACCCTTGTAATATATCCTATAAAGACTTGTATATCCATTAATAGAAATGCCTATGTTCATGATACTTGTTGTAAAAGCGCATGCTAGAGTGATTTCCTGGGCTGGTGTGTGCGGTGACCATCTGACTACAGTGGTATTCAGGTGGGGTTGCCACAACGAATGGTATTAGGGCCAGGCTGACCGTAGGTTACCCTAGCCAGACTTTATTGTCTTGTGCTTAGTAGAATGCCCAGATGGATCTCAGCCATCTTTGCCAGACAGGCATGGCTACTATTGATCATAAGGCAACCCCATAGATTTTTGGCTCAATCAGACCTTAACTTTCGTGGTCTTTCCCTCCGGCGTGGAACGTCCGCACCCGGCAATGACCCGTGAGCCCTGAACCCCTAGGTAAACCAGATATCCCTACCCTGCTTGCTAGCCATGGAGTTTCTCTCCTCAAATCCAGTTTCCTTTGGGAAACGCCTATAAATTACATCTTTCCCCTACATCCTTAGGATCGTTGACTAAGCCACTTTGGCTATGGTCATGCGTCGAGTTTTATGTTCCCTAAGGAAGTAGTAGAAGCTTGACACCAATTGCTACCAGGAGCATTGTGTGGTTTTGCTTCTTAATCCTTAGAGGTTTATCGAGTGCGCTAGGCTAGTTATACTAGTGAATCTTTGGCCACGTATATAAGGTCCGCAAATTTGAGTTTTATTTGCTTTTTGGTATTTCTGGTTTTTCGCGGTTCTTGCTTCTTTTCTCGATTTTGTTTTGCCACTCCGACTAGATCCATCTGCAAGAGACACCAAAGAAGACCAGCATGCAACTTGGATAATACCCAATAATCCAAATTCAATAAGAGTCAAGCCATGTCAACCACGTGATATTCAGAGCAACAACACCGGATCTGCCAAGAATAAAGAATGAGTCAGAAGCAGACTCTGCGCGCTACAGACAAGGCTAGAATATATATGAGAGAGAGTTTGCCTCAGAATTGATCACACCAAAGGAATAGTGAGATAAGCTATCGGAAATGGACACCAGCAAGAGCAAACTATTCTGTCCTCGACACAAGGATTATTTCAGCCAGTGGGGTGAACCTTGAGTCTTTCTCAATGGACTCAAGAATCATTTATTTCCCACCGAAGACATATTTCAAGGATGTGAATGTGCCGAGAGCAACAACAAAACTCCGATGTGTTGATATAAACTGCAAAGCATATTTTGGGAATTTACTGGTACATATACAAAACATCTGGGCACGGTGAACCAGGTTTGCAAGGCATATGGATAAGTTCACGGTTGCCCAGAATCAATGAGAATTTCACATGCCTGGAAGCCCAGTCAAATTGAATGGAATTTTCCATCAACTGCTCACTACCGGCAACACCTGGTTGAATGTAAAGGGTATTCTGAATTAATTATCAATATGAAGTATGCATCAGTTGTGCAACCTTTCAGCAGCAATGGTCAGACCAGCAGAAAGACAAGCATGACCAACGGAATACCTTCAGCCAGGGTATGGCCTATACCAAGTTTTGGCTCCATTATCGGTAAATTTTGGATACTTCGGAAGGAAGCCAGGATCGGCCATAGATCCGACTGCATATCACAACGAAAGACTTTTGGTATGAGAAACCCAGTCTTTCTTCGCGAGCTATCGAGAAGAGCTTACGATGCAAGACTCCCAACCTTCCTCGCTACGCCACTAGGGTGAAAAAAAATCTTCTGGGGTACGCCATTCCCATTTTCTCAGCCCGCTACCGCGGAAAGCTTCCGGCGTAAGGAACTCAACCTTCGTCAGTAAGCCATATGAGGGAAAGCTTCTGAGATACGATACCCAGCCTTCTTTGGCACACTACCCTGGCAAAAGCTTCGAGCATAAGGTATTCAACCTTCTTTAACATGCCACCGTGCCCACAACAATCCTGTCAGAAGCACGAACCAGTTCAGACACACGTCCGCCACAGAACTCAATGGTTATGAAAGGATGTATTCTAGCCCTGCATATGTTGTGAGCATGCAGTCCAGTGAATCAGTTTATGTGAGCCACTTGTACACGGGAATGGTTATGTTCAGAGAAGCATCGGTCCCATAACGCAAAGAAGGATATGAATGCAGCAACCCCTACGAGATATGCAAGACCAAGAAGCCGTGTTGGCAGGTCATGACAGGTCCCCAAAAGGAACCCTCAAGAATAAAGAAGCTTTGGACAAACAACCTCCTTGACGGTCAATAAAAGTAAAGTTTCACAGACAAGGTGATAGTGCTAAACCTTATCAGACTCTTGCGTATACAGCCACAACAATGCAGTCAGCATGTCATACTCATCATGAATATGGGCCATCAACCAAGATAAGAGGCTATGCTACGAAAGATATATCGGATGCTAGCCATACTATGTTCAGCTCAGTGATCATAACAAGGACTACAGAGGCTATATACAGTAAAGCCACCTCAGTATCTGACAAGGTTTGATAGTCTGAATTCCCTTGGAAATAAGACATTCAGATGGAATAGCTAAACGTACATACACGTCGGCATCGATGGTTCGTAGATACCATTGTGTCATTGGAATAGAAGATTACCGTCTATGATTACTCCGTGATCATGCCTGTCATTTCAGTTGAGGTCACGGTGGTAATAGTTCGGACATGTTGTTCCTTGAGTTGAGGATTCCTTGAGGACAAAGCCTGAATGCATAAAACGGTAGGGAAACATCAGTATGGAACCTATCGTCAGACTGGGCATTCTGGCAAGACAGAAAGAAAGCCATCCCCAGTCACTCAAGGTCATACAAGCACGCAAGTCTTGTACCCAGAAAGAATGTCCCAACCTTGACAGTTAGTGTACGAAGTATCGCAATAAAAACCGAAGCAGTTAGCTCCAAGCTATGGAAACCAAGCTATTTGACGGCACTACTCACTACTAACCAACCTCGGGTAACAAACTACCTGGATAACGGGTTTGCTTGACAGGAAAGAGAAGGATTCAAGATAGAGGTGTGAAAAGACAGCACCTGAGCAATCAGAAGAGACGGTTAAAAGGTCAGTAAACCAACGAAGACAAGACAGCTGATAGATCCAAGTGACACACAGGTAAGTCCCCTTTTGTCGGGAGGTAAGCCCAGAAATCTCGAGGACGAGATTTTCTTAAGGGGGGTAGGATTGTGACACCCTGGTTTTCGCTCCTTGTTTTTTTTCCTTCGCGGGATTGGACTCCCGTCTTTTTTTCCGGTGTTATTGGATTTTCACTCGCTCTTGGGTATATGAAGATGGTCATTTTGCCTTGCCTTCCTACTCAACCAGAGATTCTCTTTAGATCAACCTTGCCACCCAAGATATTTTCTCAAGATTTTATTGCCGAAACCCTACTCTCCGATCTACCGGAAGGGAAACCCTAATTCCCTCCGTTACAAAGGAACCCCAATTTCCTTTGATCTGTTGCCTCCCAAATTTTTCCTAGTGATCATCCCACATCTATAAACCCTGGAAATGCAAAAATATTTCCAAGTCATTTGCAATATTTTTCATTTAAAATTAATTCCTTTTTCTGCTGTTTAAAGGAATTAAATCCAGGAAAATATCTATCCATCTCAAAAGTTCATGAAAAATTGTGGAGATATTATTTGTGATCATATTAAGCTCCCATAAAAATATTGGCCACAATTAAATAAAGGAAATTGCATTTTCCTATTTAAAGCCAATATTGCATTTTGGGCACTTTCCAAAGGAGCTGCTATTTTGGTAGCCAGGAAAAATCCCAAATAATTTGTGGACCTTATTCTATCTATATCTTCAACATTTTCATCAAGAACTCAAATTCCACAGTTCAAATTTTGAGCACATCTTCCATTTGCAAATTATGTCCAGATTTCTAGTTTGCAAAGGAAGTAGTTGAACCCTTAATCTATTCGAGATGAAATTTTTCATGATGATTAACATTGATAAATCGCTCATGAACCCCAAAAATCAGCTCAATCCATCTATCCATGTCCTCACAGCAATTTACTCAAGTTTCTATCCAGCAGCAAGCTCTGTGAAGGAAGTACCACTTTGGTATATCCAAATGAGCTGAAATTTTTCCAGTACCTCCATTCCCCTAAATAACCTTCCTCCACAAAAATCCAGCTCATTTCATTCAACCATTTAAGCACAGCTTCCATTTCCATTTTCTGACTAGATTGCCCCTTTGTGAAGGAAGTGTGTGCAAATCATGTCGAAATGACCTAAAATTTTGCCAGCATATACTCCTTCCTACCACATTTTGCTGTGACAAAGATCCAACCCCATTCCTCTAACCATTTCTCTAGAATAGCCCACCCAAGTTTGCTGCTAGAATCTTCTTCTGCAAGTTTCACTCGCCTCAGAGCCACCTAGCTGGTTCTAGCTACTTCACTCATCTATTTGAGCAGTGAGAAGCTTGTTGGATAAGGTGTGACGACCAGATGGGCAACAGGGCGTGCAATGCATGTGGTGACCATGTAGGGGCCACGCAGAAACAGCGATCTGCGCACTGTCGTCGTCGGGTAGCTCACTCCGGCCAGTCTCCGCTCATCCGGGCATGTCCCACGGCTCCACACCGTCCACGTGCACCCTCTCCCTCAGCTTCCCCCTTCCCCTTAGTTCTCCCCACGCCACAGCAGCTCTGACACATTGTGCGCCTGTGACGCCTTCGTCTTCCCTTCTGTCCTCTTTCTATCTGAGCTCTCCCGATGCCGCGGCCGGCTTCCCCACTCTCCCGGAGACCCTACCGACATCGCCTCCTCCCTCCGCGTGTCCCCGAGCGCCAGTGTGTGGATAGGAAGGCCACGGTGGCCAGACTTATCCGGCGAGCTCGCTCGCCTATAAATGGGCAACCCCCGAGCCATTGGAGTGCACCAGCCTCCTCCCCTCACCCTCCAGTCCACTCCAGCACACTCACCCCATCGGATTCCTCGCCAGAGCATCAGAATTTGACCCTGGCCGCCGCCCAGGGACACCACCTCACCCTCGCCTCCGGCCATCCCCAGCACCCACAGAGCCCCCCACGAGATGCAGCACACTCCGGCGACCTCGCCCGTGGCCTCTCCCATCCTCCCGACCACCGGAACCCTTCCCATCGACCGAAGCAGCCACCTTCTATCGCCGCCCGTCGCCGCACCTCCAGCCTCTCCCTCCGGCCACCCTAGCGGCCAGGAAGACCCTCCTCGGGCGCGGAGTGGAGCAGGGGATCCATCCCCGTCGATGTCCGGAGCAGCCGCGACTTCCATCGTCGGGAATTGCCCAGTAGTAGAAAAACGACCTAATGTTCACCTCATTAGTCCCGGTTCAATTACGAACCGGCACTAATGTGACCATTAGTGCAAGTTCCAATGGCTAGGCGGGCGGCACTCATTACTCCCGGTTCGTGTTGAACCTCTAGTACCGGTTCGTGCCACGAACTGGGACTAAAGAGGTGGTGGCAGGCTGGTGTCAGGCTGGGGCCCCACCAACCCCTTTAGTCCCGGTTCGTGGCACAAACCGGGACTAGAGATGCACCTTTAGTCCCGGTTTGTATAACCAACCGGGAGTAAAGATGCCTCTATATAAACCCTTCATCGAGCATGAGCCCATTTCTCTCTGTTTTCCCCTTTCATTCCTTCCTCTCCTCTGTTCTTCCCCATTGCTCGAGCTCATCCTTCATTTTTGCCAAAATTTGTCAAGATTTGAATGGCCCCCATCCATCCAAGTGATCACAAAGGTTAGCAACTTTGTCCTTTCATCTCTCATTGCTAGATTAGCTCTTGCAATGCTCTATAAGTATAGTGATTTGTGGGTTTTAGTTTGGGAGTAATTATATGTGGTAGTTTATTTGATTTACATGCAATTTGAGCTCAAATTAACTCTTAGTTTGCATATGTAGGTGGGGTTTACTTAGTGCCTTCCTGTCCCCGTACTAATGACCACCGTCGATCGCCCGCACCGTCCCGTTGCCGGCACCACCTTGGTGAGCCTCTTGTTCTTATCTTTTTTATATAAAAAAATCATGTTTGTGTGATTTAGATATATAGTTACTTGTATAATTTTCTTACCCGTACGTTGTTTGTTATACATAGTGGCATGGTTTTGATATCCGTCCCCGTCGGCCCTCGTCCAGTTTATGATTCGGATGTGGTATATTCTCTTTTATAACTATTTGTTGCATTTCATGTTTATGACAAATTATGCCCATCAAGTTGACATGGATATTTTTATCTAGGAGGTATGTGAACCGGAAATTCCAACCGACCCTCTTGTCGAGAGGTGAAATTTAGTTGAAAAAGAAAACGAGTATTTGAAAGAAAAATTGAAAAGAATTGAAGAAGAGAAGATGAAACTGGAGTTGTATGTTGCCGATGTCGTCGATGATCACAAGATCAAGATGGAGAAAATGCGCTTGAAGATTAGAAAGATTAGAAAATATGCCATTGATTGTGAGGCTTGGTATCATTCTGCTGTTGGTTCAATTGTTACCTTAGTTGCGATCTTGATCTCATTTGTTGTTGCATTTAAATGCTTTCGCTAGAGAGTTTGTATGTTGTTTTATGAGAATAAGTGTGTATAAACTTTATGTATGAACTTGTATTAATTTGGTCTTTTCGGTGCTGTGTAATGAAGATGAACCGGAATGGATGTACGATGACCGATGCTCTCCCCAGTTCGTTAATGGCGTGCGTACTTTTCTGCTTGCGGCTGAGGCAAACAAGCGGGCGGATGGTTTTATGTCTTGTCCATGTGCTGGCTGTAAGAATGATCAGAATTACTCTAAGTCAAGAACCATTCACGTCCACCTGTTTGAGTCCGGTTTCATGCCCCACTATAATGTTTGGACCAAGTACGGAGAAAGAGGGGTTATGATGGAAGACAATGAAGAAGAAGAGGACGACGACAACTATCCTGTCCATGGGTTCCCTGAATACGATGGTACAACAACAGGGGAAGAAGCTGAGCCGGCAATGCGGGAAGAAGCTGAAGAAGAGGCATCAGCTGAGCCCGCTGATGATCTTGGTCAGGCCATTGCCGATGCAAAGAGAAACTGCGCAAGTGAAAAGGAGAGGCTGAAGTTGCAGTGCATGTTAGAGGATCACAAGAAATCATTGTACCCAAATTGCGAAGCTGACAAGAAAAAGCTGGGCACCACACTAGAATTGCGGCAATGGAAGGCAGAGAATGGTATATCTGACAAGGGATTTGGAAAGTTGCTGATAATGTTAAAGAAGATGCTTCCAAAGGACAACGAATTGCCCGACAGTACGTACGAAGCAAAGTAGGTTGTCTGCCCTCTAGGATTAGAGGTGCAGAAGATACATGCATGCCCTAAGAGTGCGTGGATTTGAATGCATGCCCGGTATGTGGTGCATTGCGCTATAAGATCAGCCGCGATGACCCTGGTGATGTCGAGGGCGAGCGTCCCAGGAAGAAGATTCCTGCCAAGGTGATGTGGTATGCTCCTATAATACCACAGTTGAAATGTTTGTTCCAAAACAAAGAGCATGCCAAGTTGATGTGATGGCACAAAGAAGACCGTAAGAAAGACAGGAAGTTGAGAGTACCCGCTGACGGGTCGCAGTGGAGAAAAATCGAGAGGAAGTGGAGGGACTTTGCAGATGACGCAAGGAACGTATGGTTTGGTCTAAGCGCAGATGGCACTAATCCTTTTGGGGAGCAGAGCAGCAATAATAGCACCCGGCATGTGACTCTATGTATGTATAACCTTTCTCCTTGGTTGTGCATGAAGCGGAAGTACATTATGATCCCAGTGCTCATCCAAGGCCCTAAGCAACCCGGCAATGACATTGATGTGTACCTAAGGCCATTAGTTGAAGAACTCTTACAGCTGTGGAATGAAAAAGGTGTACGTACGTGGGATGAGGACAATCAGGAAGAATTTGACCTACATGCGTTGCTGCTTATGACCATCAATGATTGGCCTGCTCTCGGTAACCTTTCAGGACAGACAAACAAGGGAGACCGCGCATGCACGCACTGTTTGGATGATACCGATAGTATATATTTGGATAATTGTAAGAAGAATGTGTACCTGGGACATCATCGATTTCTTCCGAGCAGGCATCCCTTAAGAAAGAAAGGCAAGCATTTCAAAGGTGAGGCAGATCACCGGACGAAGCCTCGCCACCGTACTGGTGATGATGTACATGATATGGTCATGGATTTAAAGGTAATCTTTGGAAAGGGTCCTGGCGAACAATCTATTCCGAATGACGCAGACGGACGTGCACCCATGTGGAAGAAGAAATCTATATTTTGGGACCTACCCTATTGGAAAGATCTAGAGGTCCGCTCTGCAATCGACATGATGCACGTGACGAAGAATCTTTGCGTGACCCTGCTTGGCTTCTTGGGCGTGTATGGGAAGACAAAAGATACACCGGAGGCACGGGAGGACCAGCAATGTATGAACGGAAAAGACGGCATACATCAAGGTCATGCCAGCTACGCTCTTACCAAAGAATAGAAGGAAATCTTCTTTGAATGCCTGCTCAGTATGAAGGTCCCGTCTGGCTTCTCGTCGAATATAAATGGAATAATAAATATGGCAGAGAAAAAGTTCCAGAACCTAAAGTCTCATGACTGCCATGTGATTATGACGCAACTGCTTCCGGTTGCATTGAGGGGGCTTCTACCGAAAAATGGTCGATTAGCCATTGTGAAGCTATGTGCATTCCTCAATGCAATCTCTCAGAAGGTAATCGATCCAGAAGTCATACCAAGGTTAGAGAATGATTTGGTGCAATATCTTGTCAGTTTCGAGTTGGTGTTCCCACCATCCTTCTTCAATATCATGACGCACGTCCTAGTTCACCTATGCGAAGAGATTGCCGTTCTGGGTCCTGTATTTCTACACAATATGTTCCACTTTGAGAGGTTCATGGGAGTCTTAAAGAAATATGTTCATAACCGTGCTAGGCCAGAAGGAAGCATCTCCAAGGGCCATGAAAATGAGGAGATCATTGAGTTTTGTGTTAACTTTATTCCTGACCTTACGCCGATTGGTGTTCCTGAATCGCGGCATAAGGGCAGACTGGGTGGAAATGGCATACTAGGACCGAAAGCAATAATATGTATGGACGGGCATTCTCTCACTCAAGCACACTACACAGTTCTACAAAATTCCGCCTTGGTGGCTCCATATATCGAGGAACACAAGAATATTCTACGCTCCAAACACCCGGCGCAGTCTGACGACTGGATTACACGTGAACAAACGGGGACTTTCGCCGGTTGGTTGCAGACACGTGCCATGCATGACGACGCTGTTGAAGATGACCTGTACTTGCTGTCCCAGTTACCATCTTCGAATATAATGACTTTCAAAGGGTACGAGATAAATGGGAATACATTTTACACGATTGCCCAAGGTAAAAAGAGCACCAACCAAAACAGTGGTGTCCGCTTTGATGCAGCAACCAAGAGGGGAAAGGACACGTATTATGGTTACATAGAGGAGATATGGGAACTTGACTATGGACGTGGTTTGAAGGTCCCTTTTTTTCGGTGCAAATGGGTCAATCTGACACGAGGTGGGGTAACGGAAGACCCGCAGTACGGAATGACAACAGTGGATCTCAACAATCTTGCGTACGTAGACGAACCATTCGTCCTAGCCAATGATGTGGCGCAGGTTTTCTATGTGAAGGACATGTCTACCAAGCCGAGAAAAAGAAAAGATAAGGAAGCGAATACATCATACGATGAGCCAAAGCGCCACATAGTTCTTTCAGGAAAAGAAACATCGTGGGAGTGGATGACAAGACAGACATGTCAGAAGATTATGAAAAGTTTCATGAAATTGCTCCCTTCAAAGTGAATATTGACCCGATCATCCAGTAAAATGATGAAGATTGTCCATGGTTACGGCGCAAAGGTACACACGCGAAGAAAAAGTTTTACACCCAAAGATCCCACTCTGGGATGTGACCGGCTTCACTGTCATCACTTTCTTCTCTAGTGAGTTTCCGGACTTATATATATATCTGGAAAGTCCCACTTTGGACAAACCATAGGGAATCTTTGTAATAGTTAGGGTGCTTATGTGTTTTGGCATTTGAAATGTGTACTTTTGTACTTCGGACAAACGTCATCAATTTTCAACCCTTTCTGACTTCATTTGCTATTTTTCATGCATCTACTGATTTTTTTGAGCTAAATGACCCTGAAATTGAAAAGCACAACAAATGAACTCTGAAAAGATTGAAAGTTGGCATGGTATCATCAATTCACCCACATAGCATGTGCCAAAAAGTTGAGACGGTTACGACAAAAATTGGATGCACTTCGTGTACAAAATGGACAATCTCTTTCGAAGTATCAGGGTTTCGGACGAAAATTCATCTGTTACAAAGGCATTTCATTTTTTTTAACTTATTTCAACTCCAAACTTTTTGTGCGATCAGTATGCACCATTCAAAGCCACGTCATCAATTTTCAACCCTTTCTGACTTCATTTGCTATTTTTCATGCATTTACTGATTTTTTTGGAGCTAAATGACCCTGAAATTGAAAAGGACTACAAATGAACTCTGAAAAGGTTGAAAGTTGGCATGGTATCATCATTTCACCCACATAGCATGTGCAAAAAAGTTGAGAGGGTTACGACAAAAACTGGATGCACTTCGTGTACAAAATGGACAATCTCTTTCGAAGTATCAGGGTTTTGGGCTAAAATTCATCTGTTACAAAGGCATTTCATTTTTTTAAAACTTATTTCAACTCCAGACTTTTTGTGCGTTCAGTATGCACCATTCAAATCCACGTCATCAATTTTCAACCATTTCTGACTTCATTTGCTATTTTGAATGCATTTACTGATTTTTTTGAGCTAAATGACCCTGAAATTGAAAAGCACTACAAATGAACTCTGAAAAGGTTGAAAGTTGGCATGATATCATCATTTCACCGACATAGCATGTGCAAAAAAGTTGAGAGGGTTACGGCTAGAACTGGATGCACTTCATGTACAAAACGGACAATCTCTTTCGAAGTATCACGGTTTCGGCCGAAACTCATCTATTACAAAGTCATTTCATTTTTTTAAACTTATTTCAAATCCAAACTTTTTGTGCGTTTAGTATGCACCAGTCAAAGCCACATCATCAATTTTCAACCCTTTCTGACTTCATTTGCTATTTTTCATGCATTTACTGATTTTTTTGAGCTAAATGACCTTGAAATTGAAAAGCACTACAAATGAACTCTGAAAAGGTTGAAAGTTGGCATAGTATCATCATTTCACCCACATAGCATGTGCAAAAAAGTTGAGAGGGTTACGACAAAAACAAGATGCACTTCATGTACAAAATGGACAATCTCTTTCGAAGTATCAAGTTTTTGGGCTAAAACTCATCTGTTACAAAGGCATTTCATTTTTTAAATAAACTAAGTATTACCAAATTGAATATAATGATAAAACACACTAATATTAAACAAAATAAAAAAGAATCACAGAAAAATCTATTTTTAAAGTAAAGTTATTCACAAAGTAGTGATTCACACAAATTTCAAATAATTCAAATTTAAACTATTCAAAGTTGAAAACTACTGGCACTAAAAGAAAGTTTATAATTTTTTTATCTAAAGGAAAAAGATTCACAAAGAAACTCTAAATAAAGCAAAAAATAACTCAGAAATAAAAGAAAATAATTAAAGGAGAAACAGAAAAAAAATGGAAAATAAATAAATTAAAAAAAAGCTCGTCTGCTGGGCCACAACGGCCTGCATACGACTAGAAACCCAACCTGTAGTTGGGCTAGGATGCAGGCCCGCAAGGCCCACTAGGCCCACAGGCCAGCGCTGCAGAGATAGGACTAGAAGGCCTGCATTAGAGAGGAGCTCAATGCAGTGCCCGCGCCGGGGCTTATAAACAGGTCGAGGCGCTCCTCAACTATCGAGGTGGGACTAAACATCCACCGCGCCCCTTGCCGGGCAGCAACCTTTAGTCGCGGTTGGTGGCTCCAACCGCGACTAAAGAAAGGCCTGGCTTCCCGCCGCTTGGCCTTGCCAAAATTGACCTTAATACCGGTTGGTGGCTCCAACCAGGACTAAAGGCCTCCGCATATATATACACCACTTGAATTTTTTTCAGTTTCCCTCTGCTTCTTCGTCTCTTCGACCACTACGAACAGAGGAGATCGCCGCCGCCGCCGACGCACCTCCTGCCCCGACGCCGTCGCCGCCCCCGACGCGCCTCCCACGCCATCGCCGCCCCCGACGCGCCACCCCCCGTCGCCGCCCCCGTCACGCGCCGCCCCCTCCTCGAGCTCGCGCGCCATCACCGTCGCCGTCGCAGTCGCCGTCACCGACGACTCGCCTCGCCTCGCCGGCCGTCAGCCCGCTGTGAGCCCCTGCCGCCATGGCCACCCTCCCATCGATCGAGCCCGCACACACACACACACATGCATGAACACACACACGCACACACACACATTTTCTTATTTTTTGTTTTTCTGTTTTTTAGTTATTTATACTTTTAGTTATAGAAATGTTAGATGAATTAGATATATAAATGTTAGATGAATGTTTTTTTAGTTTTTTATACTTTTAATTATAGAAATGTTAGATGAATTTTAGATATATAAATGTTAATTAGATGAATTTTGACTTTTTTTTCACAGATGATTAGATGTATATTGAAAAAAGTTTGAATGTTGCTATTTCATGTGCAACATTTGATCCAATGTAACTAGATGCAGAATTTTGACATATGTCAAAGTTTGATCATATGTCAAAGTTTGATCTAGTGAAATATGATCAAATATGCAACATTTGATCATATGTCAAAGTTTGAATTTTGACATAGATGCAAGAATGACATAGATGTACATTTGAGAGGAATTTTGAATTTTGACATCCAATGTAACTAGAATTTTGACTTTTGATCCAATGTATAGCAATTAGTATTTGCAAAAGTTGCATATTTTAATGTTGTATTTGTAAAAGTTTGTTATGTATTTGCAATTAATTAGTATATGTATGTATAGTACAATAGATTCTCTTAGTCCTTTAATAAGGGATTTATCAAGAATGCCCCCATTATGGATGTGCACAAGTTGATCCTTTTTTTTTCTGATCTCATCTATATATATATTCTTCTATATGTCACGTTGTCTGTCAAAGTATTGAAGAAATCCATGGCTTCATCATTAGCCGAAAGTAACAGGCGCATGATGGTACGAAGCTCTCCAAAATTGTTTTGGAACGGAGTTCCTGATAGGATAATTCGCTTTTTGGTACGAATTTCAGCAAAGGCCTTCCAAATAGCGATATTCGGAAGGCTCTTGCTGAACTTCATACCAAAAAGCTAATTATCCTATCCGGGACTCCGTTCCAAAACAATTTGGAGAGCTTCGTACCATCATGCACCTGTTACTTCTGGCTAATGATGAAGCCATGGTTTTCTTGAATCCTTTGACACTAGACAACATGACATATAGAAGGGTAGATGAGATCAGGAAAAATATGGACCATTTTCTGCACATCCAGAATGGCGTCATTTTGTTAAATCCCTTAAAGGTTAAGGGAATCCGTTATGATTCTGAATCCTGTTCCTAGCCAGGGACTAAAGGTTTTCCTCGTATATTAAGAAATCACAATCAAAACATTTAAAAATGTTACATTTGCATAGAATTTGTTCTCGACGTCAACGATGCCCGGCCCGCATCCTCGTCGTCGACCCGTTCGCGACGACATCCTGCTTCAGAGGCGCCATGTCCGGGACTGGACTCCGCCGGGCTGGCACTGGGAGGTGCTACCTTCAGGGGCGCGCATCTTGGTGAGGAACCCGGGTCCCGTCGTTGACCCGGAGCTTCTTTGGTGGCGGCCGCGTGGGCCACATTCGGTGCGGAGGCTGGCGTCCCCCGCGGAGGTGGTACGTCACCGTGTCAGGGAGGAGGACGAGCACGTCCGTCGCTACATGGTTGCGTTGGACGTCAGGTTCTCCAATACCTGGCAGGTTCTTCAGGGATCTCACCCGAGCTATGATCCTGTGATGGTTCCTTCTCTTTGGGTGTCCACCGCGAGTGAATTAGATTATTCGATAGTATTCGATCTGTATTAGCTAGTGATGTATTCGAGATTATAATTATTCGATAATATTCGAGACGATGTATTCGAGATTATATTCGATGATGCATATCAATTATCTGGATTATTCGAGATGCATATTATCTACTATGATTCAGTTTTTCCTTATTGATTGCATGCATGCATTCTAATTTGAATACTAAATTATTTCATCTTTCTTCTGGATTAGTTAAATAAAAGCTATGGTCAATACCGGCAGAGAAGGAGAAGAGGCCCTGTTCGACATCATACGCTCCTCGAGCCTAGATGGGAATGAAGAAGATGACGGCTCGCAATATCTGAACCCTGCCGGTGAGGGTATGATATTTGATGAAGACGAACGAATAGATGAAGTCCAGACCTTCGATGACGAAGGAAATGTTGTTCTTGAAATAACAAAGACCGGCGAGGTATATTTATATAAAGAGGCATCTGGTGATCATCACATGTTTTAATTGATTTGTATATATATTAACGAATCGATCTTTCTTCTTTTAGCCCTTCGGATCGAGCAAATCTTCTACAAGCAGCAGGACAGTTCGAGGCCCGGCCAAAAAGTTGAAGGATGGCGTAAAGTACAACATCGATGCCATCAAACCTAATGGCGAACCGCGCGAACCTAAGAAGAATGCGAACAAGTTCATTCTTCAATGCGGAGTTATTGTCAGGGACCAAATCCCGATCTCTATTCAAGAATGGAAAGAGCCAGCAAAGGAACTTCCAGATGTTACTTTTGTCGACCAAAGAGCAAAAGATCGGCTTTGGGAATCTCTCATGTCACATTTCTCCCTACCAGATCATTTCACAGATGCATATGTGGAGAAAGTCAAGAACGCTGCTCTTAGGAAGATGTCGATAGCATTCAACAACCACAAGAAAAGTATATCGGCCGCGTATGTCAATGCAGGAAAGAAGACTCCAGAATTCAAGGGTACACTAGAGAAGGCAAGAGCTCACTGGGACGCTTTCATGAAATTCAAGGAATCGGAAGTAGCTCAGGAACGGTCGAGAATAAACAAGATTAATGCCGCGAAAAAGGAGTGGCACCATAAGTTGGGGCCAAGTGGCTACGAGGTGGCCCGGCCTAAGTGGGATCTCGCTGAGCAAGAGATGATGGATGCAGGGGTCACTCCAGTTACATTGAGCTGGCCCCCCAGGTCCAGGACATGGTTCTATGCGCATGGGGGGACGTTGGACCCAAAGACATGCGAGGTTTTGGAGCGGGCAAGTCTTAAAGGAGCCGATGTGCATTTACTTGTTGCAATAGAAGAGGCTCGAACGGGGGTGTTCAAGCCCAACAGAGAGAACGACGAGCTTACGCACGCCTTGAAGAATCCAGAACACCCAGGAAGATCACGAAGCAAAGGCGTTGTTCCGTGGTTTGAGGGGTTTGCCGACTTGAACGCCGACTACAGAAGCCGTGCGAGAAAGAAGCAGCAGGAGGAGCAGAAGAGGAAGCTGGAGGAGGAGGAGAGGAAGCAGGAAGTAGACCTCCTTCGCATCGTAGAATCAAAGAACGCGGAGTTGGCACTCGCTTTCCAGCGGCAGCAGCAGCAGATCGACTCTCTTAGCCAGGAAAGGCGGTCTCAGCAGCGGCAGCAGCTAGCGGATCCAGCATTGGATAGCACCGTCCCATCCATGCCGAGAAGCAGCGTGGGTTCCGACCCGGGCGATGATGCACTGCTGGATAGATACCCTGTGGATGATATCATAGATATGACAACTTGTGAGCTACACTTTAAAATGAAGAACATATCCATGAAGGTGGCGGACGACGTTGCTTATACAAATCCCCCTGAAGCAACCTTCCATTGCAATCCGATTCCAGCTGGCTATGCTCGTGTCGGGGTTGATGAAGTCGTGGCACAATATTCGGGGCTAGAGCTTGACATTCCTGGAGGTGACGACGAGCGCACACTAGGACAGGCCGTACATCGTATCATTCTATGGAGAAAGGATAGCATCGTCTTTCCAAGGCCACCGACACCGCGTCAGCCGGCTCCTCCTCCAAGTTCGCCGCCACCCTCAGCAGACTCCCGCTCCTCCAAGTCCACCACCGCGTCAGTAGACTCCTCCTCCTCCAAGTCCGCCACCGCGTCAGCCCACTCCTCCTCCTCCAAGTCCGGCACCGCGTCAGCCGACTCCTCCTCCTCCAAGTCCGGCACCGCGTCAGCCGACTCCTCCTCCAAGTCAGGCACCGCGTCAGCCGTCTCCGCCACCTCAGCGGGCTCCGCCACCTAAGCAACAGCGGAAGAGAGGCGCCGCAGCTACGGCGGCTAGCGGTACAAGAGGAGGCAAGAAATACAGATTTGGTCCAAGCCTCCAGCCTCTTCCAAAGTTGCCTTACCACCTGACTGACGAGGAAAATGAGATCGAAGTGCAAGCCCAAGTGAAGGCCCATTTTGGACCGAAACCGCCCCCGCCGCCAGAGGAGAAAGTACCTGAGCATGTCATTGACCACTTTATTCGTATGGCTCAACCACCAGCTCCCAAGCATATTGACTCAGACTATGAGCGCCAAATCAGGAAGTCATATCAAGCACAAAAAAAGGAGTCGAGCTCGAGCTGGAGCCAAGCAGCTGCCAAAAAAAGCGGGAAAACTGTTCCCCAGCTGGGAGAACAGGCGGTGCAATCGATCCCCCCGCTCATTGTACCAACACATGTGACTACCGGCGCCGATCAGCTGGTAATAACCGACGATCATAGAAGGATGGCTGAAGAGGCCGGTGTCATTGTAGAACAACTCCTAGAGATCGAGCCCATGGAAGCATTTAAAGAGGAGGAACTAAAACGGAAATATATCCGCGGCGAACCTATGGTCAAGCCTGAGGAGATCAAGCGTCTATCAACGAGAATGTATGAATTGCATCAATGGTACATGAGAGAAGCCAAGACTACCGATAAAGAGTCCCTCATGGTGCAAGTCAAAGAAGAGCATTACTTCCATGAAAAAGCTCTGTGGGTTGAGTTTCAAGAACTGTTTCAGTTATTCAATCAAGACGCACTCGACAAATCTATCGTCAGTGGCTATTGTCTACAAGTGATTTCTTTCTGTAAGTTAAGTCTCTAGCTATCTGTAGTGCTCATTCATTAACTGTAATTATCCTCACTATATTCTTTTCTTTGGTATTATGCAGAATGAAGATCTATGAAATGAAAAAAATTGGACGCTATGGCATTGGGTTCATTGACCCAAATACCATTAATAAAGAGACATGGTCATGTGAATATGATCGACCATACACAGAGAAAACCTTGCTAGAGTTCTTGGTGCGACTAAATACCCAACCAGAAATACTACTTCCTTACAACTTCGGGTGAGTGACACTGTCTTGTACTACAAATTCTGTTTTTGCTTACTAGATGTTAATAAGTGTAGTTGATGAGTTATATATGCACATGCCCGCTTAATTATACATGCAAACATGTGCGCATGCAGTTTCCACTGGATCTTGTTAATCATTGAAGTTGACGAGGGAAAAGTTCAAGTACTGGACTTACTATATAAAGATACTAATGAATACGCAATCGTGAAGGGGATGGTCAACAGGTAATTTCAATCATTATCGCACTATGTCGGTCTCTTTAGTTCATTTCCTGATACCAACTAATTAATAACTCCTTTATTCATTTTCTTTGCCGGTGGGCAGGGCTTGGCAAAAGTTCATCAAAGATGTTCCAGGCCCATGGAAACAACAGCTGAAATGGGTGCCACCCAAGGTAATTAAGTAGTACTAGCCTCTTTAATTCTAGTTTCAATACCATTATCATGCTTGATTAATTATTATCTGATTGAATTATATTCTCGTAAAGACCATGAGGCAGGCACCGGGGAACGATTTATGCGCATACTACGTTTGCGAGAACATTCGCATTATAACGTCCGAAAGGACCAAAGATGCTAGACAAACTTGGGTACGTGTTTGCCAGAACACTATTCACAATTTTTATATCATTATCTAATATATATACACATGAAAACTAATGCATTCATATTGATCTCCTTCTTTAAAGATGTCGGAGATGCGGGATCAGATCCTACTAACGGATCGCGTACGAGCAATCCAAGAGGAAATAGCGGGATTTTTGTTCGACCAGGTCATAGATCCCAAAGGAGAATACCATTACAAGCTGTAATGCCTCCATGTAATGATCTGCAAATTGTAGGAGAAATTGTATATACCAAATTGTATATATATATATGTGTATGTGAATGGTCGTGCGAGAAATTCGATGATATATATATATGACCGGTTCTACGAGAAATTCTATTTATATATATGCATAACGTGTACAATATGTAGTAGCGTAAAATATGTTTGAAATGAAAAAGAATTAAATGGAAAACACAAAATTAATAGGAAAAATAAAGCATAAACCCATAAACCCCATAACCTTTTAGACCCGGTTGGTGTAACCAACCGGGACTAAAGGCCCACAGCCCCCCGGCGCGGGATCGTGCCACGTGGTAAGCATTTGGGACCGGTTTGCGACGAACCGGCACTAAAGAGGGGGGGGGGGGCTTTAGTCCTCACCCTTTAATGCCGGTTGCAGAACCGGCACTAAAGGTCCTTACGAACCGGGACAATAACCCGATTCTGCACTAGTGCCATTGCATCATTTTTACTTTAAGTTCATTTTATATTGCAGAGAATTACCTGAAGGACTTCCAAAAAAGCTGCCAGAAGGGGGAATAAAAGTTGGTCACCTTTTCCCTTAATTGTTGATCCTGATGAGGGATTGGCAATTAGACAATAAATGTCAATTTTGTGGTTTATATTAAATAGTTGATCACTTTTTCCTTAGGTGTTCTCTTGCAAAATTAGTGTGGAATATTTTGCAGTGTGCCTTCTACATTTAGACATATCTGATACAGTCAAATAAATGTTTACTTCTTGGATTTCTTGATTTCCAAGGCAAGTCAAACATCTAGTAATGGTTGGAATTGCTTATGTTTTCTTGACCATTTGAAGAACTAGGAATAGTGCTTGTTTGATCATAAGAAAATTGATTATCGATGTACTGCAATCAACATGGTGGGGTTTTCAATTAACTCATGCTCAATTTTGCAGAGGAAACAGGAAAATAAAGAGGTGTCGAACTAGGGTGTAAGACCGTCCGAACAGTTAGCAACTGGAGTATTCCACTCTACGCATGGATGGCGTCGTGGCACAAGCTTGTTGAGTGTAGGATGAAACATTAGTTCATGGGACAAAGAACCAACATGTGGAGCTCCTTTTGTTTTGATGATGGCTCTTAACTTTGATGTTTGATCTGAATAAGGATTTTTAATATTTCTTGAAGTCTATGTGAACTATGCCGCCTCTAAGTTTTCTCTATCCTGCTTCTTGACGCGCACCGTGAAGGGGGAGGGGAGCAGGATTCCGGAACCTCGTCTCTTGCAATCATGTACAAGAGAGAGGTGATTAGGTTTTTGGCGACCACAGTAATGCTACTACTCCCATGACTACTCGAATGTTCATGCTCCATCAACTAGTTCATGGACTACTCGATGGCTCCCTCCAACCACAATACTAGAGATGCCGCCGCTGCAGCTAAGGTTGCTTACGTTACACCCATCTCGTATGTACTCTTATCGTTTCTGTTAATTAGGGTTTTCCATTGGTGTATTAGTAATACAAATCGAGATGGACATCCTATGTTTTCGTATCTATCAGATTGCATGTCTAGATTGTTTAGTACTTCTATTGGTCCAATTATCATGTCTGTTATGTTCATCATGCTCTATCATGCCTAGTATGGTTCAAGTCCAAATTAAGTACATCGACGTCCATGCTTGGCGGCTTCAAGATGATGAAGACATATTCACGAGTCATGAGTTTGTTTGAATTTTGTCGAATATGCGTTAGAGTTGTGCTATAGTTGGACTTGTAATTACCGGAAGTTAAGGAGTTTGAATCGAATATGCGTGACCAAGGTCTAACATATAAAGGCACCACGGGGTCACCAAAATAACCTAGATGAAACTGGCAGTCTAGACATGGATCACATGAGGGAAGGTGCGGGGGACGTGGCAGCGATGGCCTGACCGGTTGTGGTGATTGGCTAGAGATGTTGTTCGATTGCCTTAGGCTCATCATAGTGGGGAGTAACTTAGACTAGTAACATGCATATGTTACTAGTCTATGTTATTGCATCCATATTGGGTAGTGTCATAGGTGTAGTAACATTCATATATTCATTTATTGCTTTGTAGAGTCATTTTGCATTGGGAAGCGCTATGTGATGGTAACATATTATGTTACTCTATTTGTCTCTCTCCTCTTTAATTACTCGCCACATCATATGTTTTGCTTATGTGTCATGCATGTTACTACCTATGTTACTCCCACTATGACTAGTCTTAGTGGAATTTGTCGCCTCAATTTAGTAACTGGGGAGGAGTGCTCGTAACCATGCTTGGTGAGTAGGCGAGTTTGCATAACCTTGTCAACAAATATTGATGTCGTGCCTGTGATTGCTTGTCCTTGGCCTCGATTTTCTACCAAATAGGTCCGCTCTTTGTTGCGCATCTGATTTCTTTGGAATATTTGGAAGCGCGACAACCTGAAGATTTAACAAACAAAAATGAGAGGAATCCTCGGTTCTTATTCCTAGTTGTGCAGATGACCTTCTGCTATGGGCAAGCATATGCCACAAGCCGTTCACTCATTTCTCTACTTTTCTGTCTGATCTCTCTTTTTTTCTGTAAGCTGTAATTCTCAGTTCTTGGTTCTATACTCTGTCAGCTTAGATCTCTTCCCCTTGTAATTATCTTATCTCCATGTTGTACAATAGCTCGTTTTGTTTTGGAATGATAAAAAATGGTTCCGGCCTGTAGTTGCTGGTCGTAGTAGGTCAAAGAAAGAATTTGCATAAAAACCACAAATGTGTATGATTATGGTGTGATTGCAAGATATCTTAAGCCGATTTATTGTAACTCAGTGCTGGGGCAAGCCTTGTATGAATGGGCCTGACTGCATATTGACAAACAAGACAAGGACATCACCCTTGTCTACTAGCAGTCTGCTACCTAAATTTTACCTAACTCTAATTCTAATGTACCTAGTAGTATAAGGAGAAGGTGGAGATATGAAGACCAACGCGGCGACGACCACGACCACTGACCCAACCGCATCCATCCGTCAATAAGAATGCATTATGTATATATATATACTCCCCAGAACAGAAGAGACTGACCGGCAACGGCCACCAAACCTTTCTCCCCGGTGGAAGCGCGTCTTCCGACTATGCTGCCGTGCTGCAGGTTTCCTCAGCCCAGCCGGAGCAAAGCAAACACTGTATAAACCTCACCTCACATCACTTTGGCAAAGAAGTAAAAGAAGAATATCGCGTCATGGTAAGGAATTGTCCCATGAAGATGAATTCTATGATGGCGAAGCGGGGGTTGTCAAAGACACATCAAGCGGTGTTTGGGATCAAGCAAGGGTCATCTAAGACGAATCAGGCAGCGTCTATATTGTCTAAGCTGAATCAAAGATTGTTAGAGGTAGCCTTCAAAAGGGTGAGAGCGTCCGGCTGTCCAGTTGCACTGTGATTGGCGTCGTCTGGCCACGATGAAGTCAAGTGCGTGTCTGACATGTGAGTTCATGCTGCAATAAGTTAATTTGTAAACTCGGGTAGATCGAGCCCTTGGAGTCCATAGCTAGTTTGCATATAGGGCAGAAGCGTGTTGGTTCATGATGCAGCCAAGTAAAGTTTCTTCTCGAGTTGTGTGGCAGGTTGTTGTTGGGTGACTGAATAAAAGGAAAAAGTGACATACACGTTCCTGCGTTCATCCAGTTCCTTCCAATATTTGTTAGCAGCGATGTAAGGCATGAAACTGTCATTTGGTGTCTGAGTCTGCATTTGTGGTCTCGGTGGCGTTTGTGCTGGTGATGCAATTACATTTCGGCCAAATGACCGAAACACTGACTTGTAATTTAACCAATTATCAAAAATTTCAAAAACTATTTTGAAATTTATTTGAAATCCTGTGTACAACTGAAATGACTGGAATATTTTGACCGAAAGGTAAATATTTTGTTGCCTACTGAAAATACTGAAATTGGTGAATTTCATTGACATCTCACTAAAAAAACCATGGAGCCTGGTTCACGTTGTGCCGGAGTAAACTCTTTGTTCCTCACTTGTGTTGTCGAGTGATGTGGTAGGTTGTTGTTGGGGGACTAAATAAAAGGAAATTGTGACATACATGTTTCTCGTGTTCAAGTAGTTTCTTGTAATAATTGTTATCCGTGATATAAGGCATGCAACTGGCATTTGGTAAATCATGGTGGCGTTAAAAAACTCTTTCCACGTCTTTTCCTTCTTCTGAGTGACAGCTATAGGACGAAGACCTCGTCCCTTCTAGGCTCACCTGTGCTTTGCATCTGCTCACCTGAACCACAGATGCAGGTGACCAAACAGCAAGCAGAAAAATCCACAGTGATGCAAGGCAGGCTACCAAACGAAGTGTAGAACATAGCTCAAGCCTCGTATCAGCCCGGCCAGACTCAACTAGGCCACAGATGCAGGAGGCCCAAAATCCATGCAGCGTACCAATCAACGCCTCCCTTAGCCATCAGCTATCCATTTCATTCTTACCTGAAAAAAGAAGCTATTCATTTCATTCTTAGCCGTCTGCTACCTAAAATTACCTAATGCTTATTCTAATGTATGAGAAATGAAGACGAACGCGGTGATGACCATGGCCTTTGACTTGACCCAATCGCATCCATCCGTCAGTAGTAATATATGTGTATCGTGTATACTGTACATATTCAAGGAAACTCAAGGGACAAACTGGCTTTCGTTGCGAGTGTGAACAGACGTAAGTTTGAGCAAAATAAGCAAGGACACCAAAAGAGATGACATCCCTCTGTGTATATATAGTTGCCGCAGCGCTTCCTCAACCCCAACCAACACAAAGCAAATACTTCACCCAGCTCCCACCAGCTTAGCTCAGCTCATCAGGAAGAAGAGGAAGAGCAGGAGGAGGAGGACAACAACGATGAAGAAGAGAAGTAGATCACGTCATGGGAGGACAGTTTCTTGGTCAGAAGGCGAGGTCACCAGCGGCTCCACCCGCGCCCTCAAGTACGCCAACAAGGGACGCCACATCGGCGGCCTCAAGAACGCCAATAAGGCCGGATCCACCAGCGACTTCAGTAACATCAACTGGCCCAAGGACGGCCTCCAGCAATATCCAGACACCGACGCATGGTCACGGGTCCTCAAGAATGACAACAATGGTGGCTCTGCCCACGGCCTCAGTAACGTCAACTGACGCAATTGCAGCCTCAAGCCAAATGTGGTCGGCAACGCGGAAGAAGAAGAAGTAGTCGCCGCCTAAGAATAAGAAGTGAAACGAAGCATCAAAAAGGGTGAGAGCAGCTGCCCATCCACCTGTGCGGCGACCTTCGGCGTTGTCCGACCATGACGAAGTTAAATGTGTTTGTGTGAAATACGCTAGTCAATGTTGCAATAAGTTAATTTGTAAACTCGGTTCAATCGAGCCCTTAGAGTCCGTGTGTAGTTTGCATGTACGCTAGAAGAAGCGAGCTGAACCACATTGCGGCCAAGTAATGTTTTTTTTTTTGGAATTTTCACCGGATTTCCTCACCTGAATTGTATTCATTTGCTTATAAGACTTTGCAGCCTATCGTAAAGATATGTTCAAATGAACCAGAAGTACAAGGAGCACAAGGGAGAAGAGATAAAAAAAAAACACATTCTAACAACACACATAACAGGAGGAACACCGAGGGAAAACACAACAAAGAGCACCACAGGAGAAATCTAACAGCATTGGCCAGCCGGACCAAACCACGACACTGCACCATCGACGCAATCAAAAGGCTCCACGCATCTCAGACTACACAATGCCGCGACACCACCTATGTCATGAAGCACATTCGACCACGCGAGGCCGAGACGACGCCACGGTACCTATGTGTCACCGGCGTAGTCGAGGGCATCGCCTAGCAAACCAAACTACGGCACTGCACCATCGACGCAATCAAAAGGCACCTCACAACCAAGAGTGCATGACGCCGCGACACCACCTGTGTCGGGGGTACATTCGAAAGGTTATGCGAGGTCGAGACGACGCCACGGCACCTGTGTGCCGACGGTGTAGCGGCAGGGCACCGTCTACCTAGCAGAGACGCACCAAGGAGCACTCGAGCATGACACACACCACCGTCGACCCCAGGCCTGCCGCACCACCATCACCGACCACCCACCTCAAACCAGCCAAACACCACCCCCAACCTCTGGCAAGCAGAATCGAGCAGATGCCACCGAGATGAGCCGAGCTTGAAGTTGCTAGGTTCGACCCCAGCGTCGCTCTGCTCGGGCGGTTCCGGGGAAACTTTGTGCGTCGCCGGCGGCCCCGTCCCCTGCTGGCCTATCCGCGGTGGCGGCAGCCCCATGCCTCTGAAGGTGGCTCGGGGAGATCCGCAGCGTACGTGTGGCGCATGGGTGGCCGGGTTCATCTTGGTAGCGTCTTCTCCCAAGCTTGGCATCGTGGTGGCGCGCAGCCTGCTCGCCGGCGCCTGGTCGTGGCGCTCAGAGACGTTCCCCTTTGGCGGCGGATCTAGTCGGCGCGCCGGATCCGGGCCAACGGCTGGCCTGGCCGTCGGGGCTGGTATCCCCTGGCCTCGGCGCGATGGACGCCCCACCTCCTGCGGCCTCCGATGGCCAGCCTTTTCCTCTCTTCCGGCCAGATCCAGGTCGGTCTTCTGCTCGCATCCTCCTATGATCTCCACCCCCCCCCCACCCCCCCCCCCCCCCCCCCCCCGCGGCACGTCAGGCTCAGTTTCACCCCCTTGGATCGGTGGGTACTCGGTTGCCATCATCGCAGGAGGTTGGTTGCCTTCGGACGATGGTGACTCTGGTCTCAACAGCGACATGCCATTTTTGGTGTTTTATTTTTGTTCGCTAGTTTTCGATCGACGTGTAGCTGCTAGTTGTGGTTTTATTTGTCCTCTGTACTGGTTTTGGCCTGGTTTTTTTGAGGTTTTTTTCAGTTTTTTCTCTTTGGTTTCTTCACTCGTTTTCTTTGATTTTGCTGGTTACTATGTTTTTTCACTGGGTTTTCCCTTTTCTTTCTTTTTTCCATTTTTCACCGTTTTCTTTGTTTCTTTTCAGTTTTCAGTTTTCAGTTTTTTCTTTCTTCTTTTTTCTGTTAATCTTTGGTTTTTTTTTTTTGTTTCCTTTGCCAGTTTTCTTCTGTTTTCTTTTTGGACACATTTCAACTTTTGTCATTACATGATATATGTTTTTAGTGTATACGTGAAACATTTTTTTGACACACGGTAAACATTTTTCATATACACGATGTACAATTCTCTTTTTATATATATGATTTTGAAAAAAACTGAGTAAATAGTCAACATTTTTCAGATAAACATTAAACATCTTTTAATACTAATAACATTTTTAAAACTACACAAACATTTCATAACATTTTAAAAACATTTATGAAAACTTCGCGGACATTTTCTAGAAACACGTGAATATTTCTTTAAAATGTCCAGTACACTTTTATGCCAATAAACATTTCTAACCTACATGAACATTTTTTTACATTGTATAAACATTTGTCTGTACTGTTAACTTTTTACAGATACATGATTAACATTTTTTCAAATAGATTTTTGATGTCAACTTTTTTCATACACATTGTACATTTTACATAGTTACCGAAAATATTTTTAAAAACATGTTTAATATTTTTCAAATAAATTATTAACTTTTAAAAAAATATATTTTTGGAAATATACTTTTCTCCATACACATTTCACATTTTTTGTATAAACAGGAACATTCTTTATATACATGTTTAGCAATTTTCAATAAACAATGCAAATATTTTTTTATGTCTATTTTTCCCATATATATTATAAAAAACTTAATACATCAGGAACCTTTTTATATTAATGTTTATGATTTTTCAATTGTAGATTAAGGTTTTTTTCAAATAAATTGTTTTATGTCTACTTTTGTCCATCCACATCATAAAATTTTCCTATACATTATAAATATTTTTCTATATGCATTTAACATTATTTAAAATGCATGATTAACATATTTTAGATTCGTATTTGAACTTGATTTTTTATTATTTAGAATTCATATACAAGAAAATGCATGATGCATTTAGGATATTTTGAAATATAAGCAAAACTAAAAAGTATAAAGAAAAAAAGAGACGAAAAATAAGAAAACTGACAAAAGTGCGCTGCAAGCTTGTGCTGGGTCGGCCCATTCTAGTTGGACATTGCGATGCACCGGTAGTTGGACATCACATTAATTCTATACCTAATATTAAAGGTAGGATTGTTTCTCCACTTTTTTTGGTCCAACTACTTTTTTGTCCGTCACTGCATTGGGTCAAGTTGCACCCATAGGTTTCTTCGTAGGCCACGCTAGCAGGTTTGTTTCGTTCGCAAGCCTCGAGCCTCCGCCTAGGCTCGGAAAGCCCAATAAAGACACGTTGATTTGCCTCTTTGCCCATAATCAATAATCAGCTGAAAAATTGGTGTGTTGCTGAGAATCAAAGTTGTGACCTCATACGTAATGTAAGTCTAACCTTGATAACCAATTGAGGTAGTTGACTTTTGTGGGGAAATACAAGTTGTGCTCTATTTATATTTCAGGATGGACGAAGTTATTTATAGTGTGACATAGCCATTATCAAGTATCTAGATCACGGTTCTTCTTTGGTAATGGCCATGGGTGCTTGAAAACAAAAGTAATATCAATATGAGGCATCACAAAGCAAGGTGAAGTAAAATATGGAATCACCACATGGAATAGACGGTAGCATTATCCATGCATGTCCAGGAAAAATCAAATTAAATAGAAAAATTATGTCCATAGGCTCATTTTTAAGTCTATTTATAAACTATAGGGAGATGGAAAGAATCTTTATCTCCACCGCAACACAAAAATATTTTGCTATATCTCCCATCCCCATGGTGCAAGAAGGAGCATGATGTTTGGGCTGGCGGCGATGGCAGGAGCAACAGATCAGCGGGTTCTGGGTCAACATCTCGTGAGGCCATGTACATGGTTAGTGTGGTGCTCGAGGCGGCCTTACGTCTTCACATACAACCCCGTTGACCAACCGAAACCCGTCATCGACACGCTACTCTTCTAGACGTACGCCATCAGGCAAAAGCCAGCCTTGCTCGACCCAGTGGCACCCGTCACAATGCACGAGGAATCGAACTCATAGTTCTTTTTGTGTCCTACACGAACTCCTCACTTTTCGCTATTCTATACTTTCTAAAATGTTGTTCCCTGTTATAATAGTTGATTGAATGCTGACGAATCTTTGTAGAAATCTCCCAATCTTGTCGGACATGAACGATGTTCAACGACCCATTTGTTGGACCTGGCCAACATTGGTTCGTGAGAACTGGCATGGCGGCAACCAACATCGAAGGTCGAAAATAGGACAAACAGAAACGGTCTGACGTCATGTGAAATAGAGTATCTAGACCTAAGGGTGAGGTTTTTAGTCATGATTATTTGATTAGGGGAGTGTGTGATGAGGTCTTTAGACATTATCATTGGTTCAGACGTGTGGTGTTTGTTTTTCCCGTTGCAACGCATTGGCATATTTGCTACTAGGAAAAAAAGAAAGGGTCACGGAAGGTCCCTTGTGAGTGCGAACGTCGGACTCCTATTCTTTCTTGAAATTTACCTGCCTCATCGAATAGAATTTGCCTAATTATATATGGTTGACGACTATAGTTGCCTGGTCATGGTGTGCCTTGTGCTATCTGAAGTAGTTGGTGCTGGTTTACAAGGGGCAAGATGGATCACTACTTATTCTACCGCATGCTTGCATTGTATGTGATGTCGCTACTATCGAAACAATTGTATGCTTAACCACTGATATATGCATTTTGCATCACAATTTCATAAGATATATACTCTACTTTCATGATTATTGGATCACCCCTACATCATTTTTAAATCAAGTTCATCTTTTACTACAGATAATTGCCGGAGGGACTTCCAAAAAATCTGCCAAATGGGGAATTAAAGTTGATCACCTTTTGCTTAACTATTGATACTGATTAGGGATTCTCAATGGGACACTAATTACCAATTTTTTGGTTTAGATGAATCTGTTCATCAAGTTTTCCTGAAATGTTCTCTTCCAAAAAATAGTGTGGAACATTATGAAGTGGGTTTTACATTTAGATTAGAGACTGCCTAATTCATTATGAGAAGTGTTTAGTTCTTGGATTTATAGATTTCTAGAGAAATAGAAAAATATTGTAATGTGTTTTCTTGACTATTTGGGGAATTAAAAATAGTGCTTGTTTTGAAAATACAAAAGCTGATGACCTTTAATGCATGTCATGTTACACAATTCATAAAAAATATCCAAATGCATACCGGCATCCTCAGAAGTGGAGCCTCCAAATTGGTCTCATTGAACCGTAGAGACTAGGTTCGGTTTTATCTCATACTCAGGGGCAACAACATCAGGTTGTGCAATCGGTTCTCGCATGAAACTGTTACTTCGAGTAGCAAAGCTTTCAACATTATGAGTCATGGTAATCTTTTTCGCTTTTCTACTGACAAGACTCGCAACAAAATGTAAACTAAAAACTAAAATAAAAATAAAACAAAATTCTAACAAAAATTCTAAACACAAAGACTAGGCACACAACTCCTTCTCGGCAATGGCGGCAAAAAAAGGTTTGATTTGTCCCTTTAGTGGTCCGGTAAAGTAGCAGGAAGGTTTCTCGCTAGAGGTGACCCTGAGTTATCAAACCCACGAGAGGACGATGGCCTTTAAGCAAGGTTTTCTAACAATCTTTTGCGAGAGAATTGAATTCCAGCTTTTGATCGGATGGGAATCAAGCTGACACTGAAAAAACTTATAATAAAAATAAGAATGGGTATGAGGACTTATGCTTACAACATTATATTTGTGTCGGGATCATCATGATCTTAATTTGTGCTCTCGAAGACACCCATCAAGTAGTGATTGCTACGTATTGATGTGGGGGTTGTGTCCATATTACGTATTGACTGGCATGCGTTCTGCATCAAGAGTCAGTTGTCCAACCGAAGGCCCTATCCGTCGCGCGGGGTTGCCCCGGTAATTAAGATAGCACAGGGTGACCTAGTGGCGATCTAGATCTCCGTGGGGCGCCGCCGCCCTGGGGATCGCCGGGTGCGGATCGCTTCTAGGCGACGACTCACCCTGGCGCCGGGCTGGGCGGCATCTTCGGCGCCCGGGTCTGGATCTCGTTTCTCTTGCCTACAGCCGGCTGAGGAGGAAGATGCACCTATGGTTGATGAGTCTTCTTCGGTGTCGAGACGGCGCAAATCCGATGAGGAGCTCGCCGAAGAGTTTTGGGCGGACATCGGCTACCCGACACTGGCGTCTAGGGTGTGGGAGCGACCTTCATCTCGACGTACAGGCGATCACGTGAGCAGGTCTGAGTCTGAAGGAGTTCCTCCTGCGGAGAAGGACGGGGAGAAATGCATTTCGAGCGGGCCGGTGAATTCATCTACGGCGTCGGCGAAGAATGGACGAGGTGCTGCCGGGGTGCCGGCGACGTCTAGGGTTTTGGTCAAGCCCTGGATCAGCCCCATTCCACCCCCTCGGGTGTCTCCTCCTCGTAGGATTGGCGATGTCATGCCGCATGCCAGTCTTCAAGCGGTGGTGGCCTCGCCGCAGCTCGGATGGCCACCGAACCCGCTGCCACAGGCGCTTGGGCGGGGATCCTCGACGTCGGAAACTCGAACTCCTGATCCGGTCCTCACGGTGGGCCCAGTCCCTAATCCTGGTATGGCTGATCCTGTGCGTCCATTACGTATGGTTAATCTCAACCGGTGGCTTTGGCATTTGTGGAACAGGAATACGCAAGGAGGAAACCCTAATCTCTCTCGTTCTTTCGCGGCCGTCGTCCGCTCTCCGGCTATGACGCACGGTGAAGCGGCCGCGCCGACCGGCCCCAGCTCAAGCCACCACAGCCGGCCGAGCCCCGCCACTTCTCTGCCGCCCGATGCTTCTTCGTTTGGTGGTGCTCCGGGCTTCGCTCCGGGCGTCTTCCCACCGGTCATGCCGACCCAGCCCCTTCCACCAGCGGGGAACTTGGCGACGGCAACGCATCAGGCTTCTTATCAAGCACCAGTGCAGCAGCAACAGCTCTATCAGATGCCTATGCCACAGCAGTTCGTAGTCAGTTATCAGCAGCAGCCATACTATCAAACTCCGGCGGGATTTGTGTAGCAACAGCAGCAGCCTCCGGTGTTCTCGTATCAACCCCATGGTACACACATGCAGCAGCAAGGGCCTCCCGCCGGCATGCATCCGATCGCCTTCAACGTCGAGCCGGCATACAAAGCGGCCGTAGGCCCGTCAACTACCGCGCACCCTCGCTAGCCGAAGAGTGGGAAGGGAGGACGCCCCAAATACCAGCAGGGGGCCACGCCTCCTACTGTTGCTGTTGCCGCTCCTGCCATGCCTACGCAAGGGCAGCAGGGGGCGACTGCTCTTGTTCCTGCAACATCGATAACAGCGGCTCATGGTCAGTTAGTACCGATTCAGAATCAGCCTCACCTTCCGGTTCAAACTACAGGGTCTGCTGGTGAGGTTACGGTGAATAAAAAGTTGTGGTGCACTAAATGTCAGTCCGCAGGACACCTGGCTGAAGAATGCGAGACACAGCAATATTGTTTCATATGTAACAAGTCGAACCATCCGATGACCTTGCGCCGGTGCCCTGCACTTAAGATGCCGAAGCCGGTGGCGATGCTTTGTGGCTATGGTACTGAGAACATGGCTTTCTTTCAGATGCCTGACAATGTCTGCAGGGAGGACCTTGCTCCATAGATTTCTCCTACGACACTAGTTACGATCTCTGGTGGCTCCATCACTTCCAGCATTGTGGAGGACGAGGTTGCCAAGATTGCGCAGTATCAATATCAGTGGACCTGGGAGGCTATACCTCATGGCCAGAATGCTTTTCTCATGTCTTTCCCTAGTGATGAGGTGCTCCTGAGAGTAACTGGGTTTACGGTTTTCATCAAATTGCACAATGTCACTTTGGAGTTCAAGGCCTGGCAGTTAGAGGAGACACCGCACCGTTTCGAGCTGATTCCTATTTGGGTGCATGTTCACGGGGTGCCCCATGCGCTCCGCCACTTCTTGGGTCTTTGGGCAGTCGGTTCGGTCATTGGCGCCACGCTGGATGTGGACTTACTTTGTTTGCGCCGTAGAGGCATTGTTCGCATCCAGGTAGGTGTGCTCAACCTCGAAGCTTTCATGAGGAGCACGATTAATTCCCTTTCGTCGGATGTGGTTGTTCAGAAGAAGGGATATGAGTTTCGATATAGTCTGGAAGAATCAGATTTCCGGGTTGATGCTGACTTCGTCCCTCGTGTCTGGGAGCACGATGATGATCCTGAGAGCGACAAGGGACATGACAGAGAGGACTCTATGAGGGCTAATGATACAAGCAAGAGGCCCAAAGCGTCGTCATCGGTTAACACCACGTCGGCTGCTACAAACACGGGTGGAGTGGTACCCATGCAGATTGCCACAGTCACACTTGCTCCTTCTGGGCCTTCGGCGCCGGGGAAACTCATTGCTGTTACTCCACCAAACCCGCATCGGCGTACTTCTTCCATGCCTGGATCGCATACTGCTTAGCGGTCTCCACCGTTGGGTGAACCGACTATGACTTCAGCGCACTTGGCGCCAAGGAACACCTCTACGTCGGCCTATGCTCTTGAGTCGCCTTTACAGTCACCTCCTTCTCCGGCCTTACCTTCGGTTCGGCTTCGCTGTGATGAGACGCTTCCATCTCAGGAGAGGAGCACATCTCCGGAGGGCGCTGCGGTGGACGTTCCGTCACTTCCTTCGTCTGGACAGCAGTCTCCTTCTCGTCGGGGGGTGATCTTCTCCCCGGCAGTGCGGGCTGATCACGAGATGGCGATGGCGGAGCTGCTGGCTCTGTCGTCTGCGCCTTCATCACCTGGAGGGGCGTCGGCTACTGGGGCGATCGCGGCGGTGGAGGGCGAGGTGTAGCCCACACAGTCTTCGACATCATCGTCGGACCCATCTACGCCGCCTTTCAGGGTCTCCGGGACACTTGCTGATGCGGAGGTGACACCCACACCTCTCAGACGCAGCGGCCACCACCTCGTTAGTGCTGACGGCGCATTAGCCACTGACGAGGACGCCATGATGAAGGCCATGCGCAGAACGGCCTCTCGCAACCTCGACTTTGAAGGTACTTCCGCTCGCAAATCTTTTCTGTCTTTTGGTAAAGCCAAAGTTTCTTCAAATATTGCTAGTCTTGGTATTTCATTAAGACGAAATGAAAAAGCGGTAGATTTTTCTGTTAAGGCTCTTAAGCAAGTGGAGTTCGACCGGCTTACGGTTGCTCCAAAGTCGCCTATATTTGCGGACCCCTTAGTGTCAGATGAGGAGGATGAGGTGGCTGATGTCAACCATGAAGGCAAGCTCCTTTCCCATCTGATTAAAGATACAACTGAAGTAGACTTGGAAGATACCGTGTGTGACACTATGCTATGTGAGCTCGTCGCGTCGGTAAGAAAGAACAAGTCTAATTCACCAAGCAAAAAGGGTCGTCCAACTAAGAAGGCAAAGGTCTCTAAACAAAAAAAAGGTTCATCATGGGAGGAATGTTTTGGAATAGCAAAGGTCTTGGTGACTTGGCTAAGCATAAACATATTTCCGATTGTGTTAGGGATCATGCTCTGGACTTTGTGGCCATCTCTGAGTGTGGCAAATGTGACTTTCCAACACGTGATCTTGACCACTTTTCATGTGGTTATGATTATGAATGGCATATTCTACCGCCTTCTGGGAGGTCTGGGGGTATTCTGCTTGGTATACACTCCACATACTTGGAACTTTTATCTACTTCGAAGGGGGAATATCATATCAAATTCCACCTTCGAAATAAAACCGACAACTTCATTTGGAGCTTGGTGGCTATTTATGGCGCCGCTCAAGAGGAGTTCAAGTCGGCCTTTCTCAAGGAATTGGTCAATACCTGCCGAGAGAATCCCCATCCCATGTTAATCGGGGGGGATTTCAATATTCTTCGATATCAGCAGGAAAAAAAATGACCGGTTTGATACTAGATGGCCGTTTCTTTTTAATGCTGTTATCGACAGTCTCGATTTGTGGGAGCTCTGTATGTCTGGTCGCCAATATACCTGGGCCAATAACAGAGCAAACCAAACCTTTGAAAAACTGGACCGGGTACTTGTCACCACCGACTGGGAATTTAAATATCCCCTAGCTTCTGTACGGGCACTAGAAAGAATCAAGGCCTTATCGGATCACGCTCCATTGCTTACCGATTTCGGTCAGGTAGCTCCAAGTGCGAATTTCCATCAGTTCAAATTTGAACTGGGATGGCTCACACTAGTAGAAAACAGGGCTTTGGTTCGGGCCAGCCCAGCCCATTAGTCCTGGTTCAGTCACGAACCGGGACCCATGGGGGGCATACGTCCCGGTTCATGCGCCCAGGGGGCCGGCCGGGGCCTCGTGGGCATTGGTCCCGGTTCGTCTGGACCCATTTGTCCCGGTTCCTGGCACGAACCGGGACCAATGGGCCTCGCTCCTAGCCCACATCCATTGGTCCCGGTTCGTGGCTTGAACCGGGACAGAAGGGGGGCCTTTAGTCCCGGTTCCACGCACGAACCGGGACCAATGAGGTGGCTATATATACCCCATCGCCGGCGAGCAGAGCACTCCACACTGCTCTGTTTTTTCTGGCCGGCGAGGGGAGAGCTTTGTCGTGCTCTAGCTCACCTCCTATGCACATGAGGTGTTTGATGAAATGCCCGAGCCACACTAGTTAAGCTTTCTCCTCTCGAAGCTCGACCTTCAAACTCCATTTTCCTCAAGATTTGTCTAGGTTTAGCGGTCCGTCACATCCCGTCCCCGTCTTCACCGCCGTCGATCGCCCGCGCCGATCTCGTCGCTGGCATAACCGTGGTGAGCCTCTTGTTCTTATCTTCTTTCTAAAAGAAAAAAATTCTCGTCGCCGGTTTTTTACACACTTAATTATATATAATGCACGCAGATGAACCGGCAATGGATGTACGGTGACAGACGCACCTCCGAGTACATTAAGGGCGTGCATAATTTTCTCGAAGTGGCTGAGGAAAACAAGCAGAATGGTTTTATGTGTTGTCCATGCCCTATATGTGGGAATACGAAGTCTTACTCTGACCGGAAAATCCTTCACACCCACCTGCTTGAGAAGGGTTTCATGCCACACTATAATGTTTGGACCAGGCACGGAGAAATAGGGGTTATGATGGAAGACTGCGAAGAAGAAGACGACGATCACAACTATGTGCCCCCTGAATACGGTGATGCTGCAACGGGGGAAGCTGAAGATCAAGACGAACCGGACGATGTGCCCGATGATGATCTCCGCCGGGTCATTGTTGATGCAAGGAGACAGTGCGAAAGTGAAAAGGAGAAGCTGAAATTCGATCGCATATTAGAGGATCACCAAAAAGGGTTGTACCCCAATTGCGAAGATGGCAACACAAAGCTCGGTACCGTACTGGAATTGCTGCAGTGGAAGGCAGAGAATGCTGTGCCTGACAAAGGATTTGAGAAGCTACTGAAAATATTGAAGAAGAGGCTTCCAAAGAATAACGAATTGCCCGACAGTACGTACGCAGCAAAGAAGGTTGTATGCCCTCTAGGATTGGAGGTGCAGAAGATACATGCATGCCCTAATGACTGCATCCTGTACCGCGCTGCGTACGAGGATTTGAACGCATGCCCGGTATGCGGTGCATTGCGGTATAAGATCAGACGAGATGACCCTGGTGATGTTGATGGCGAGCCCCCCAAGAAGAGGGTTCCTGCGAAGGTGATGTGGTATGCTCCTATAATACCACGGTTGAAACGTCTGTTCAGAAACAAAGAGCATGCCAAGTTGATGCGATGGCACAGAGAGGACCGTAAGAAAGACAGGAAGTTGAGAGCACCCGCTGACGGGTCGCAGTGGAGAAAAATCGAGAGAAAGTACCGGGAGGAGTTTGCAGGTGACACAAGGAACGTATGGTTTGGTTTAAGCGCGGATGGCATTAATCCTTTCGGGGAGCAGAACAGCAATCACAGCACCTGGCCCGTGACTCTATGTATCTATAACCTTCCTCCTTGGCTGTGCATGAAGCGGAAGTTCATTATGATGCCAGTACTCATCCAAGGCCCTAAGCAACCTGGCAACGACATTGATGTGTACCTAAGGCCATTAGTTGAAGAACTTTTACAACTGTGGAATGAAAATGGTGTACGTGTGTGGGATGAGCACAGACAGGAGGAATTTGACCTGCATGCGTTGCTGTTTGTAACCATCAATGATTGGCCTGCTCTCAGTAACCTTTCAGGACAGACAAACAAGGGATACCACGCATGCATGCACTGTTTAGCTGACACCGAAAGTATATACCTGGACAAATGCAGGAAGAATGTGTACCTGGGGCATCGTCGATTTCTTCCGACCAACCATCAATGTTGAAAGAAAGGCAAGCATTTCAAAGGCGAGGCAGATCACCGGAAGAAGCCCGCCATGCGTACCAGTGATCACGTACTAGCTATGGTCAATGATTTACACATAATCTTTGGAAAGGGTCCCGGCGGACTATCTGTTCCGAATGACGCTAAGGGACGCGCTCCCATGTGGAAGAAGAAATCTATATTTTGGGACCTACCCTACTGGAAAGACCTAGAGGTCCGCTCTTCAATCGACGTGATGCACGTGACAAAGAACCTTTGCGTGAACCTGCTAGGCTTCTTGGGCGTGTATGGAAAGACAAAAGATACACCGGAGGCACGGGAGGACCTGCAATGTTAGCACGAAAAAGACGGCATGCCTCCAAAGCAGTATGAAGGTCCTGCCAGCTACGCTCTTACCAAAGAAGAGAAGGAAATCTTCTTTGAATGCCTGCTCAGTATGAAGGTCCCGTCTGGCTTCTCGTTAAATATAAAGGGAATAATAAATATCCCAGAGAAAAAGTTCCAGAACCTAAAGTCTCATCACTGCCACGTGATTATGACGCAACTGCTTCCGGTTGCATTGAGGGGGCTTCTACCGGAAAATGTTCGATTAGCCATTGTGAAGCTATGTGCATTCCTCAATGCAATCTCTCGAAGGTGATTGATCCAGAAATCATACCAAGGCTAAGGAGTGATGTGGCGCAATGTCTTGTCAGTTTCGAGCTGGTGTTCCCACCATCCTTCTTCAATATCATGACGCACGTCCTAGTTCATCTAGTCGACGAGATTTTCGTTCTGGGCCCCGTATTTCTACACAATATGTTCCCCTTTGAGAGGTTCATGGGAGTCCTAAAGAAATATGTCCGTAACAGCGCTTGGCCAGAAGGAAGCATCTCCATGGGCCATCAAACAGAGGATGTCATTGGGTTTTGTGTTGACTTCATTCCTGACCTTAAGAAGATTGGTCTCCCTCAATCGCGGTATGAGGGGAGACTGACTGGAAAAGGCACGCTAGGAGGGGACTCAATAATATGCAGGGACGGGCATTCTTGGTCTCAAGCACACTACATAGTTCTACAGAACTCTACCTTGGTGACCCCGTATGTCGATGAACACAAGAACATTCTACGCTCCAAACACCCGGAGCAGTGTGACGACTGGATTACATGTGAACACATCAGGACTTTTCGCAGTTGGTTGGAAACACGTCTCAGAGGTGACAACACTGTTTCTGATGAGCTGTACTCGTTGTCCAGGGGACCATCTTCGACTGTATTGACTTACAAAGGATACGAGATAAATGGGAATACATTTTACACGGTCGCCCAAGATCAAAAGAGCACCAACCAAAACAGCGGTGTCCGCTTTGATGCAACAACCAAGAGGGGAAATGACACATATTATGGTTACATAGTGGACATATGGGAACTTGACTACGGACATGATTTTAAGGTCCCTTTGTTTAAGTGCAAATGGGTCAATCTATCAGGAGGCGGGGTACAGGTAGAGCCACATTACGGAATGAGAATAGTGGATCTAAACAATCTTGGGTACACAGACGAACCATTCGTCCTAGCCAATGATGTGGCGCAGGTTTTCTATGTGAAGGACATGTCTACCAAACCGAGAAAAAGAAAAGATAAGGAAGCGAATACATCATACGATGAGCCAAAGCGCCACATAGTTCTTTCAGGGAAAAGAGATATCGTGGGAGTGGAGGGTAAGACAGACATGTCTGAAGATTATGAAAAGTTTCATGAAATTCCTCCCTTCAAAGTCAAGGCTGACCCAAGCACCCTGTTAAGCGATGAAGAATATCCATGGTTACGGCGCAATAAGCAAAGGACACAAGCGAAGAAAAAGTGAAGACAGATGAAGTCAGAAAGGGTTGAAAATTGATGATGTGGCTTTGAATGGTTCATTTTGAACGCACAAAAAGTCTGGAGTTCAAATAAGTTTAAAAAAATGAAATCCCTTTGTAACAGATGAGTTTTTGTCCGAAACCCTGATACTTCGAAAGAGATTCTCCATTTTGTACACGAAGTGCATCCAGTTTTTGCCGTAACCCTCTCAACTTTTTAGCAAATGCTATGTGGGTGAAATGATGATATCATGTCAATTTTCAACCTCTTCAGAGTTCATGTGAAGTGCTTTTCAATTTCAGGGTCATATAGCTCAAAAAAATCAGTAAATGCATGAAAAATAACAAATGAAGTCAGAAAGGGTTGAAAACTGATGATGTGGCTTTGAATGGTGCATTTTGAACACACAAAAAGTTTGGAGTTCAAATAAGTTCAAAAAAATGAAATCCCTTTGTAATAGACGAGTTTTCGTTCGAAACCCTGATACTTCGAAAGAGATTGCCCGTTTTGTACACGAAGTGCATCTTGTTTTGCCATAACCATCTCAACTTTTTAGCACATGCTATATGGGTGAAATGATGATACCATGCCAACTTTCAACCTCTTCAGAATTCATTTGTTTGAAACTTTAATAGCAAACTAAAATAACAAAATCTGTTTTTGATTAAAACAGACATTTCAAATAACCTAAAAATTACCAAATTGAATTTAATGATAAAACACAGTAATATTAAATAGCAGGAAAAACAATCACTCAAAAATCTATTTTTATAGTAAAGTTATTCACAAACTAGTGATTCACACAAATTTCAAAAAATTCAAATTAGAAACTAATGGCACTAACAGAAAGTTTATAATCACTGAAAAACAGTAAGTATTTTGCTGTAAGTAGAAACAAAATAAAATAAATAAAGCAAAAAAGAAAACAAAAAAACTGGCAAAAAATATAAAAAATGCCACCTACTGGGCCACCACGGCCTGAATACGACTAGAAACCCAACCATGGGCCAGGATTTAGGCCCGCAGCAGGCCCAGTAGGCCCACAGGCAAGCAGTGATAGTTTAGGCCCGAAAGCCTGCAGTTGAGAGGAGCTCGAGAGGGTGGGCGCAGCATCGCTTATAAACCACTCTCGAGCACTCTCAACTAGCGAGGTGGGACTAAACATCCCACCGCACCGCGCCAGCGCAGGGCGTTTGGTCCCGGTTGGTAGAACCAACCGGGACGAAAGGGGTGAGTTGGTACCGGTTCGTGGCACCAACCGGGACCAATGCCCACCTTTAGTCCCGGTTGGTGCCACCAACCGGGACCAAAGGTCTCTGTTTCCCGCCCTTTGGGCTGACGAAAAGAGACCTTTGGTCCCAGTTGGTGGCACCAACCGGGACTAAAGGGTTGCATTGGTCCTGGTTGATGCTACAAACCGGGACCAAAGGTCTGGCTATATAAGCACAGACTTAGGATTTTTCCCCAGTTTCTCCCATCGCCGCGCCCTGCCTCCTCATCACCGTCGCCGTCGACGCCCTCGCCCTGCCCTGCCCGACGCGCCGCCCTCCTCTCGCCGTTCCGACCGATCTGGAAGCCTCCTCGCGCTCGACCTCGTCGCCTATGCCCGTTCGTTTGCCCGGGGAAGCACCACGCCGGCGCCCGCGACCCCTTCTTCCCCGACGCCATTCGTCACTGCCGCCACCAATTCCGGCGACCTCGAGCCCTCCCCGAGCCCGCTGCCGTTCCTTACGACCGCGCTGTGAGCCCCTGCCTCCTCCCGTTTCCTTCTCATCGCCGTCCCCACACGCCACCCTGTTTTGCTCTTCCTCTTTTGCTTTTCTGCTCATGGATGGCCGTTGCTCTGTTGATGGTAATCTTGGTCCTTTGTGCATTGGTTATGTGTGATCTAGGTTTTGGGGAGACTTGATTTGATGGCTATGATCTGCTACTTAGGATTGGTGCATTGTTGGAGATGTTACCTAATTAAGAAGAACTCAGTTTAATTTGTCACTGACATATTGCTATAGTTCAGATAGACATTGTGATGTTAGTGCTGATTTGATAACACTGCTGAGATCATTGTGATGCACTACTAGTTAATTAGTTAACTGTATCTAGTTCTACTGGCACTTGCCTATGATGTTCATATATAAGTTATAGTGCCTGCTATTGTTCTGCCTCAAGTATTCTAGTACCCATGAATGACTAGTTCTCTACATTATAGCAGTTATAATCCTGATGGTATATATAGGTAATTTCTGTAAATTGGTCATGGCCTGCTTACTTTCTTATGTATTAAACAACATGACTTAGTTCCTCTTCTATTGGTATTTCTCATACATGCAACTGTTCTTTTGGTAGATTATAAAGGATATAGTTCTTTTATTTATATAGTTACAGTACTTGTAATTGCAAAGATTATAATGATTTCTCCTGTCCATAGTTCTTTTCTTGCCAGGTTATGGATAGTATCTCATCTACCCAATTTTCCCTCTCTCCTAAATCTGATTTGAACAGACACTACACTTGCCTTCTCTCTTTCTCGCGTAAATCTCTCACTGATAAGAACATAAGTGACTTGATTTTATGCCAGCCGATGATGTTGCTCTAAGGCTCCTCTCTGGGATTTGATGCTACAGATGCTACACTTCTCATGATCCTATGATGATCTAGTCCTAGCACTTCTAGGCTATCTGAGGACATCTCCCCCAAAATCCTACCTTGGGGGTGTTCTATTGCTTGTTCTTCTGGCCATGTGTCTATTTGACTTGGGATATTTTATAGAACTGCCTTTGCTGACTTGGAGTGCTTTATTTACATATTTGGTAATGCTCCGACAAAGAATATGCAAAGAAAATGTATGTATGTTTTGGTGATATTGTAATATGAACATTTTGAATATGGATGGATGGATGAACATTTTTGTAGATGATGATGATGATGATGATGATGATGATGATGTATGAAAACTTGGTCAATTTTTTTTGTAGTAGATGATGATGATGATATGATGATGTATGATGATATATGAAAACTTGGTCAATTTTTTCTGTTGTAATTTTGTTCGATGATATAATGAAAACTTGATGATATGATGATATATGATGTATATACTTTATGTTTTGATGTTTTATTGAGTAGAATTTTTGATGTTTTAGATTGTATATGTGTATGTTTTGATGTTTTAATGTATTAAAAGTTTGTCATATTGAAAAAGTTTGAATGTTGCTTATTTCAAGATGCAATATTTGATCCAATGTAACTAGATGCAATAATTTGATCATATGTCAAAGTTTGAATTTTGACATATGCAACATTTGATCATATATCAAAGTTTGATCATATGTCAAAGTTTGAATTTTGACATATGCAACATTTGACATAAGTCAAAGTTTGTCATATGTCAAAGTTAATATATTTTCTATTTTTTCTTCTTCTCCTCTATTCCTCTTCTCTCTTCTTTTTCTTCTTCTTTTTTTTCTTCGATCTTCTCCGATATTCCTTTCTATTTTTTTTCTTCGATATACCCCCTCCCCGATAACTTCAAACATGAGGGGGGGGGGGGGGGTCGATATAACCCCCTCCCCCCCTCCCCATAACATTTTTTTCCCATGTATGTATGTCGTCGTTGTCGATATACCCCCTCCCCGATAACTTCGACATGAAAGGGGGGGTCGATATACCCCCTCCCTGATAACATTTTTTTTCTAAATTACTACGGTAAAATGTTCCTACCGTGCATAGACCAATTTTAGACCATGGGAGCACCCCACCCCCTCTCGCTCGACCAACTCTCGAGGACACCCAAACCCTAGAAAAAAACGATGTCGGTCTCCTACCCCCTCCCGCCCCTACCCGACAAACTCTCTCGAGATTTATAAGAAGATTTATCAAGAATGCCCCCATTATGGATGTGCATAATTAAGTTGATCCATATTTTTCCTGATCTCATCTACCATTCTATATTTGCACGTTCTCTTGTGTCAAAGTATTGAAGAAATCCATGGTTTCATAATTGGCCAGAAGTAACAGGCCCATGATGGTATGAAGCTCTCCAAAATTGTTTTTGAACGGAGTCCTGATAGGATAATTCGCCTTTTGGTACGAAGTTCAGCAAAGGCCATCCAAATAGCGATATTCGAAAGGCTCTTGCTGAACTTCGTACCAAAAAGCGAATTATCCTATCAGGACTCCGTTCCATAATAATTTTGGAGAGCTTCATACCATCATGCGCCTGTTACTTCCGGCTAATGATGAAGCCATGGTTTTCTTGAATCCTTTGACACTAGACAACGTGACATATAGAAGGGTAGATGAGATCAGGAAAAATAGGGACCATTTTCTGCACATCCAGAATGGCGTCATTTTGTTAAATCCCTTGTCGGTCCAGACATCGAACATTCATGAGAGAGGCGGTCCGGCCCAAACCCTAGAAGCGTTGTCGAGGGCCACCCCAAACCGTATAAGCGTCTAGCTAGCTAGGTCTACGTTCGCCACTAATATATCCATCTCTCATGTTTGTATATTAATTGCCATGTTGTAATATTTGCAGAAACTATGGATCATCAAAGAGACTTCGAAGAAGAAGAGTTGTTGGGGGACATCATCCGCGGAGGAGGTGATGTCATGTTGTATCTCAATGACACCGATGGTCTGGAAGGAGAGGGTGAAGCAGGCTCCGGTGATCGAACAATGGAGGTGGAAGGACATGATCATGATGGCTCCGGTGACCGAATGCCAGTGGAAGAAGGAGACCGTGATGACGGCTCCGGTGACCGAACGGAGGAAGGAGCTGTTACAAAGTCCGGCGAGGTATATATATTAATTAAGCCTGTGCTGACTAGCTAATTGATGCATTAATTGTTTTGGTATGTACACATATTAACTCTCTTCTTTCTTCTTTTCTAGCCCTCCGGATCGAGCCAAACTTCGGTAACGAGACGAGGCCCGAAGAAAAGGTTGCGCCAGGATGAAAGGTTCACGATCACAGCAATCAAGGGCGATGGCCAACCGATTGAACCCAGCCGGACCAAGGAAGCATTTTCTGCTTAGTGCGGGGTTCTTGTTAGGGACATGATCCCGATCAGCATCCACCAATGGAATAAGCCTAAGAGCGAAGACCCTCAAGTGTCTTTTGTCAACGATAGACATAAAGATGATCTTTGGACCGCGCTGAAGGCAAATTTCACCCTACCGCCAGAGGAGGATCCGGATAAGCCAGTTATAGAGCCATTGGTCAAGGCTCATGCTCTTAAGAAGATGGCAGATCTATTCAGGAGGTGGAAGAATGAGTTGAAATCAATGTTTGTCGACAAAGGGAAGACTCCAGAATTCACCGGCAGATTTGAGAAGATAAGAGATCACTGGCCCGCATTTGTGGCCCACAAGACATCGGAGAAGAGTAAGAAGATGTCAGCGACAAACAAGAAAAATGCTGCAAAGAAGGAGTATCACCATCGCATGGGGTCAGGTGGCTACCTCAAAGCCCGGCCGTTGTGGGACAAGGCTGAGAAGGACCTGCTTGATAAAGGGGTCGAACCAGAGACATTGAACTGGCCAGACCGTTCAAGGACTTGGTTCTTCGGAGTTGGGGGAACCTTGGACCCTGAAACAGGGAAGTGCCGTTGGATGAAGGAGCAACTTGAAATACCCGTCAAGAAGCTTCAGAAGTATATCGCCGCAGTGCAGCAAGGGACGTTCGTTCCCGACAGAGAGAACGACGAGCTCACACAGGCCCTCGGGAATCCTGAGCACCCAGGACGAACACGAGGCACGGCAGGCTCCGTTGCGTGGAAGGAAGGGTTTCCCAGCGCAGGCGGTTACAAAACCCGGGAGAGGAGGAGGAAAGTGGAGCAGACCGAACTGCAGAAGCTGAATGCAAGGGTACGAGCGCTAGAGGAACAAGCACTAGTTCAGAGGCAGCGACCTGCCGAAGCTACCCCAGAAGCTACCCCGCCATCTCAGCGGAGAAGCAGCGTGGCTTCCACCGAGCTCCTTCAGCAGCCTCACTTCACGGCTCCCAGCTACCCCGTGGATGCTATCACGGAGGCTCAAGATTGCCACCTTATGGCGCAATGGCAGCACCTCAAAGTCAAGGTGGATGTCAGCTCTGTTGCACCTTCTGGACCCGGCGCAACTTTTCACTGCCTTCCGATTCCAGAAGGCTATGCTGTTGTGATGGTCGATGAAATAACGGAGGGATTTGAGGAGCTCGAGCTTGACCACCCTACCGGTGAAGGGAAGACTCAGCTGGGTCTTGCTCTGAAGACTCCATGTCTATAGCGGAAGGAGCTCATCAACCTTCCGAACTGGAAGCCTCCGCCTCCTCCTCTGGCGAGTCAGGGCACTCCGCCTCCTCCTCCGCCTCCTCCTCTGGCGAGTGATCAGGGCACTCCGCCTCCTTCTCCGGCTGGTCCAGCGCGTGGCGGCACTCCGCCTCCTTCTCCACCTGCTGCGGTGCGTGGCGGCACTCCGCCTCCTTCTCCGCCTGCGCCGGCGCGTCCGAGCAGCCCGCCTCCTTCTCCGCCTCGTCAACAACAGCAGAAGACAGACGCTGCCGCTCCGGCTGCTCCGGCGCGTCGTAGCACTCCGCCTCCTTCTCCGCCTCGTAAGCAACGAAGAAAGACAGCCGCAGCCGCTCCGGCTGCTCGGCCGGCGTCTAGCAGTACAGCCAGAGGCGGGAGGCAATACAAATTCGGTCCATCTATCAAGCCTCTAGATAGATTACCATACGAGATGACCGAGGAGGAAAACGAGGAGATCTGTCAAGCCCAAGTGAAGGACTTTTTTGCAAAGAAAAATCCACCTCCGGAGGAGAAGATGGATCTGGTGAAATTGAAGCGCACTTTGAAGAACCTGAAGCGACCACCACCGCCTCCACCGGATGACAACCATGTCCGCACTCTGAAAAAGGCAGTGGAAGGAGCGCGCCGGTCGGGAACTACTTCAAGTGACAAAAGGTTACAACAACGAAGAAGAGGGAAAAAAATTGAACAGCTCGGCGACCAGGCAAACCAATCGTGCCCCCCGCTCAAGGTGTCTAGCGATATCATCGCAAATCTGCCGGGGATGCTGCCCGTACCAATCCTGGTCATTACCTGCCCGACGATGCACATTTTGATACAATGGAGGTGGACGAACACAAATACCAGTACGGGAAGCCTCTCGTCAGACCTGGTGATCCTCCTCTAACAACGATGATGCGAAGATTCCATAAGTGGTACATGGACACCTGCAAGTCCGGGAAGGATATTTTGACGCTGAGAGTTAAAGAGGAGCACGACCTCGTTGGAATTGATCTGTTGTCTGTTCCATTTGAGGAGTTCTTCCAGTTTTTCAATCAAGAGGACCTCGATAAAATAATCATCACTTGCTACTGTCTGTAAGTACTATACTTCTGTAATTATGTCTCTATATATAGCTCAGCTCTTTCATTGCATGTATATATAATTATCCTCACTATATTATGCAGATTGAAGATTGTCGAATGCAGAAATGCACAAATCTATGATATTGGGTTCATTAACACAAATCTCATAGATGAATGGACGGTTACATATCATGCGAAAGAAACCGAGGCCAACTTGCTACAATCGTTGCTTAAAAATCAAAACAAAGATAAAATACTCTTTCCTTACAACTTTAAGTGAGTGTTACTGTCTTCTGCATATTCGGTTTCCCTTATTACTCGAGGTTATAGTAATGTAATTGATGAGTTATACATGCGTGCACAGCTTCCACTTTATTCTCCTAGAGATTAAGCTTGAGCAGGGACTAGTAACCGTCTTAGACTCAAGACGAAAAGATCACAAGGAGTATGCGGCCATGACTGAAATGCTCCAGAAGTAAGTTCAATCGATCATTATCGCACCATATCGGCAACTTTGGTCATTTCCTGATATCAAGTAATTATTTTCTTTGTCTCGCAGGGTTTGGAAAGTGTTCACCACAGAAGCTCCGGGACTGCCGGGGGAGCTGCGATTTACACACCCGAAAGTAAGTACTACTAGCTAGTTCCGCGCATCTCCCATTGATTCTAGCTAGTTTCATCAATACCATTTATAATGCTTGATTATCAGTTTGATTGACATTTATTTCTCGTAAAGTGGTTGTGGCAGGAAGGCGGGAATAATTTTTGTGGATACTACATTTGCGAGTACATCTACAACGCGACGACCTCTAAGCAGGGCTACGCTGAAAAACAATATGAAGTGCGTAAGCAATAATATTCACAATTTTATTTTATTACCATCATTTGTGTTGAGTTTCATTCATATATATGTATTGACCCCCTTCTTCAAATTAGATTTGGCAGATGCGGGATGAACTCCTACCACAAGATCGCATAAAAGCAATTCAAGAGGAATTGGCGGGATTCTTTCTTGACCACATCATCAATCCAGCCGGAGAATACTATGTGGAACTTGACATCAAATGTTAGGGATTGTAAGAAATCTTATATTGTATATATGTAGCTAGTAGCATCGGATAGATATACGAAAACTTGTTGTTCGACCAATCTCTCGGAGAAGGAGGAGGTCGATCACTTCTCTCTGTATATGTTCATGACGATCTTGTGTACTTAATGGTTTCCTTCATTTGCTTACTAGCTAGCGTGTCGAGTCCTCTCTATACGTATAGTACGTAGCGTCGACCAAAGCACGGAGTAAGAGAGGACACTTCTCTCTAGCTATTAGCTGCTAACACAATATATGAACCCTAAATTAACCCTACAAAAACCCAAAACCCCCAAACCCCCCCCCCCCCCCTTTCAAAAAAAAAACCCAGCTCTGTGCTGCTGACACGTGGATGATCTTTGGTCCCGGTTGGTGTTACCAACCGGGACTAAAGGCCCTCCTCTCTGGGCTCGCCGCAGCGGCCACGTGGAGCCCCATCTGTCCCGGTTCGTATAAGAACCGGGACTAAAGGTGTTGGGCTTTAGTCCCGACCATTTAGTCCCGGTTCGCGAACTGGGACAAATGGGCCTTATGAACCGGGACAAATGGGCCTTTTTCTACTAGTGTCACTAGAGAGGGTTTTCATGAACTGGTTAAAAAAGTGTGGCAACGTCAACCTGGTGGTAACACGCCAATTCAACGATGGAATAATCGTATTCGCGCTCTGCGCCGATTCCTTCGTGGTTGGGCTAAACACACTGCTGGAATCCATAAGAAAGAGAAGTTGCAACTTTCTACTTTAATTGATACTCTTGATAAAATCGCGGAGGTGAGGCCTCTTTCTGCCACGGAGATTGAGCAAAAAGTCATCTCAATGAGCAGCTAGCCCGCCTCTTACGCGAGGAGGAAATTAAATGGTACCAGCGGTGTAAGACGGACTCGCTCGTCCTAGGTGATGATAATACGAAATACTTTCAAATGTTGGCCAATGGCAGACATAGAAAGAAACGTATCTTCGCTCTAGATCAGGAGGAGGGTCGGATCGAGGGGGACGTACAACTAAAAAACTTCATTACAAATTATTATAAAGAACTTTTTGGGCCATCAGCTCATACAACTCTTCAGATGGACGAGTCTTTTACTCGTGATATTCATCAAGTCTCTACTGCAGAAAATGAATTCCTAACCTCTCCATTCTCTGAGGAGGAAATTCGTACTGCGGTGTTTCAGATGGAACACAACAAATATCCGGGAACGGATGGTTATTCGGCAGAGTTCTATCAATGTTTTTGGGAAATGATTAAGTCGTACTTGGTTCAGTTGTTCAATGAACTGCATGCTCACCAACTTGACATCTCCCGCTTAAACTATGGGGAAATCATTCTTCTACCTAAGACTAAAGATGCTAGTCGGATTCAACAATATAGACCGATTTGCCTACTAAACGTAAGCTTTAAAATCTTTACGAAGGTTGCCACTAACCGGCTGAACGGGGTGGCTGACCATGTAGTAAAACCCACCCAAACAGCTTTCATGCAAGGACGGAACATATTAGATGGTGTTGCTGTTCTGCATGAAACGGTAGACGAGCTTCATCATAAAAAGTTGAATGGAGTTATATTTAAAATTGACTTCGAAAAAGCTTATGATAATGTGAAATGGCCCTTTCTGTTGCGAACATTACGCATGAAGGGGTTTTCCAACACATGGTGTCGATGGGTAGAGAGTTTCGTGTCTGGAGGTAGTGTGGCCATCAAGGTAGATGATGATGTGGGCAATTACTTTCACACTAGGAAGGGGCTTCGCCAAGGGGACCCCGCTTCCCCCATTTTGTTTAACATTGTGGCTGATATGCTAGCTACCCTTGTTGAGAGGGCCAAGTTAGCCGGTCAAGTCACCGGTGTCATACCTCATTTGGTAGAAGGAGGACTATCTATTTTACAATATGCGGATGATACCATTCTGTTCTTGGATAACGATTTAGAAAAAGCCAGAAACCTTAAATTACTGTTATGTGCTTTTGAGGAACTCTCTGGTCTCAAAATTAATTTTCATAAGAGCGAACTCTTCTGTTTCGGCGAGGCCGCAGAAGTAGCACCTGATTATGCTGAAATCTTTGGCTGTCAACTCGGGCAATTTCCGATTCGTTACCTGGGCATCCCCATTCATTATCGTCGCTTGACTATCGCTGAATGGAAGCATGTAGAAGAGAGACTGGAGAAACGCCTGGCCAGTTGGAAGGCCAAACTCTTGTCCTATGGCGGTAGATTAATTTTGATCAACTCGGTCCTCACCAATATGGTTCTTTACATGTTATCATTCTTCCATCTTCCAAAAGGAGTGCTTCAGCGCCTAGATTATTTTAGATCAAGATTTTTTTGGCAGAGCGATAATGAAACCAAGAAATATCGTCTGGCTAGGTGGAATGTATTATGTCGACCTAAAAGCCAAGGGGGTCTTGGAATCCAGGACCTTGAGATCAAAAACATCGCACTTCTCAGCAAATGGGTGTATAAACTACTCACTGAGAATGGTGTTTGGCAGGAAATCATTCGTAATAAATACGTGGGTTCCAAAGCATTATCTCAAGTGTATTGGAAACCTGGCGACTCTCATTTTTGGAGTGGGGTGATGAAAGCTAAAGAATTCTTTTTTCAATTTGGATCGTTCTCGGTCAGGGACGGCTCCCAAATCCGTTTCTGGGAAGATACCTGGTTGGGGACCAATCCGCTTAGTGTGCAATACCCAAGCTTGTACTGGATTGTTAGACATAAGTTTTTCAAGATCAAACAAGTCTTGGGTCAGGAAAATCCTGATATTTCTTTTCGTAGGGATCTTCTAGGACCTCGTCTGGCAGCCTGGAATGAATTGCTCATCCGTTTGGAGGACATCCAGCTGTCAGAGGAACCGGATATCTTTAGATGGAAATTGCATCAGAATGGCAAGTTTTCAGTCAAGTCCATGTATGATGCACTGGTCCATCACGAGGTTCCGATTGATAACAGGAAATTGTGGAAGCTCAAAATCCCTCTAAAAGTGAAGATATTCCTCTGGTTTCTCAATAGAGGGGTGATCTTAACTAGGGACAATTTGTCAAGACGCAACTGGCAAGGGTGTAAAAAATGTGTTTTCTGCCATCATGATGAGTCCATTAAACACTTATTTTTTGAGTGCAAGTTTGCTCGGTCGGTATGGGCCATTGTTCAGATAGCTTCGAATCTTTACCCCCCATGTAGTGCAAGGAACATGTTCGGCCATTGGTTGAGGGGAATAGATAAACAATTTTCTGCTCACATTCTTGTGGGGGCAGTTGCCTTATGTTGGGCTCTGTGGCTCACCAGGAATGACATAGTTTTTAACCAGAAATGTGTTTCATCTCCTATGCAGGTTATCCATATATGTTCGCGATGGCTCCGTACGTGGTCTATCCTGCAGAGGCCGGAGGACAGAGACCTTTTTATGATGGCGTCTAATCGGCTGGAGCATTCAGCCAAGGAGGTTTTCGACCCCCATGGATGGCGGTGTGATCTTCGGATAGGATCAGCCACATCATAGGCTGGCTTTACCTTGTGTTTGTCGTACTGGCTGTTTGAGCCTTTTCTTTTTCCTTTTCATTTTTCTAGACTTGTTGGCTGTGTGCATCTAGTTATGCAGAGGCCGGGCATTCTACGAAGCGATTGTATCAACTCGATATTTCAATTCAATGAAATGCCCTTTATCGAAAAAAAATAAGATAGCAATAATCGGACAAAAGCATTGGGAATTTAATGATTACACTTCTAGAATCCTCAAAGATAGGATCCGTGTTACCGTACTAAATATTTATGTCATAGGTGTTCAGAATAACACTTTACGGTCATCCTGCCATGACTTGCTCACCATGATCCTTGGTACCTGCGAGGATGAAGAACGCAAACGAGACAAGAAGCAACAATGAAGCAACTTTGTGCTACACATAAGGGACGTTAATTCAAAGTACTTCCATCGATCCCTCCAACAAATAAATTAGGTGCAAGGCCCTCGCTCAACTAATGAGACCTTATCGAACTACTCACATATGGAGATCAGATCACATGAATAACTCATTGAAGTACACATCAAGAAGATTGATTGAATGATAATATGTATTATAATGGATGCTCGATGTGATACACGAATATAAGTATGGCTAGATGGCTGAGTACTATGGTGGTGAGGAAGGTGGTGGCTGTGGAGATGGGAAATGGCAGCGGCTAGGGTTGATGGAGATGACTGCTGCGAAGATGACGATGTGGCACTTGTTCAGTTGCTCATTCGGCATCGGGCCTTTTATAAAGGTTGTTCATGTGGATCAGACGCCTCGGTTGGCACGTCATATGACCATCCATACGAGCGGCGATGATCGTATGGAACCTCGCCTTTCCAACGGTTTTCCCTGCTACGCCTCCCACTTGATCTCCTCTATCACCACTTTACTCATTTCCATGTATTGGCTTGATTTCGCCCATAAATAGCTCATTTCCTATGAAAACAAAATAATGATCAGCTATTTGGAATCATTTGCATTCATTAGTTATTAGTAACAATATCGGAGCAAATATCTCGGTTTTAATGAAATATTTCAGTTTAAACTCGGGTTAGAGGAGTGTAAAAATAACACTCATCAATAGTTCCTTAGGTTGTCACTCCAATATTGAAGCAGTTTACATTGAATATAGTATGATTCCTCTTGCTTTAAAGGTAAACATTGTTATGATTAATCCTGATACACTCCGTTGGATTTATTTTTGCAAGGTTTCCACTGTTTCCATTTTTGCAAGGTTTTCTTTGTTTGTTTTCTTTTACCTTTTCCTTTTTTATTTTAATTTCCTTTTTTTCGTTGGTTTTCTTTGTTTTTCTTTTGTTCAGATGAAAAATGGCTACCATGTTTTTATAATATTAAAAGCATATATAATATATTCATCATGTATACAAAAAAATTGTGGAAGATACCTTAAGGAAAGTAGAACAGAAAATACAGAAAAGTAGATATTAAAATATATATAAAATATTCAATATTTAAATGGTTTTAAACATGTATATCAAAATGTATCTGTTGTATACAAAAAAATGCAAATTTTGTGTAAAAAAATGTGTATTGCCATTAATGAAATGTTCAACACATAATCATCATTTTTTTATACATGTTTAACATTTTTAAATATATTATCAACATTTTGATACATTATGAACATTTTAAATAGAATGATTACATAACTTTGTTTCAAATATAAGTTTGATGTCTACTTTTTTTACTAAAAACTTACATTTTTATGTACGTCCTTAACATTTATTTTATATATGTTTCGCATTTTCTAAAAACATGATTCATATTTATTATAATGTCACTTAGATTTTTTGTGAATACACATGTACTTTCAAAATATCACAAACATTTATTTTTGTATGCTATGAACATTTTTAATATTGATTTGAAACATTTATTTCATATATGTTTACATTATTGAAATATAATATTAGCATTTTATATAATATCACAATGTTGTCTTAAACACGTGAGCATTTTTTAAATGGCACAAATTTTTTCTATTATGCTAGCAACTTTTTTTTGCAATGAAGTACATTTGTCTTACATTGTGTTAACATTATTTCAAATTCATGATTTAATTTAATTTTTTATGTTTTAAATATATGTATTCACAATATGTTCGAAAAATAAGGAGAAATATGTACTTACATGGAACTTACGTGGACCGGCCCATTCGCGGCGTCCTAACAGGAGCGGTCGCTCCAGATCACCTCAGGCTTTTCTAAAAAATTCAAAGCTCAGCTTAGGCGATGTATAGCCGCGCTCGAATCGCCAACAGTTTTGCCCCTAGCAATTTCAAGTTAAAGACCTACAAAGGCCCAACACTAAAAGGTGAATGTCACATTACAGAACTTAGTTCGGAAAGCCATTTGGAATAAAATTACACACAACTCATCTGAGGCTGAGATGGTTTCCCAATAAGAAGAAAAAAAATCTGAGGCTGAGATTAGTACTTGAACAAGATTTCTTGCAAAATATTCAACTGGATTAGGGCGGAAATAAGACAAAATTAGTAGATCCATCGACTACAGAAGTAAGAATTAACCTCTCAACCTCTGTCAATAGAATAATCTGTCTTTCTTTAACCCCTCCAGAAGACAGCTTCATCATCCATTGAGCATCGTTGCTAATGCACTTCTGAGCAGGCTGACTGTGTACTGAATATTTTGAGAAGCCCGTCCAAGCTAAAGAATGTACTGCCCAATATATTCCTTCAAAAGAAAAAAAGTACTACATCCGATCCAAAATAAGTGTTGTTGTTTTGAACTCGGGAGTACTGCCCAACATCCTCTAGCTTTGGAGTAATCCAAATTGGTGTACACGGGAAGGATTAACTAGTGTTGTACATGAGAAATCCATGTTCTCCTAGGTTTGGAATTTGTGTTTCTACTCGGCTTTGCAAGAATTGCACACCGTGCATCTGTCCTCTGAGTGTAAATACAATAGAGATAGTTGAGTGAAATGCGTCACTAGTTCAGTAACCCAAATTGATTGCACATTTTAGGCCAATAACTCGAAAAGTGCATGATTTAGTACTATAAACTTGTTTATTTGATCAAATAAGGTCACAGCGGATTTGGGAGAGGAAAAAAACATCCATGTCGCTGCCACGTTGGCATACCATGAACCGCTCACAAACTTCTTAATATTTACATGGTTTCTTTCTGCAAGAGAATCCATGGCTCGGTAGCTTTTCTTCTGCTAGCTTAATGCCAATTGTGTTTCCTTGTGTTGGCGATTGTATGGAGGAAAAAAGATAATGACTTGGTTGGGTTTCAAACCCACAATGTAAGGAAGAAGCAAGGTTTCCAACTCAATAGATTTTTGAGTTGTTGTGTATGTGATTGGAGAGAAAAGCCACTATCTTATCTTATATTTAGTAATTGGAGGCACCAAACGAGGCTCCACGTTAATCCTTGAGACTAAGCAAATTTGTCCATCCAATCTTCTGATTACGTATCTAGAGCCGTCGGATGAGAAACATAAGGAGTCCTCCCTGTTTGTTCCACCTAATTAAGCCACAGGCTGGAGGAAAAAAAACATCCATCTGTTTCAACATAAGGACTCCTCCCTGTTTGTTCCACCTAATTAAGCCACGGGCTAAAGGAAAAAAAAACATCCATCTGTTTCTTCCGTATTCTCAAGCAGGCCACGATTCTCATCTTCCCTGGCTCCCTGCGTTGTAGAAGAGTCTACTAGGGTTTTAGTTCCATTGATCATATGTGCCTAATCTAGCAATCTTTGGGGAGGCCCTCACGAGAAACAATTTATAGGGGCTCACAAATATCTTCGACGAGAGGACAAGGGTCTCCTCAGTCGCGTCCTCACATATGTTTGAAGCCCTCTCTCCGAGAGCTGCACAAGCGACCTTGGGGGGTTTCATTGATGAGTGGGCGGTGGAGCTGGGAGGATGCCCGAGGTACAGTTAGTGTGCTGGGTTCGTCCCGGGGGCTGATGCTCCAGCTTCTCCGCCTCAGCTTCTCTCATGGCAAACTCATGCGTCAGCATGTAAGTATACCTGATTCTTGGTTGTCTTCACATCTTCTCTTGCGTTGGTGACTCCAAGCAGGAAGTACATATCTTCTTGCTCCATCCCATTTATTACCCGTATGTTTATCTTATTCTTGGCTATCCCCACGTCCTTCCCCAAGCACATTGGCTGATTCAAAGGTAGCTCTTCACTGCCATGGCCGAAGCTGTAGGGTGTGGTGGAGGCGCTCCAGCCCTAAGCCACTAATGGAGCTCTGACAACTACTTTCCTTGGGGTTAATCTCACGTCTTACTACAAGATGAGTAGAAGTACTGAATTCATCTTTTGGATGGTTGATTCCTTATGTGCGTAGCTAGATTGATCAATTTTTCAGTACAGGTTGGTGTAGTTTGGTCGAACTATCCATGCACACACAGGCATTTCAGTCCTAAGGCATGTCGTTTTCTTCAAGTAATTGCGTTGTGAACAAGGAAATTATAGTGTGTACTGAGAGAATAAAATAGTTCTGTTTGGCTTTTTTTTTTTCTCTCCATGCTCTTGCAAGTTCTGCCTCCTCCAGTAAGTTGACTCGGTGGTATGGTAACTGAGCTAATGTTTTGTACATATATATGGTGATAGGAGTAAAGAGGCGGAATTCAGTAGTCAACAATTACTAGCAGAGTACTGGCCAGTTATCAGTTCAGCAACATGTGTAGTGGACATTTGTTAGTTAAGCATACTAACAAATAGTATCATGATTTTTTTTTCTTCTATATATACCATATTATTAGTATAATGTAGTTACATTTTTTGTTCATCAAGGTACAAGCTTCGTGCCGGTGTTAAACCTATTTTCAAGCTAATTGAATGTAGTCCAGTTATCCAATTTTATGAATCAAAGTTCCATCTTTGTTATGTTATGTGATCTGTTTGATTTCTTTTCAGGCCTAAGCACTTCTTCTATGTAGAGATCCAATTGCTTTGTGACAAAGGTAAGGTTTTTGCTTTTGAAGTTAATGACTATTTATGTAGTATTACTTCTACCTGAACTTCACGTGATTTCCACAAAACATAAAAATAGAACAAAAAAAAGCTAATCTTGGATACGTACACCTGCTCTCCCTGATTTCCACATGATTTGCTCAAAATAGAAAAAATAAAATGAAAAAGAAACCGCTCAGCTGCCATGCAGCTCATCATCATAAGAAGAGAAGACTCAACATGTTCCTCCTGAGGACTTATCCCCATCGTACCAATCGTGCTTCTACAACACCAAGTTCTTGTAGTATGAAATGCAATGCTCCCTGGACTCAATGTGCTCGGCTCTTATTGAAGACACATTGTCCTTATGTAAGCGATCACAGCTTGAGAGGCGTTCACCCAAACAGAAGGAAATCATTGGATCAAAATACAAGAGCTAAGTTGTGGGAAAGGAGCAGCAAGTTATTCCCCGTGCTATCTACTCTTCTCTTTTTTTAGCTATCCCGATCACTCCCCTGGCATTCATATTTTTATTGGATACCAGATGTAATCCAGATTTTCTTAATGTCTCTATTGAACTTTAGTTATTTTTCTGTTCAGTTAACACGAGTTTTCAGTTAACAATATTTCATACAATAATTCTCAACATTGTGGTGTCCAATTTTGATTCAATGAATATCTTGGTCTTAACCGATTCAAAGGATTCAGACATAAGTGTTGCTTCATTTGCCATGTGTACAAGGGAGTGTGTGCGCACTACTCACACATACACTATATTCAGATAATTCAGAACTTCTCAGCGTATATTTCTCAGTCCATATTCATGGTAATTCTTAGTGCATTATGCACCTTCAGATGCAATGGATGTCGTTTTAGTTTTGTATATGCCAATATTTTGGTAGTTCACATTTTAGCACTATTTTTAAGTTTTTCTTCCAAATAGATTTACTAACCAACTTAATACTTATACTTTATGTTTGTAGTATAGTACAGGATGAACCTGCCGTGTACTCTTACTTGATTGATTTTTCTGGGATTTGTAAGAATGATGATCATATTATAGTTATGCATCCAAATTTTTTACTAGGCATATATTATAGTCGTGTAGTAACCACTTTGTGTAACCACTTAAATCATGGTCATATTTATTGCACAAAACATTGTGGCCATAAAATGTATCAGACTAAGAAGTCGTTATAATCATATTATTTTGGGGGTTTTCCTTTTCGATTGAAATTTACCTTTGTTTGTAGTGTCGAAGGTAAATTGTCTTATTGATGCTGCTACCATTATAGTTTCATATTATTTAATTAGAATGTACTGCATATTATTTCCATTTAGTCTCTAAGTGCCCGTTTCATTTTTTATTGTCTATGTGAACTACCTATTAGCCACTCTTTTCACTTAAGCTATTAATTTCATCTACCACTTTCTGTCCATAGATTTTCCACAATTACAATGCCCACAAGACGAGGAATTAACCTAAGGAATACGTTTCTCCTTTTCTATATTGCAAATAATATTGCAAGGTCTTCAAAATAGTCTGTGATACAATATTAATGTAGAATTGAGTAATTTAAAAAATGTTTGTATCCTAAATTCTACCCCGTGCCGGTGCACGGGTTGACGACTAGTTAAGATTAATCAGTTTAGGAGCAGTCCAAGTTATGCCACCACGGCAGCCACATGGATGGTTTTTTCTCCCTTAACTAATTTTGGACCTATTTAATCAAATAAACGAGGAGGCGATGGCAGAGTTAGGAACCATAGTCTGTGCATGTGAGTTCATGTAATGTGTCGGGACCTCGAGTGCGTGGGTTTCCACGTCACTAGTGAGGAAGAATTATGGATGATAGTGCTGAACCTAGATAAACTGTGTCTCCTGTCTCTGTTGTCATCACACGATTCGCTTGGCAGGTCAACCAAATCGTGGAAGACCATATACACATACGCCGTGACCGGCGGATCGTCGACACGGCCTAGAAACCGTGTGCGACGAGTTGTTGTGTAGTGGTGATAGTTCGTAGCTTGCCTTGTGTGCAATCCCCGACCGAGTCAGCACCAGTAAACAAGGGCATGTTGTTTATAATTTTGTATGTAATTATGCATTTTATCCTTATTTTATTAGCGTCTGCTTCCTAACCTCCACCTAACGCTAATTCTTATGTATATAAGAACGGAAGACCAACGCGGCGACGACCACGGCCATTGACCACCCGCATTCATCCATCCGTCGGTCGAATCATCCGTCAAAAACTAATGCATGCAGTGAATATACATATGTACTACATATATATCCAACCAAACAAAAGAGACTGACCGGTCAAGCACGTCAACAACCCATTATGCTCCTATATATACATTGCCATCGATGCAGGCTCCCTCAACCCAAACGGAGCAAAGCAAACACCACATACACCTCACTCACCTCACCTCACCTGATCTCGAAGAAAAAAGGAAGCAAAACAAAATCGTGCCATGTTTCCAGCAAAGTTTCTCGGTCAGAAGAAGGCGAGGTCACCGGCACCCACAACCTCAAGAACACCAACACCGGCGACTACCTCAAGACCGTCATCAACAACAGTGGCTCCGCTGGTGGCCTCAACAACGTCACCAAGGGTGGCTACACCTGCGGCCTCAAGATTGTCAGCAAGGGTGGCTTCCTCCACCGCATCAAGAACGTCAGCAATGGCAGTTCAGCCCGCGGGCTCAAGAATATCAGCAACGTCGACTCAACCAGCTACCTCAAGAACGTCAACAACAGCAAATCCGCACGTGACCTCAAGAACGTCAACAACGGCAAATCGGTACGCGACCTCAACGACAACAACATCAAATGCGCATGCGACCTCAAGAACGCCAACAACGGCAAATATATATGCAACCTCAAGAACGTCAGCGGCATTAGCGACGGTGGCTCCTTCTACGACCTCAAGAATGCCAACAAGAGCCACTCAGTCCGCGACCACAAGAACGTCAACGTGCACAACGGTGGCATCAAACCGGTCGATGACACTGCAGCTAGGTGCGTCGACCTCAAAAACGGCTAGGACGACGGTCCCGCCCTTGTCCGCAACGACAAGTCGTAGTCGTGCTGCTCCCACATGTCGAACTGCTTCCAGCACACACCGCTGATCTCCATCCATGTACGTCGTCCATCTTCCATGAAGCTAAGTGCGTTGAGACCAGTTTAGTTATGTTACAGCAAGTTAATAAATTTGATACTCGATTGGTTCGACTCCGTGACATGTAAGCCAGAAGTGTGTCAATTGATGAATAGCTTGTCTATGGACCTGGATGTAATTTATATTACTTGTGTTGTTCTTTGTGCTGTCGTGACATCGATGAATAGAATGGGAGTTTTTCCCACAAAAAATTAAGTGTGCCAGTTCACGTTGCGGCTATTTATGTTTTTCCTGGTGTTATTTGGTCATGTTGTTGGGTGACCAAATAAAAGAAATGAGTCAGAAAAGACTTACACGTTAAACCCATTAAGCTACGCGTAAAGGATGGCCAACCAGCTATGCCACGTGGCGCAAGCTGGTTGGCCGCAGTGAAAAAGCTTTTGGGATATTATTTTTAGATGGACGTTAGGAATGTTTTAAAATGTTTTTTTTTCTTTTTTAGATGGAGGTGATGACCCCACATATTTTTTTAAATGGAGGGCTACGCAAAGTGGCGCTCGCTGGTAGGCTGCGTTGGTGATTTTTTTACTTCTTTTTCTAGATGGAGGTGAGGATTTTTTTTTTAATATTTTCCTAGATGGAGGTGAGGACTACATGTATTTTTTAAAATGAAAATGTGCGGACGACTCCATCGGGTGGCGCCCCAACCACTATTGATTAATTAACACATTGCTGAACTACCTCTGTCTTGTGTGTGTTCATTCTAGTTTCTTGCGATATTCTTTAGCATTACCCCAAAGGAGAAATAAGCGGGACAGCTCAAGGTAGTGCGTTAGTAATTGAGCAGCGAGAAGACTCTAGAGAGAGGTTGAGCCATTTTCTTATGTAGTGGTATTAACATAGTACTTAACTTGCTCCAATATTTGTGTTTAACGCTATGCAGTGGTACTTGGAGGAGCAAATTAAATAAGGAAGAGAAGGTCGACGAAGTTAGGCAGGTTGTGCGTGCCATGTGAAGGCCGGCCAACTCCTACTCATTTTTTAATCTTGACATGATCCCTGCCTACCGGCCAGCTGATCCAATATAATTTGACTAATGTTTGACGGCATTAGTGGCGCGGCATGTCTCATGCTTTCCGACTGAATCAACACTAGGTATATATGGATAGATTAATATGATCAGTGGTTAGTTGGTATGCCAACTTCATAGTAGGTAGTTACTGTGCTTTCAAGAATCCCTGCATAATTGAACCATGGCAGTTAGGGTTTCAAACAAAGAGATTATCCAAAAGCATGTTAATCTTTGAAATGATGATGAACATCTATACGACTAATGTGTAATGCAATGCATTTGTTCTGAATGAAAGGTGTTAAATTTTGCCTTAGACGTTGGAATTGTGCTGAAATACTAAGATTTTTTTTATAACAGAACGAATGACAAAAATATTCCATCACTGGAAGAGATAAGGCCACTGAGTAGTGTCCGCAATATAATGTGGCCCCACAGTGTTAGCTATACTTCTGATGGACACCGATCATGAAATCCTATATACCTATGAGAGTGATCCCAACTACTCAATTCATCTTCACATGCAGCCGAGTACTCCATGCAGCCTGTCCACCTCTGCAGTAGCGCCATGTGAGCAACATAATGACACAAATAGCCTGTTATTTCCCGCTATGGTTCTAAATTCTGAGTCATTTAACCCGCTAAGCCTCTATACAAAAACAACCTTCTGCCTTTTTCTTTGTTTTTGCTCCTGATATATATTATGCAAAGCTTGGTTACTGAATTAGGACACCCAATTTGTGCTTGAGGTTTGATGTTTGAACATGTGTAGATGTCAAGTATATGTGATATATAATATATGATGCATGGCTGTATACTTTTTTTTTCATTTTTTCAAGATTTAACAAAAACACTAAATTGGGTTTACCTTCCCTATAGGTTTTCATAGCTTCTGATCAAGCGACCATTAAATTGCATAACCCGATATTTAAAACGTTGGCAACAACTGAAAAACCAATGGGCAACGAACCATAATAACTGAAGGATTCCTTCAAAAATTTAGACGAAACCTTCTACCTTATGAGGTCTGAACCTCAGTAAATAGCTCTCTTGACTCCCTTTGCTCAACTCAATACCAAAATCGTATACATACATGTAGACAAGGTCGGTCGCACGTGATTACAACCTGTTTAGCTAATCTAAACTCAAGCTCTACCTAAACATCTTATACAATGGCAACGGCGTGTATACTTACTACATCAATGATGCATGATGTACAGTACATGCATATACATAGAGACATGTCTAACAAGCAGGGTAACAGGTCATGTCGTGTGTTCTGATGTAGTAGTAATATAAGGAGGACGATGAGAAGAAACGAAGACCAGCGCGGCAGCGACCACGACCACTGACTCAAACGCATACCCATCCATCAATAACAAATGCATTGAATATACCTATCTACTCTTCAAAACAAAACAAAATAGACTGATTAGCAGTAGCACTGGCAACACCACCAAACCATGCTCCTCCAGGAAAGCGCGTACTCGGGCCAGAGGGCTTTCAGAAACCAGAAGACCTTCTCCCTCCTATATATATGCAGCCGTTCCCGCAGGCTTCCTCAACCCAACTAGAGCAAAGTGAACACAACATCCACCTCACCTCTGCCGCCTCGCGCCCTCGCCTGAGAAGAAGGATAATAAGAAGAGAAGGAGATCGCGCCATGAGCAAGCTCATGTCAGCTGCAAATGATCTTTCTAACAAGGCCAACCCATCCTCAAGAAGTACGCCGTCGAAATTGGTGTCGTCTAAGAAGATCCAGGTGCCGACTAAGAAGAACGTGGCGCTGCTCCCTAGGAAGAACAAGCCGCAGCCAAAGCCAAAGAAGTAACAGGAAGGCTCAAAAAGGGTGAGAGCAGCCCTGTGGTGAACCTGGGTCGTCCAGCCATGAAAGTGCGTTTCTGTCAAGTAGGTTTGTTTATGTTGCAATAATCTAATTTTTAAACTCGGTTCGACCGAGACCGTAGTTTCCGTTGCTAGTTTACATGTATGCCAGAAGCGTGCTTGTTCACGTTGCGGCCGAGTATAGTTTCTTCTTCCATGTGTTGTCGATTCCTGCAGCAGGTTGTTGTTGGGTGAATGAATAAAAGGAACGAGTGACATACATGTTCCAGTAGTGCATCCAGTTTCTTGCAAAATACGTTAGCGGCAATATAAGGGCTTCTTCAAGGCCCCTCTCAAACCTCGCCAAACCTCCCCTATATCCCCCGACGTCCGAACAACCCCCACCCCCCAAAGCTAGCCTATATGTGGGTAGAAATGCCATCAATAGATGCACTACATGTACACGCAGTCTGAATTGCCTTCATCACAGCTTCTGAACATGGATATTTCTGCCCCTGAGCTCAAATACACCACATGAACAGTAAGATCTGGAGAAATATTAAACAAAAATTGATAAATCGAGCACCCCATAAATCTCTCCACGCTCGTGCCTCACTGGAAGTTCACCTGTCGTACGTGGGCACCCCTCCGGATCCGGATCTTCGCGTGGCTCGCCGGCCATGACCGCTGCTGGTCTGCTGCTCGTCTTGCGCGGCATGGCCTGCCGCATGATGAGCACTGCGTTCTCTGCGACCAAGTGCTGGAAATCTTGGATCATCTGCTTCTTCACAGCCCGTTTTCCAAGACTATTTGGCATGAGGTTTTTGCCTGGTGCCGTGCGCCTGTCCCTCCTCCTGACAACGAGGAATGCTTACCATAGTTTTAAATAGCCGGCTATAGCCCCGCTATAACCCGCTATAGCCTTTTCGGCAGGGTGCCGCTAAATGGTCGCCTTCACAAATAGCCCGCTATAGCCTGTTATAGCCCGTTATAGTTCCGCTATAGCTGATTTGAAGGCCCGCCGCTATTTTCCATAGCCCGCTATTTAAAACATTGATGCTTACTTGACTGGTGGGCCTCCATCACCAGTCGCGTGCCTACTGCTATGCGCAAGGACCTCGCCTCCCTTGCCCTTCTTACTGCTTGGTCCATCTAGCATCATCGCAATGCATGCTTCTTCGACAACGCACGCCCTTCCGTCACGCATCTGCTCCAGGTTATCATGGACGACGCTAGGTCCTGGGCCATTGCCGGAGCAAAGGACATCGCGAGTTTCATGCCCCCCCGAATTTTCTAGCTCTTTGGGGCTAAGCGTCCCCCTTGTGTTCTGCTCACGTAACACTTCTCTCCGCCTGCTTTGTGTACGTTGAGAGGTGTTACCCTTGTAACCCTAACACTCTTGATTTCTACCTATCAATGGAATGAAACGCATATTTGCATATTCGTGATTTTTTTTTTGATAAATCTGAATGTTTTTATACAGGCATCCAGAGATGTCTTTTCTAGGCCAAATTTACAGGATGTTAGAATGCTTGTTTATGTTCATCCACAAAAACATTCTTATTTATTTGACTTTTCTTACGATTGTTCCGGAATTTACTGCCCATGCGGGTGCATTTGTGCTCCGGATTAGAGTAAACATTTTCACTTTTCTTCTCACTTCCTAAAACTTGACTCACCTATTTTTAGATTGTATCGGCGATGTTTGGGATGCCTTATCGTCCCTGCAGGACAATGTTGCTGCCGCGCGCTTTGCTCCTCGGTGTTTGACCTCTGGCTGGTCAGTCCCTATGGCGTCAATGAGGTCCACTCTATGGTGCTTATCTGTACTCCATCTTAGATTAATTCACCCTGTTAGTATCTCCATGTTATACAGCTGGCTTGTTTTGTTTAGGGTTGATATAAAATGGTTCAGGCGGGCAGTTGCTGGTCGTAGCAGGTCAAAGAACAAACTTGCATGAAAATCACATGTGTGTATGATATGGTGTGATTGAAATATCTTAATCTGATTGATTATAACTCACATGTCTTTTTCTGTCTGGTACCTAAACAGGCTAAACTTAACCTAACACATGTTCTAAAGTAGTAGTATCAGGAAAAGGAGGAGGAGGAGGAGAAATGAAGACTAACGCTGCCACAACCACGACCACTGACCCAACCGCATCCATCCATCAATAACAAATGCATCGTTGGACCTAACCGCTCGCGTCGCTCACGGGGGGGCGGCTCGGGCGGAAACCCAAGCCGCCGCCGCCGCCCCCGTCCTCTCCATCTGCTCACCCGCCGCCGCCGGAGGACGCCAGTAGGCAAAGCCTGCTTGGCCGACGGCGGTGGCGGGGATGTCTTCTCGCGCTAAGATCCCTCGTGCGGGGAGCGCTCCAGCCAGCACGACGCGGCGGCCCCGAACGAAGCGTCTAGGCGGCGGAGCTTGGGAGCCGGGGCGGCGGCCCCGGGTGCTGGTGGTGGTGCTGCTGAGGTGGCCGTGTGGGCGGCGCTGGAGCAGACCTGCGGCGGCGGCAAGGTCCTGCGATGGCGGATGGTGGCGACGGGGCAGATCGGTCCCCTAGCTTGCTGCGCGTGCCCCTGACCTCCTCCCCAAGATGGCGTCGTGGTCTGCGGCGGCTGGTGTCGGATGGAGTCGCGGACTGGCAGTGGCCATGGTTGCGGCGGGCTGTTTCCCCATGAGCTGCACCTGACGTCTTCCAAGATCCAACCTAGCTGCTGCCAGTCGCAAATATGCCTCATGCATGGCGGCCCTCGTCTCTGGCAGCGCCCACCTCCCTCGATCTGTGGTGGTGGCTCCGGCGTGGCGGTCGTTGAGGCAACGGTGGTCTTGGCATTGCTCCGGCCACGCGGTCTCTGGATTGTTGGGGCTGCGGTGATGTACTGGATGGAGGAGGTGATTTAGATCCGATTGGCCGGATGGTGGCGTTTGTAGATTGTTCTGCAGCGACTTCATACGGATCCACGACATCATCAAAAAGACTTCGGGAGGTTTTATCTCCTGATCCGGTGGATGACTTCAGTGGTGGGTTACAAATTATGGACAATGACTTGACGCAGAGGGTTGTTTGTGGAGTAGCGGCGATCCAATTGTAGCTACTCGGATAGCGGAAAAGCGGTAGAGACAACACATGTGAGATTTGGATGGTGGTGCTATGTGCACCCGGTCTCGAGCTCCGGGGCGAAAGCCTAGGACAGACCCGAGTGGGTATTCCTGGCAATGGCGATGTTTTTTTATGTCGTTACCTTGTTGGAGGCATTGCTCGGAGATGTTCGGACTGATTCTTCAGGTTGAAAACTTTGATACTGACCTTTGTGGTTGGATCCGGTGACGGCATCGCTTAAGTGTCGCTTCCTTCCTGAAGGCGTTGCTGTTGAAGTTCCTTGTCATCCATGTGATGTCAATGGTTGGTGCGGATATGGTCTTAGTTGTAGTTTGTCGATTGTTCATCGGATCGCTTTGGGGCTTAATTCTTGTTTCTTTTTCTTTTTTCCACACCTGCACATAGCTTTTGGTCTTATGACTTCGCTAGTTGCCGGTGTGTTTCTGTGTGTGTGTGTTGGGTTGGCTGTGTGCATCTTAGTTATGCAGAGGCCGGGTGTATATTCAGTGTGATGTATCATCTTGATGCTCCATTTGAGCCAATAAAATCCACCATTTGTCGAAAAAACAAATGCATCGAATATACATACATACTCCCCAAAACAGAACAAAACAAACGAGGCTGACTAGCAACACCAACTAACAATTCTACTCGGTGGAAGCGCGTCTTCTGGCCGGCCGGTGCGCTTTTCCTACGTCGTCTAAGAAGAATCAGCCGTCTTCAACGTCGTCTAAGAAGAATCAGCCGTCTTCAACGTCGTCTAAGGCGAGTAACATGTTTAAGAGGCAGACTTAAAAAGGGTGACAGTCAAGTGGGTCTTTGATAAGTGCGTCATCCTGCAATGAGTTAATTTGTAAACTCAGTTTGATATATAGAGCGATTGAAGCGTGCTGGGTCATGTTGCGGCCAAGTAGCTTTTCCACCCTTGTTTTGTCGAGTCGTGTGGCAGTTTTTTTTTTAAGAACGTGTTGCAGGTTGTTGTTGGGCGACCAAATAAAAGAAAATAGTGAAATACACGTTCCCGTTTTCATCCCACTATAGGAAAAAAACATTTTTCGCTCTATGTTTGTTCAAGGGTCCGTCTAGGACTAGGTCAACTGAGACTTTGCGAAGTCTCAGACGCTGATGTCAGCGTACAATTTTGTAGCATAGGATTTTGTAGCGTAGGAGTACGTAATTGTCGTTACTGGTATCTTAACTTGCGATTGTTACATGGGTCTGCAAATCGGCCCATTTTTTCCCTTCTTTCACATCGTAGTCACGTAGTGTGTCCTCCTTGTCTCAAAAAAAAAATGTATTGTGTCCTCCTTGTCTTCTCCGTGTTCCTCTTGCTTTATTTCTTTTCTCATCATTTGTTTTTTGAAAAAAGGTTTGAATTGTATAAAAAATATATTTTATGACAAACAATAAAATATCAAAAAAAGAAACACAAAAATATAATATGATATTTGCTCTATCTTTGTTTTTCTTATTTCATTCTTTAAAAAACAATTCATATTGTAAAAAGGATCTTTCATGTACAAAATAAATAAATAAATAATGAAAAAAAGATAATTTAAGTGGGTGTGTGTCCCACGGACATGCAACTCTGGGCGGCCGACCAGTGTGCAACCGGGTAGTTGCATGTAATGGTGGACATGCAACTGGTCGTCGCGGAGGGAAATTGTGTGTCAAGGATTAACATGAAACTGGAGAGAAAAGGACATGCAATCCCCCCCACCCCACCATCACTGACCCTCACATATGACGAAACAACGCAGAGATGTAGTTACGTTGAAGACATGCAGTTGCAGTTGGTAGACATATGCAATTGCGTGCCTAGTGGAGGACATGCAACTGTCCCCCTCCACCCTATGAACCACCACTGAGTTGTAGTCGCGTGGAAGACATGTAATTGTAGTCAGGGGCGACACTCGCAGTTCCGTGCCTATTGCCAGACATGCAACTACCTCCCATCCCCACGCGCACACACAAACACCACATAGTTGCATTCCTAGTGGTAGACATGCAACTGCCCCTTCCCGACAAAACACCACATAGTTGCAATCACGTTGAAGACATGCAGTTGTAGTCGGGGATGACACTTGCAATTGCATGCCTAGTGGCAGACATGCAACTGCCCGCCCCCTCCCCCTGACAAAAATACTAAAAAATTATAGTCAGGAAGACACTTGCAGTTGTGTCCCTAATGCAGACATGGAACTGCCCTCTCCCATCCAACAAAAACACCGCCAAATTGCAGTCGTGTTGATGACATGCAATTGCAGACGGGGACGACACTTGTAGTTGCATGCTAAGTGTAGGCATGCAACTGCCCTATTCCTTTGACAAAAAGACCATCAAATGACAGTCGCATTGAAGACATGTAGTTACAGTCGGTGGCGACAGTTGCAATTGCATGCCTAGTGCAGACATGCAACCTGTAACACCCCCAGCCTCACACCACAGTGACCACCCACTGATCATGCCAAGTCATCATTTTAAATCACAAGTGCTTGATCAACATTGCAACATATCTCATTCCAATTCTAATTCAAATCACAAGTGCAAAATGAAGTTGCATCAAAGTTGGTGTAAAAATGTTCACCATCTAGCAAATAATCCAAAACAATTTGTTGATAATTAAAACAACATCACTCCTATGCAAAGATGAGCAGTAGCAATTAATCCAGTATAATCTCAGCATTTTAAAATATTAATTCATTTATGAAAATTCCAAATAAATTCCTTTGGCCTCCAAACTTCTTGGGGCAGTGTCAAAAATCACCAGGGATTTATTGGGACATCTCCCATATTTTTCCTAAGTGAACTAGTTGCTCTAATAATTCCTTTTCTCTATCTGGTATTAAATAAAAGAGAAAAACAGAAAATAAGAAAGGATTAGAAACTCACCTGGCATCTGGGCCGCAGCTACAGTGATCGGCCCAGTCCACCCGAGCCAGCCCACCTCCCGGTTATCCCCTTCCTCTGCCTCGCTGTCGGCTTACGCGTGCGCCCAAGCCGTCGATCGCCACGCGCCGTCGATCCCGCGGCTCCCTGATGCCGTTAAGGCCTGCCTCGTGCTGCCCTCGTCCTTCCCCATCGAACCCTAGCCCCCACTCCACCCTTTCCTCTCTCCGTCCCCCCCCCCCCCCGAGTAGATCGAGCTCGCGCCCGAAACTGTCGTCGCCGCCGCTCGCCATTACCATGGCCACCGGCCACTTCGAGCTTCTCCAAGACGTTCAGGAGGCCCGCCGTGTTCGTCTTCGTCTTCCGCGCCGTTGGATCGGAGCAGTGGGGCTGCAGAGCCGCCGCCTTCATCCTCTTCTCCGCCTTCGGCCACCGCACGACCTCGCCGTCGTTCAGCGCCACCACGAGCTCCCTAGCCTCCCCGAGCGGCTCCTCATCACCGATGTGAGCGCCGTTCCTTCCCCCCTTCTCTTTTCTGCTTCGCGTGCGCCGCCTCGCTAGCTTCCGCGCGAACCCAAGCTCTGGCCACTGCCATGTACGGCGAGCCTCGCGCTGCCGATCCTCCACGCTCGAGCCAGCTGCACCAGCGTGCTCCTGGAGGTCCGTAGCTGCCGCCTAACCCCTCGCCATGCTCGATCTCGAGCTGCAGAGCTGCCACGGCCGGACGTCAGCCACTGCCGCCGCTCGGCCGTCACCGTTGCCGCCGATAGGGCCACCCCCAGCTCGTGCTGCTTGCTCCTTCCGACGCGCGCTCGTTCGCTCATTCGAACGAGCCGTCTCGCGCTCGATTTGGTCGCCCGTGGGCGAATTCCATGCGTCGCCGCCGCCTCGGGTGGTCGCCGCCGGCGCGCCGCTGTGTTCAAACGCCGGTGGACCCCGCGTGGTTAGCCACCCAAAACCCCCTGTAACAGTCGCTGACATGTGGTCCCGGCCACTGTAGCAGTTAATTAGTGCCGCTGACACTGACAGTTGGCCCCACCGCCTCTAATTATCAAATTAGGCTAATTAAATTGCTGTTAAGTTAAACACTCACTGACAGCTAGGTCCCGCTGGACCCAGTTGACCTAGTCAACTTGCTGACTGGGCAGTGCCCAGTCTATGACATGTGGGACCCCTGGGCCCCATTTGACTGGTCAAGCCTCCCAGTCGACCGCTGACGCAAGCATGACGTCATCCTGACATCATATTACAATTTCTGTTAAATTAAATTAATTCCAGAAAATCAATTAATTTTTAAAAATTAATATCTTTTAAACCGTAGCTCGGATTGAAAAAGTTAAAACATGAAAGTTGCTCAGAATGACGAGATGAGTTTGATCGTGCCGTCTGTTTCCATATCGGAACCTCCTACATAGGAGAACTCGTAACTCTGAACCCGTATCTGATAGATGAATAGTGACTAATCACCGGTAAATAAATCCCACGATAATCCTAAAATAACTACAATGACCTAAATGCATCTTTAGGCAACCCTGCACTGCATCATAGTCGTAGCATACCCTGTATTGCATCGTTGCTGTGTATTTATTTGTTTCCTCCCCTCTTCTCTCTCGGTAGACCCCGACGTCGACGTAGCTCCTGAGGCAGACGCCGCTCCGGAGTACGACTACGTCCCCGACGACCCTGCCCTTGCCGTCGAGCAGACAGGCAAGCATCCCCATTTTGAGCATTCCGATATCGCCCACTCTCTTCTCTCTTATGCTTGCATTAGAAGTACTGCTGCTACTGTTGTCCTACATCTGCTGCATAGCCTGTTTTATTATAGCCTACTTTTGGTACCTGCCTGTTATCCTAAACTGTTTAGTATAGGATGGGTAGAGCCTTATCAGAGACCCACTTGTCCCGACTGCCCCGCTGGACTCTCAGAAGACTCGAGCAACGGGATCGAAGATCAGACCCTGGCACCGCACGTCACTTCCCCATTAAAGTACGTGACACTACTGGGTTACTATCGAGTGCCGAGGGTAATACCTCGTCAGCACTTCTGATGATAACCTTGTAGGTTAGTTATTCGGTCGTGGTAAGCGAGGGTGATTCCTCCTACACCACCCCTGATAACGACATCGTCGTGCAACTGTTCAAGTGTGGACCTCGAGGGTGATACCTCCTTCGTGCACCTTGACGAGAACATTAGGTGGGACTCCATCGAGGGTGATTCCTCAGGGTTCCCTTGGTGTTAGACACACAGTTACTGTTGATACTGTGACTTATACTGAAACATGACACTAAAGACGGGTCGGCCCTGAGGGGTACCCGCGCGAGCATGAATGCGAAGTGATGTGGAGTCGGGTTGACCTGAGAGGTGCCCGCGAGATAACTACGAGGCGTGCCAGGCATTCTTAGCCCTTGCCGCAAATCCTCAAGACGGGGCGACGGGGTCACATCGATCGTCAGTCTCTACTCGTTACCGCGCGCTCCTAATCCACTAACGGTTTGGATATTTGATCCGAGGGGCCTCTGGTCTGATAGCACTAACCATCACGTGGGCATAGTATGGGCGTTCTGCGTCGTATACTTCAGCCGGAGCTTAACGGACGTCAGCGACTGAGCGGCGCGCGCCGAGTTGGACTGGTTACGCAACTGCGCTTGTATTAAGGGGTTGCTATGTCTGCTCTCGGCCGCCTGATGCAACGTGCAGGAGTTCCCGGGGCAATGGCCCTAGACCCCTGGGGGCATAGGTTTAGTCCGGCGTGCTGACCTCTCTGTTAAGTATTTGGTAGGGTTGCGGCGTGTTGCTTAGCCGAGGCCGGGCATGACCTAATAAAGTGTGTCCAGCCGGAGTTAAGTGAGCGTGGTGGGTAACTTGGTGCACCCCTGCAGGGAAGAAACTTCTATCGATAGCCTGTCCTACGGTAACGGACACTCGGAGTTGTATCCCGATCGGTACAACTAGAACTTGAGATGAGAACTGGATAGTACGGCTCTGGGATTGCTTTCTCGCATGGAGTCGAGGAAGAATCTCTGGCCGAGGTTGATGACATTACTGCTATACTTTACATTATGTTATTCTGCTCTCTTCTAATGCTGCAAGACTGTTGAAGAAGCTGAAGATGCTAGTCTTCGATAGGACTAGGTTTTCCCCTCTATTCTGGCATTTCTGCAGCCCAGTCCACATATACAACCATCCTTTGAGAATGTTGCATATGTAGTGTAGATCCTTGCTTGCTGAGTACTTCGGATGAGTACTCACGTTCGCTTTACTTTCTTTTTCCCCATATCCAATTGATGCCACCAGACGTCGGAGCCCCTGAGCCAGACGCCCCCGTTGACGACCACTACTACTACCAGCCCGGAGAGTACTACTACTACGAGGAGCCGGCCGACGACCAGGAGTAGCATCCGGAGGGTCCTAGGCAGGAGGCCTACGCCTTTCGATCGTAGAGTTTTATTTCGCCCCGCCTCTGTGAAGGTTTATCTCTCTGTCTGTAACATATCTGTACCCAGATATCTGATGCTTCCGCTGACGCTTGTATGCCATCGATCTATGTATTCGAGCCCTCGAGGCCCTGGCTTGTAATATTAAGCTTGTATGACTTTATTTATGTTTTAGAGTTGTGTTGTGATATCTTCAAGTGAGTCATAGGCTTGATCGTGTGCATTTGCGTGTATGGTTAGTGCACGATTAAGCCGGGGTCGTCACAGGTTGGTATCAGAGCCGACTGTCTCTAGGAACCCCGTATCCAATTCCTTGGCCGAAATTGAGTCTAGTGGTCCAAAACTGTTTTACTAACTTGGTTGTGTGGCTTACGGGCCCACGTTGCCAACTGGGTGGTATTAGGATCTTTTATTCCTCGTCCTTACTCTGGGACTCTGATCTCTCTTCTATTCGGGTTAAAGATTTTACTAACTCTGGCATTAGGATCTCGTAACCATTTCCACCCGGAGAGCCCCTTTCACTACAGATGATCATCTGCTTCATCAGAAGATTCTGAAGATACTCCTCGACGTTAACCGAGACCCTGTCCCACTACTTTGCAGTTCCTGATTACCGATAAACCACGATGGATAACTACTTACACTCGTCGTTCATAGATTCATTTCAGTTACTCCCGGGTTTCATCCGACATATTGAAGTACTATCCGACATTTCGAGAATTCTCTGAACCTACTGCTTTGCAGTCCCTTTCCGCCTGAACACACCTACGAATAAATTCTCATACTACACGGGATCCGTTCATTCCCAGTTATTCGGGTGCTTTCTAGAACGCATTGACTTGCTATCTGATCTCCCGAAAATCCTCTGCAGTCTATTGCTCTTGAAATTCTTGCCTGCTTGCCTTATGGTTAATTCCATATGTCTGGTAATAATCATTTGTATCCTTTGACACCGTCATTTTGGTCTTATTGATTCAACATGAGTGCAAATGCTCGCAATCATCAATCGATTCCTAGAACTCGTCTTTCCGGCTCAATCATCAATCCGGACATGAGCTGGTTCTCGGTCAATCAAGTATTGATTGATTGTCCAACTAAGCATGTACAAATCACTCGTCCCTCTGCCCAGGTGAATTGATTGTCACTCCTGGCTTTGGAAATCGTGAACCCTCTGAATTTTATACTTGGGTTGTTCAAGTGCTTCCTTAATTTGAGGTGCTTGCCCCCGTCCTTTCTCGGAGGACTCTCAGGTGGGACCAATCGTTAAAAACCTTACCCTGTTAAATTCTTACGAATCACTTGATTCCTTTTGAGAACAATTATCTGACCGATTCTTTTCTATTGTAAGAACCTTATCGGTTCCTTCCCCGTTGACATTGCCTTCGGCACTGAAGCATTCTCTACTTCTTGCCGTCTGTATATCCGCCCAACTTGCATGCCACGGAGAGGTAGTGCATTCCTTCTCCATATTGACCTGGGACTGACTACTGACCAGGACATGTCACGTAACCATGGTTGGAGATCTCTGCAAGATGGAACGCTAAAGTTGTTCATCTAGTTCTATTCAACCTACTCATATTTGGACAAAGCTTTTGCTTCTGATCCTTCGTTTCTGAACCATAACTCCTTTGTACTTAAACTTCAGATTGTTCGGATGTTTCTATAATCTGATGCCGTCACATTCTTTCTTCTTCTGGTTAAGTACCGCTACTCACGTCAGATCCTTTGCTGACCACCTGCTCTTTTGTTGGATTATTATCCGACAATGTCCTTCATCTTCTATCTGTGAGAATTCTTTCCCTGTTGCAATTGCCTTCGGCAATGCAGTATCATGTAATTCTTTTTGTCCATATTCAATTATGAAATGTTGTTTTTTGCTTCTATAAGAGTGGGGTATAGATCTGTAAAATGCCCCTATGGGTTGAGTCTATGCCTTCGCTAGCTGTGAGAACCCACAAGGCTTCATGTGCCATACCTTCTGTTGTTCCACCAGTTAAACTTTCAAACCCTAAACATTCTTAAGAGAGAGCAGTGAATGAGAAGTTGTTCATTGAAGAAGTGGGAGTCGACCTTGAACCTTTGTGTTCATGCCCATGGACCCGATGTAGAACTTATCATGGAAGCTGCTCGTAAAAATAATTATTTCCTTGGTACAAGTTCATCTTGAATCTACGAATTGATCCTTTGCAATCGTGGTTCCGACCATATTTCCTCCTTGATTCCATTTTCTGGATAAGATAAAATACTTATCCTCTGCAAATCATTTGCCCCGTCCAACCTCTACTCCAATTTGTCTTCCGGTATTATCGCTAGTATTTGCTACTGGGAAGGTAAATACTCCATTACATCATTCCTAGCCTGATCGGCTATATCATTATCGTGCCAACTTTTAACTGTGCTACCTGATCCTTCTTCCCGGAGCACAATTTTCGACGAAAAGCTAAGCTTGCGTCAATCTTCCTCATCTTGTCATTTCACCTTGAACAACAAGCTTGATTTCGAGCTTGTGTCGAATCCGTGGCTTCAATAACCTTTCGCTTCATTCCTCCTTTGGCTAAGCTGTCATCGCCGATCGATTTCATCTTCTTTAAATCTTTCGACAAATGTGTCGTGATCCTCATCAACATTCTGAGCCCTTCCAGGATATCAATTGAGTTCATGACTAGAAATACCATCCCTGCCCCTCGATGATTTGTGATATCATCGATGACATCCTTGACTTTCTGCCAACACAGACCTAATTGTGCTTGGTTAATCCTTATGTCCTGAGGTAATCTTGGAAGTGTTCCTTTGTACCTCTTGTGATCTTTAAATCCAGCCCTTACTTGAAACACCATGTTGCACTACTTTGGAGCATGACTATGGTATTCTAAATATCATTGAGAACCGTGGAAACGCAATGCTACATGTCCATTGAGCAATTACCCAAACACCGTTGCATGGGTAACATCATGATTCATCCCTCGCCCCTTTACCTAAAGGCTTTTGAACTTGCTGTCCCATCATGTATATCATGCTCCGCTTTTCCTTGGACAGGATATACTCCCAATTCTTGTGTGTAAACACGTTTTCCTTTCCATTGTTTTGTTTAACCTTTCCCGTAATCTAGCTTATTTAAGCAGAAATAACTCCCTGCCTATAAAATACCCCGGTGCACAACTTCGTCAGAGAGACCCCGTTACTATGGTTGATGACATTCCGATAACCACCGATGGACGAGAACCTTGCCGATTGGTCCGCCTCGTTTTAACGAGCAGGAAAATGGTTCTCTTCGTCCCTCGCCCTTGGTACCGACGTTGTTGCCGGCATAGTGATAGACTTTCCTCTGACATACCTTGTTGTCGTGACCGGTAAGATGTCACCATTCTCCCTACTTTGATCGACACCCCTCCACAGTTCCACTGGATTGGAACCTGACTCTTCTGTAACATCCTTGATTCTGAAGCATCCTTTGCCCTTGACTTTGTGTGTTATCCCAAGCCACCCCTTGAGAGATGATCTACTCTCGATACCCTGAACCCCTGTTCACACTTCGATCAGGTATCGATCGAATGTCCAATTGCTTGATACTTCTTATTGTACCTTCATACTTTGCTCTCGATGTTTCCTTAAATTTCAATTCGAGAGATATTTTCCGCCACATCTCCTGAGTTAAACACCAGATGTTCGACCTTGCAAAGGTCAGTTCTTCCGAAGTTACCCTTGTCTTCCCCACTTAAATCTCGGGACGAGATTTCTTGTAGTGGATGAGATTTGTAACACCCCCAGCCTCACACCACAGTGACCACCCACTGATCAAGCCAAGTCATCATGAATAATTATGCTTGATCAACATTGCAACATATCTCATTCAAATTCTAATTCAAATCCTAATTCAAATCACAAGTGCAAAATGAAGTTGCATCAAAGTTGCTGTAAAAATGTTCACCATCTAGCAAATAATCCAAAACAATTTGTTGATAATTAAAACAACATCACTCCTATGCAAAGATGAGCAGTAGCAATTAATCCAGTACAATATCAGCATTTTAAAATAGTAATTCATTTATGAAAATTCCAAATAAATTCCTTTGGCCTCCAAACTTCTTGGGGCAGTGTCAAAAATCACCACGGATTTATTGGGACATCTCCCATATTTTTCCTAAGTGAACTAGTTGCTCTAATAATTCCTTTTCTCTATCTGGTATTAAATAAAAGAGAAAAACAGAAAATAAGAAAGGATCAGAAACTCACCTGGCATCTGGGCCGCAGCTACAGTGATCGGCCCAGTCCACCCGAGCCAGCCCACCTCCCGGTTATCCCCTTCCTCTGCCTCGCTGTCGGCTGGCGCGCGCGCCCGAGCCACCGATCGCCACGCACCGTCGATCACGCGGCTCCGTGACGCCGTTAAGGCTTGCCTGGTGCTGCCCTCGTCCTTCCCCATCGAACCCTAGCCCCCACTCCAAACCCTTCATCTCCCGTCACCCCCCCCCCCCCCCCCCCCGAGTAGATCGAGCTCGCGCCCGAAACTGTCGTCGCCGCCGCTCGCCATTACCATGGCCACCGGCCACCTCGAGTTTCTCCAAGATGTTCAGGAGGCCCGCCGTGTTCGTCTTCGTCTTCCGCGCCGTTGGATCGGAGCAGTGGGGCTGCAGAGCCGCCGCCTTCATCCTCTTCTCCGCCTTCGGCCACCGCACGACCTCGCCGTCGTTCAGCGCCACCACGAGCTCCCTGGCCTCCCCGAGCGGCTCCTCATCACCGATGTGAGCGCCGTCCCTTCCCCCCTTCTCTTTTCTGCTTCGCGTGCGCCGCCTCGCTAGCTTCCGCGCGAACCCAAGCTCCGGCCACTGCCATGTACGGCGAGCCTCGGGCTCCCGAGCCTCCACGCTCGAGCCAGCTGCACCAGCGTGCTCCTGGAGGTCCGTAGCTGCCGCCTAACCCCTCGCCTTGCTCGATCTCGAGCTGCAGAGCTGCCACGGCCGGACGTCCGCCACTGCCGCCGCTCGGCCGTCACCGTTGCCGCCGATAGGGCCACCCCCAGCTCGTGCTGCTTGCTCCTTCCGACGCGCGCTTGTTCGCTCATTCGAACGAGCCGTCTCGCGCTCGATTTAGTCGCCCGTGGGCGAATTCCGTGCGTCGCTGCCGCCTCGGGTGGTCGGCGCCGGCGCGCCGCCGTGTTCAAACGCCGGTGGACCCCGCCAGGTGGACCCAGCGTGGTTAGCCACCCAAAACCCCCTCTAACAGTCGCTGACATGTGGTCCCGGCCACGGTAGCAGTTAATTAGTGCCGCTGACACTGACAGTTGGCCCCACCACCTCTAATTATCAAATTAGGCTAATTAAAATACTGTTAAGTTAAACACTCACTGACAGCAGGGTCCCGCTGGACCCAGTTGACCTAGTCAACTTGCTGACTGGGCAGTGCCCAGTCTATGACATGTGGGACCCCTGGGCCCCATTTGACTGGACAAGCCTCCCAGTTGACCGCTGACGCAAGCATGACATCATCCTGACATCATATTACAATTTCTGTTAAATTAAATTAATTCCAGAAAATCAATTAATTTTTAAAAATTAATATCTTTTAAACCGTAGCTCGGATTGGAAAAGTTAAAACATGAAAGTTGCTCAGAACGACGAGACGAGTTTGGTCGTGCCTTCTGTTTCCATATCGGAACCTCCTACGTAGTAGAACCCGTAACTCCGAACCCGTATCTGATAGATGAATAGTGACTAATCACCGGTAAATAAATCCCACGATAATCCTAAAATAACTACAATGACCTAGATGCATCTTATGGCAACCCTGCACTGCATCATAGTCGTAGCATACTCTGTATTGCATCGTTGCTGTGTATTTATTTGTTTCCTCCCTCTTCTCTCTCGGTAGACCCCGACGTCGACGTAGCTCCTGAGGCAGACGCCGCTCCGGAGTACGACTATGTCCCCGATGACCCTGCCCTTGCCGTCGAGCAGACAGGCAAGCACCCCCATTTTGAGCATTCCGATATCGCCCACTCTCTTCTCTCTTATGCTTGCATTAGAAGTACTGCTGCTACTGTTGTCCTACATCTGCTGCATAGCCTGTTTTATTGTAGCCTACTTTTGATACCTGACTGTTCTCCTAAACTGTTTAGTATAGGATGGGTAGAGCCTTATCAGAGAGCCACTTGTCCCGACTGCCCCGCTGGACTCTCAGAAGACCCGAGCAACGGGATCGAAGATCAGACCCTGGCACCGCACTTCACTTCCCCCTTAAATTGCGCGACACTACTGGGTTACTATCGAGTGCCGAAGGTGATACCTCGTCAGCACATCTGATGATAACCTTGTAGGTTAGTTATTCGGTCGTGGTAAGCGAGGGTGATTCCTCCTACACCACCCCCGATAACGACATCGTCGTGCAACTGTTCAAGTGTGGACCTCGAGAGTGATACCTCCTTCGTGCACCTTGACGAGAACATCAGGTGGGACTCCATCGAGGGTGATTCCTCAGGGTTCCCTTGGTGTTAGACACACGGTTACTGTTGATACTGTGACTTATACTGAAACATGACACTAAAGACGGGTCGGCCCTGAGGGGTACCCGCGCGAGCATGAATGCGAAGTGATGTGGAGTCGGGTTGACCTGAGAGGTGCCCGCGAGATAAATACGAGTCGTGGCCGGGCATTCTTAGCCCTTGCCGCAAGTCCTCGAGAGGGGGCGACGGGGTCACATCGATCGTGAGTCTCTGCTCGTTACCGCGCGCTCCTAATACCCTAACGGTTCGGATATTTGATCCGAGGGGCCTCTGGTCTGATAGCACTAACCATCACGTGGGCATAGTATGGGCGTTCTGCGTCGTATACTTCAGCCGGAGCTTAACGGACGTCAGCGACTGAGCGGCGCGCGCCGAGTTGGACTGGTTACGCAACTGCGCTTGTATTAAGGGGTTGCTAGGTCTGCTCTCGGCCGCCTGATGCAACGTGCAGGAGTTCCCGGGGCGATGGCCCAAGACCCCTGGGGGCATAGGTTTAGTCCGGCGTGCTGACCTCTCTGTTAAGTATTTCGTAGGGTTGCGGCGTGTTGCTTAGCCAAGGCCGGGCATGACCCAGAAAAGTGTGTCCGGCCGGAGTTAAGTGAGCATGGTGGGTAACTTGGTGCACCCCTGCAGAGAAGAAACTTCTATCGATAGCCTGTCCAACGGTAACGGACACTCGGAGTTGTATCCCGATCGGTACAACTAGAACTTGAGATGAGAACTGGATAGTACGGCTCTGGGATTGCTTTCTCGCAGGGAGTCGAGGAAGAATCTCTGACCGAGGTTGATGACATTACTGCTATACTTTACATTATGTTATTCTGCTCTTTTCTAATGCTGCAAGACTGTTGAAGAAGCTGAAGATGCTAGTCTAAGATAGGACTAGGTTTTCCCCTCTATTCTGGCATTTCTGCAGCCCAGTCCATATATACAGCCATCCTTTGGGAAAGTTGCATATGTAGTGCAGATCCTTGCTTTCTGAGTGCTTCGAATGAGTACTCACATTCGCTTTACTTTCTTTTTCCCCCATATCCAATTGATGCCACCAGACGTCGGAGCCCCTGAGCCAGACGCCCCCGTCGACGACCACTACTACTACCAGCCCGGAGAGTACTACTACTACGAGGAGCCGACCGACGACCAGGAGTAGGATCCGGAGGGTCCTAGGCAGGAGGCCTATGCCTTTCGATCGTAGAGTTTTTTTTTGCCCCGCCTCTGTGAAGGCTTATCTCTCTGTCTGTAACATATCTCTACCCAGATATCTGATGCTTCCGCTGACGCTTGTACGCCATCGAGCTATGTATTTGAGTCCTCGAGGCCCTGGCTTAAAATATTAAGCTTGTATGACTTTATTAATGTTTTAGAGTTGTGTTGTGATATCTTCAAGTGAGTCCTTAGGCTTGATCATGTGCATTTGCGTGTATGGTTAGTGCACGATAAGCCGGGGTCGTCACACAACCGCCCTCTCCCTTCCACAAAAACATCACCAAATTGCAGTCGCGTTGACGACATGCAATTGCAGTCGGGGGCTACACTTGCAGTTGCGTGCCTAGTGCTAACATGCAACTAGCCTCTCCGTCCGACAAAAACACCACCAAATTACAGTCGTGTTCAAGACATGCAGTAGCAGTAGGGGCAACACTTGCAGTTGTGTGCCCAGTGGTAGACTTGCAAATGTCCTCTTCCTTCGAAAAAAATACCACTAAATTACAGTTGCTTTGAAGATACACGGTTATAGTTGGGGCCGACACTTACAGTCGTGTGTCTAGTGACAAACATACAACTCTCCTCCCCATATCTCAACTCTTTCCTATGTCCTATACCGTGCTTAACATGTGTGTTGCTATTTCCAAGGATCACTATTACATTGGAAAATGCATTTATAGATAATTATTGCAAGAATCCACTATGATAAAAGTTTAAAATAAAAATATGAAAAGGGCTATATCTTATGCACAAAAGATCATGTGGTCTATGTACAAATGCCACATGTGGACATAACAAAAACAAACAAAAAAACCACCAAGAAAAATGATAGAAATGAGAAAATAAAATTAAAACTAAAACCTAAAAAAATAAAACATTAAAAATGCTAAAATGAAAATAAAAATGTAAACCGAAAAATAAAAAAGAAATTGATATTCATGTATTAGGAAGTTCATTTGTATTCAAAAATTAAATCTGTTTTTAAAAATATAAAAGAAAATCACGTGTTATAAGAAATTTCATGTATTTTGAAAAACCATGTATCTGGACAAATATTCAAGTATTAATAAGTGCATATGTCTTTAAAAAGTTAGGAAAAAATAAAAAGAAAATACAAAAAACAAAAAGAAAAGGAGAAAGAAACACATGGAACAAAAGAAACTAGGAACGTGTCCAACGCGCAAAGACATCCGTTTCTTAAAAGGCCCATCCTAGAGGAAATAGAAAATCAAATAGCATAAGAAAAAGAAAAAAAAGATATTGATAATAACTAAGACAACTAACGAGGCCATTCATAAAGCCCAGCTGTGACACTACGAACGATCCGTGATATACTGACCCGTACATACACGGAAAAACGTACAGGAAAAAACACAGTTTTTACTAGCCTCATGCGGATCTTAAAGCGTCTTGATAGAATGGTAATGAAGTCGACTGAGATTTAGCAAACCCCTTTGTTCAAACGTCGGGTGTATTTTGTCGGCCTCTCGGCGTGCAACAGTCTAAACCTAGTGTGGGTGTAAAAAGGTGCACGGTGAGAAACGGCGCCTCGGCTTTCAACGACGTACGCTGTGACAGGTCTCCTAAACACTCGGCTTGTATGGTAAAAAAGCCTCTCGGGTTTGCGGCCCACATGACGAACAACTTTAACACATGGCTGTGCTCGTCGCGCTTGACCGCACAGTGGCGGGCCGTGTAAGCCGTGCATCATCCATGTAAGCCATGTGGCTCTAACTGCACACGCGGCGTAATTAAGGCGGTCAGCCTTCGACCACAGGCCGGCGGGGTGATGCTCACAACACCACTGTCTGTACATGTCTCGTCTCCCCTTGTGAATGTGCGAATTTAGATGTTGTCCCCCTCACCTATAAATTCCCGCCTTTCACCCTCCCTCGCCGTCGCACATAATGGGGTTGACCATTGTGATTTTTTTCTTTGTTTGTGCTAGGGTAGGTCATGTCTTCACACTATTCCCACCCACCGCCTCAAAACAGGGGTATCACACTCTATGTGCGGTACGTGCTGGATAGTCTTATTGGTGAAGCAATTGCCACATCAAAGTTGTGTATTGGATATTTAAACATCACATAACCCTTGTATACATATACCAGGGCCACGGATGGGGAAGGTTTTCTGATCCTCCCATATGCGGTTTCGGTCGAAGCGCTTATCCATGGGCCCTTTGACAGGCTTCGAAACGGGTTAACCATGTGAATTTCTGTTTGTTTGTGCTAGGGTAGGTCCTAGTGACATGTCAAACCAAGATTGAGCCCAATTATTCACAAGATTCCCTCCCGTCCTGCGCAGTGGGGGTTTCGCACTCTAAGTCGGGAACCTTCTAGTCGGATAGTCTTGTTCGTGAAGCAAGTGCCACCTCAAAGTTGGGTATTGGATATTTTAACATCGCACCAACCTTGTATACATATATTAGGACAGATGCAGGTTGGCGGAGGTTTCCCTAGCTTGCCCCGTGCGGTTTCGGTCGAACCGCTGATCTGTGGCCCCCGTGTCGTCTGTGCATTTGACCGGCTTTGAAAATGGGTTGACAATGGTGAATATTTCTTTGTTTGTGCTAACGTAGGTCACAGTGACATGCACTCTAAGTCCTCACAAGATTCCCTCCCGATGCCTCGAATTGCGGGACTCGCACTCTAAGTCCAAAACCTTTGTGTCGGATTGTCCTGTTTGTAAAGCAAGTGTCACATGAAAGCTGTGTATTGGATATTTAAACATCACACTACCCTTTTATACATCCATTACAATCACATGCAGGTTGGGGAGGTTTTCCACACTGTTATAGGGCCACACTGGGAGGTGGAGAAATGAGAAATCAAGAGGGAAAGCACAAGGAGGAAAACACTCAAGACAAGATCCAATCACACATCCACTAAATTCACATACACATATGAAGATGTAAGATCCAAATCCAACAAAGGTAGGTAAATAGGTACATAATTCATTCCAATCTCAATAGAAGTGGGCCTTGAATAGAAGATGGATCTTCCCTTAGATGGGCCTTGAATCCTCTAAGGATCTTCTCACATGGAGGCCTTGATCTCCATGGGAGTAGTGGGTAGATATGAGCAAAGCTCTCTCTAGATCTGAGTTATCACTTAGCTAACCCTAGCTCGTCCAAGTGAATGGGTATTTATAGTGTAGGGGTAGAAAGAGGGATACATGGGTGAAAACCCGAGTGGCTGCGCGCAGGCAGATCTAGAGCGAGTCAACCCCGTGTGCGATGGCACGGGCACGACCTCTTGTCATAGGACCACCTCTTGTCATAGGTTGCTCCGCAACACACCCTCCTTCACACGGTTTCGGATTAAACGCTGATTCGTGGGCCCTATGTCATCTATGCCTTCGACCGGCTTCGAAACGGGGTTGACCATAGTGTTTTATTTCTTTGTTTGTGCTAGGATAGGTCATATTGACATGTAAAATCAACATTCTCGTGTCTTCACAAGATTGCCTCGTGTCTCCTCAACTGGGGTTTTCATACCAGTCTAGAACCTTCGTGTCGGATACTCCTGTTTGTGAATCAAGTGCCACATCAAAATTGTGTATTAGATATTTAAACATCATACCACCCTTTTATAGATATATCAGGGCCACAAGGCCGGTTCATTATCCTCCTCACCTGTTCCCGTCCCCGCACCACCAGGGCCGGTTCAGGCAGTGGATCCGGTAGTGAGCCTGACCCCATTAACTAGGATGATTCGAGCCCTGCTCCGGACGACGAGGAGCTCGCCCTATGTATTGCCTCCACCATTTATGGATGTGCATGGGTAGGAGCTCGAGCTCTGCACCCTCACTGGTGGCCCATAGGGGAAGCTCAAGCAACACACCAGACCACGCCGGCCCTTCGCCGTCCGCGCCCTTCCCGGTGGGGCGATAGGGAGAGCAATGTAGCGTGTCACATATCGCCCTGCTTCTCTCGGGAGGCGTTGGGTGCTCTGGCACCACCAAGCCCGCGGCCGCGGCTCCTCAAGTTGAAGGTGCGGGCTGCTCGCCACGTGAGGTAGAGGGCCGCAAAGGCCGGATATAGCTAATCCGGCTACAGGTCGTGCAGATCAGCGCCTGTTGCGCTGCCCGCCGAGTTGGATGATGACCTCCTCCGCATCGTCACCCCGTGCACCATTACCTTGGCGGAGAGCGAGAGCCGCCGCTGTTAGACTGTATTTATACCTGGCTTCTATATATGTCTTGTATATTTGTATTGTACACTTCGTGTACCCCTTTATATATATGAGATAGCCACACCCGTGACGGGTGTCGAGCAGTTTCCCAAACCCTAAGTTTAACATGGTATCAACCCAGGTCGGTTCTACGTCTTCCGCTGCCCCCGCCGCCGGCGCCGCCGCCGCCGCGGTGCCGGCCTCTGTCATGCCGTTTCTGTCGTCGCGTCCGTTGGTCTTGGGGTACTCCGGCCCATCCACCATGGTCGTTGCCTCCTCGGATCAGCCGCCGCCGGACACGTCCGCCTGGGGCTGGCGCCTCCAATTCCTACGGAGACTTGGATCATCCCGTGCACAACTACCCACCTAGGGCTGGCGCCTTCGATCAGCCCGTGCACAACTACTGATATGGACATGGACCTGACGGATATAACTATAGTTGTTATGCGTAAACATAGTTATCAGGTGAATTCTAATATAAATTATAGAACTTATTATTTTGTTATCCAAAACAGAAATACTACACAATATTTTATTATATGCAGGATGACAGAAGATGAGCACAAACCTCGGGTGAAAATACGAAGACTAATTGAGACACACATGCATGTATACAGAAGGTTGCCTGAAGCCTAACCAAATCAACAGGCACATCCAGTGGAGCGATGGGCATGCAAGCTTGCTCAACGTGCATGCAAAGGTGGGTCCCAGGCTCAAGTGTGCTAAACGCCACATGATGCATGCATGCAACTAGGCGCACATGGCCATGGGCTTGGCTAGGCCCTGTGCTGCAATGGCCCAACTTCAGCGGTACAATGCACGATTGTTTCCTCCAACAACCGAATCAAGACAGCGGCTTCTCTCCGTATTATTATAAATAATTAACCTTCGGCTAGGTTTAGACTCGGGTTTTATTGTATTGTCTAGCCATTGCTACAATTTGCATATACGAGATGTGTAGGACTATCACCTTGTCAGATCCATAGTGGAACCCTAACTTTTTATCTAGTTCATGTGCTTAATTTTTCATCCACAATTTCAGATTGCAATTTCACCTTTGTTCTTGCCGGTTCTTCGGTTGCTTGCAGGAACTCGAACCTCGTTGTTCAGGTTGATCGTGCCTACGGCAAGGTCAATAACCATCGGAGATTGTTTTAGCGATTGTGTAGGCGTATCGTCGGGTACGGTATAGCCGGATCATCAAGGTCAAAATCCACCAAACCGATAGCTATCTACACTTTCATCGAAAGATCGGGCCACTTGATGTGACGGCGGCCCGATCTTTCGATGAGAGTGGGGATAATTATCGATTTGGTGGATTTTGACCTTGACGATCCGGCTATACCGTACCCGACGATACGCCTCAACAATCGCTAAACCAATCTCCGATGGTTATTGACCTTGCCGTAGGCACGATCAACCTGAACAACGAGATTCGAGTTCCTGCAAGCAACCGAAGAACCAGCAAGAACAAAGATGAATTGCAACTGAAATTGCGGATGATAACTTGAATACACGAACTAGATAAAAAGTTGAGGTTCCACTGTGGATCTGGCAAGGCGGTAGTCCTACACGTCTCGTAGATGCGAAATTATAGCGATGGCTAAACAATACAATAAAACCCGAACCTAAACCCTAAATTATGACGACTATTTATTAAGGCATGCTGATGTGTAGGCGTGCGAGTAGTCTCGGAGTCCAACTCCTCACGTGCGTGAAACTGGACCAGGCTGCACCATGTGCCTTGTCTTGGGTTGCGTGAAGTCTTTGGACACGCCTGCGTGCATGGCTTAGCAGGTCGGCCTTCCTTGTGACGTACATGCATGAGTAGAGCTCCCTCACGTTGGTGCATGTAAACAAGGATACATGCTTGGCCTTGTACGGTGGAAAATCATGGAGCCCCTCTTCCTTAAATTGATGATGGTAGCTCCCAAAGTAGAACATGTACGTCTATATGTGTGCATGTATAAATCTTTGTTTTCCGTCTCGCATTTTAACCCTCGGTTTGTGTAAATCTTCTGGATATCTGTAAGTAAGAAATAGATGTGTAGTATTTTTGCCCTTCATAATAAAATAATATAAATTATATTTACCACAAGAATTCACCTGAAAATTATGCATGTTTATAATACTTTCAATCGTATCCGACGTAGTCATGTCCTTATCAACTACCCGCCTGAAGTACATGATGCTCCGGTTCCGGTTACGCATGCGCCCGTGATGCAATACCAGCCTGCCCCCGTGATGCAATACGCGGCTGCGTCGATCCGTCCTGCACCCACGATGCAAAACGCGGCCGCGCCTGCTGCGCTCTACAACGGCGTGCCGTCCCACTACACCGCGCCTACTGCTCCCTACAACGGCGCGCCGTCTCCCTACAGCACGTCCGCGGCGCCCTATGCAGCCGCGCCTACTGGCCTCTACGGGGCTGCGCCCGCGGTGCTATATAGCGCCGCATCTACAGTGCCCTACAGTGCGCCGGTGCTGCCCTACGGCGCTGCTGTGCCGCCGGCCTACCGCGGGTACCCCTCGGCTCCTCCGACTGCATCGCACTATGGTGCTCCTTCACTGGCTGTGGCTCCCTCGATGGAGCTAGCTCACGGTGCATCCAGTGGTGCCCCGCATCAGGGTTACTACACGTCACCCTATCCTGCTGCACCGCCTCCACCGGATCATGTTGTCGCTGCTGCGTCGTTTTACTTCGCGCATCTCAGGCCTGTGAAACTCACGACGGATAACTATCTGTCGTGGCGTGCACAGGTGTTGCCGCTTCTCCGCAGTCGCTACTTGGAGGGCTTTCTTGATGGCACACTGCAGTGCCCTCCACCGTATCATCCGGGGTATCATGCTTGGGTGGCTCATGATCAAGCCATCCTCTCTGCTATACAGTCATCTCTCACGGAGGGGGTCTCGTCACTGGTCATCTTCGCTGCTACGTCGCGGGACGCGTGGACGGCTCTTCATACCAGTTTCGCTTCGAAGTCCCAGGCACGTGCTCATGCCATTCGCACGGCGCTCGGGGAGGTGAAGCTTAATGACCTCACCGTCACTGACTACTTCAACAAGGTGACGGGTATGGCTGACACACTTGCCTCCATTGGCAAGGCTCTTGGTCCGGAGGAGTTCACCTCCTATGTGCTCAATGGCCTGGGTGACGACTATGATAATTTGGTGGAGAATATGAATGGTCGTGACACTCCCATCCAGCCACGTGAGTTGTATGCGCATCTTCTTGTCACAGAACAGCGCATCCAGGCCCGCCGCACTACGCTGAGTTTCCCTTTCGCCAACGCTGCAACACGTGGGAAGTGTAAGCACTATAAGCCACCAACTGGTGGCAAACCTCCGCCGACCACGCCTAATCCGCGGAACACCACTACCTCCACGGGAGGTTGAGTCTATGCCTGCTGTCCTTGATGGTCACCTTGCCTCCCGTTGTCATCGTCGCTTCAAGCAGAATTTCTTAGGGATCAGGAACAATGGCAAGGGTAATGATAAGCAGGCTGCCCTGGCGAGTCATGAGCAGGGGCATACTCCTTCCTATCCAGTTGATGCATCTTGGTACATGGATACGGGAGCTACCAATCACCTGACGAGTGAGATGGGCAGCTCTCTACATAGGAGCCATACCGTGGACACGATCAGGTTCGCACCGCTAATGGGGAAGGTATGCACATCTCACATATTGGTCAGGCATCACTTCTTACACGTCGATCCACACAATTACGTCTTCTTAATGTCCTTTGTGTTCCCTCTGTTTCACATAATTTTCTTTCCGTTCCTAAACTTACTCGTGATAATAATGTTCTTGCTGAATTTCATCCTTTTCATTTTTTTGTTAAGGACCGGGACACGAGGGACGTACTCCTTAGAGGTCGACTGCGCAATAATGGTCTCTATGCACTTGATGTGCCACCAGCTCCTAGTGCTTTGAGACTGACTAACAGCAGCACTGGGGACGCCACCAAACCATTTTCCTTCGATGAAACCACGTTGTCCGGCCAGAGCGCTTTCCCAAGTCCTTATCCCTCGTATATATATGCACGCGCCTTTGCTGCAGGATTCCACAAACCAACCGGTGCAAAACAAACACCACATCCACCTCAAGAAGAAGCAGAAGAAGAAGGAGGAGGAGGAGGAAGAGGAGGAAGAGGAGGAGCAGGAGGAGGAGGCGTCATGGACAAGACAGGTAACAAGAGGAACAGAAGAGGAGGAGGAGGAAGAGGAGGAAGACGAGGAGGAGGCGTCATGGACAAGAAAGGTACAACGGTTTCCCATAACAATCCAACGCCACCGTCAACCAATAAGCCGACGGCACAACTATGGAATCCTAAGAAGGGGCGTAACCGTAGGAAAAACCTGAGGCTGACTCAGATAAAGAGATGATGGCTAAGAAGAAGCAGCCGCAGCCTAAGAAATACTTCCTCCATTCCTTTATCTAAGGTGTATTATTTTCAGCACGGTGACCAAGGCACATAATTATGCACTAGTTAGGACAAAATTACCCTTCCCTAATTTGTAGATTAGCGGCAAGTAAATCATTTAGGCTAGGAAAGAAAGAGATACACACAATCGGGAGAAAGATAGTTTCCTTTTCTTTCTCTACAAGGAGAGATACATGCAATCAGGGGAGAGATACTTTCCATTTTCTGGAGGGCCAAGATCGGAATTACGAGGAATTAGAACAAATGCACCTTACATTGTGGAATTTTATCAAAAAACAAATACACCTTATATAAAGGAACGGAGGGAGTAAGAAGTAGCCTCAAAAGTGGTGAGAGCAGCCGCGTTCTGATCCATGTTGTGTGGCAATGATGAAGTCAATTGTGTCTCTGTCTTGTACGTCAGTTTATGTTGTGGTAGGTTCATTTGGAACCTCAGTATGTAAACCATAAAAGTGTGCTTGTTCACGTTGCGGCCAAGTATTAGTTTCTTCTTACATGTGTTGTTGAGTCGTGCATGATGTCGTTGTTGGGTGATTGAATAAAAGGAAAGATTGACATACATGTCCCATGAGTGCATCCAGTTTATTGAGAAATACGTTAGCATCGATACAAGGGCATTTCCAAGGGCGACGCTAGGCGCCGATCGACCGGCCCAAAATTTGGTTGGGCGCCTGGCACCAGCCGGATTGGCCTCACGCGCACCTTTCGATTCTTCTTCTCTTCGTCTCCTTCCTCACACAGTGCTTGCTCCTTCTCCTTTCATCGAAAAGAGTCGACAGCTAGCGCCACTATACTTGCCATGGACGCGCGCCGTCCGACTCTCGAAGCACTACAGGCTAGCTACCGCTCGCCGTGGTGTTGCTGTCCTCACAGGACAGGTCCCTCGCATCTGTCCCCACCACTGGTGTTCAACCACAGTTGCAGCATGGTGGTTGCCCGATTCATACACAGCGCGGCGCCCTCCTGTTTCTAGCATGTCGCGACACTGACTCCCAGCATGCTGGAGATGCCAGTCCAAGCAGTAGCTGGCACGACCATTCTAGCTCGCTATGTTTTGCAGCTCCCAATCGCGAACGTCATAGCAAGTCGGTACACTTGTCCCAACCAAACTGGGCGCCGTTTCCAATAAAACTCGAGCGCCTATAGCAAGAAATCAGGACTCCAGGTTGCACCTTTTGGATGGCCGGTTGCAGCACCTTACCAGGCGCCAGGAACTCACCTTCACCTATTGCAACTTCGCGTCCCGATCGTAGTTTTTCATCAACCAGTTGCAACTTTTCGAAAGCCCGTTGTGGCACATGCGACGGCCGCCGTTCTCGCACGCATGACCAATGACCTACCGGTGCATCGCGGGTTAATGCGTCCCATTTTGTCTTTTGTGTTCGTTGGTTGTAGCTCCCCACCCGCCCTGTCATGTCCTCTCTCAGCCTCTACGGCGACGCACATAATGGCTACGGGCATGACGACGGTTGGAGAAGGGGAGACGTGGGATGGGCGCCTCGAGTATGAGGCCAGAAGCTGCGATGGAAAATGATAAGGATAAGGGGAACGGTTTCGTGGGGCCCACATGAGAGGACGTAGCTTTCGTGTGTGAGCGCAAAGCGCGTGATGAGCGAGTCAACCCGCCAAAGCTTCGGATGGCTGATGGGAAGGAAACATTTACCCATCTCCAAGGGGCTTCCTCAAACCTTCACTGTATATCCACTCGCACTAGTAGAAAACAGGGTTTTAGTCCCGGTTGCACAACCGAGACAAAGCAATCGGGACTAAAGGCCCCCCTTTTTAGTCTCGGTCGTGTTACGAACTGGGACTAAAGGGGCTCCACGTAGCCGTTGTGAGGCGCTCAGGCAGGAGGGCCTTTAGTCCCGGTTGGTAACACCAACCGGGACTAAAAGGCCATAGGGTTTTTTTTTTGAAAGGAGGGGTTTAAGGTTTTGGAGGGTATAGGGGTTTCATTTTGTGTTTCCTCCTTTTCTTTTTGTGTTTAGCATTCAATTCTTTTACATTTAGGGTTTTCATTTTTATTTTATGTATTTCATTCAACTCGACACAAGCTACTATACATATAGCAATGAAGGAATCATTACACAACATCGTCATGAATATAGAGAGAAGCGACCTCTCTTTCTCCGTGCTTGGTCGAACAACAAGTTTTCGTATATCTATTCGACGCTACTACAGATAGTACACGTTCATGCATATATACAATATAACATCTCTTACGATCCTAATATCTAATTACTAAAATCGCATTCCAAATCCCGATGGTATTCTCCGTATTTAGGTATGACATGTTCAACAAAGAATCCCGCCAATTCCTCTTGAATTGCTCGTATGCGATCTTTTGGTAGGAGTTCGTCCCGCATCCGTTGGATCTAATTTAAAGAAGGGGGTCAATATATATATGAATGAAACTCAACACAATTGATGGTAATAAAATAAAATTGTGAATTTTGTTTATGTACTTCAAGTTGTTGTGAATATCTGCCCTGCTCACAGGTCGTCTGGCGAATGAACTCGTAAACGTAGTATCCACATAAATTATTTCCGGGTGCCTGCCTCAAGCACTTTACGAGAATACAGTTCAATCAAAATAATAATCAAGCATGATAATGGTATTGAAACTAAAATCAATGAGAGATGTGCGGAACTAGCTAGTACTACTTACTTTAGGGTATCGATATCGCAGCTCCTTTTTCCATTCACCCCTAGCCTGCTTGGTGAACTGTTTCCAAACCCTGCCTAGCAAAGAAAATGAATACAAGAGTTATTAATTACTTGATATCAGGAAATGAACGGAAGTTGCCGATATAGTGCGATAATGATTGAACTTACTTCTGGAGCATTTCACTCGTGTCCGCCCACCCCGTAGGGTCTTTACGTCTCAAATCCAAGACAGCTACTACTCCCGCGTCAAGCTGAATGACTAGCAGAATAAAGTAGAACCTGCGCACGCATAACTCATCAATTACACTTAACCTCGAGTAAGCGAAACAAAATATGCACAAGACAGTAACACTCACATGAAGTTGTAAGGAAATAGTATTTCCCTTCTGGTTTGTTGTCCAATTAACGCCTTTAGCAAGTTTTTCGCTGCATCCTCGGTGTGGTGTTGTACCGTAAATTCATTTATGATATTTGGGTTAATGAACCCAATGTCATAGATTTGTCCTCTTTTGCATTCGAGGATCTTCAATCTGCATAATATAGTAAGGATAATTATACATGCAATGAACGAGCTGAGCCAGAGACTTAATTACAGAAATAATACTTACAGACAATAGCAACTGACGATAGTTTTGTCGAGGGCGTCTTGATTGTATAACTGAAAGAATTCTTCAAATTCAATGTACAGCGCCTCGACTCCATTGAACTAATGCTCATCTTTAATTCCCACGACGATCATGTTGCTCCCTTCCTTTGATGCTTCCATGTACCACTTATGCTATCTTCGCATTTGTGTTGGTAGATGGGGGAGCTCCTCAGGTCTGACTTGAGGCTTCCCGACCTCGTATTTAAAGCCTAACTCAGCCACGGGGAACTCTACCTCCTCGCCTAAGTATTCACCAAAAGTGGAACCAAGATCCCAGGCCGTTACCCCCGGATCATAGCGATATCGGCAAACACCTTGAGCGGGTGCACGATTGGTTGTTCTGTTCGCCGAGCTGGGGAATTGTTTTCCCACTTGCACCATTGCTACTTCCCGACCGCTTCACTTCATTAAATGTCTTTACAATACAGCGGTTATAGTTTGATAGCAGCGGAGGCGCTGGTGGTCGCCTAAGGTTATCCAGACATCGCTTCGCTTTTACCGGATCTATTTTCTCCTTTGGCTCGGTTCGTTTCGGTGCAAGCTGGCATTTCACATCGGTAGCCACGATCTCCTTGGTTTCGTCCTCAGTCATGTCATATGGTAACTTGGCAGGAGCCTTCTTGACGCTACCTGCTCTGGATTTCTTCGCAGTTGTACTACTAGCCGCCGGAGCGATGGCCGTTCTCTTTTGCCAGGGCTGAGGTAGCGGAGGAGATGGCTGAGGCAGCGGAGTCTGCTGACGCGGCGGAGACGGCTGCGGAGTCTGCTGACGCGGCGGAGACGACTGAGGCAGCGGAGTCTGCTGACGCGGCGGAGACGGCTGAGGCGGAGTCTGCTGACGCGGCGTCCAATGTGGAAGAACGAAGTGTTCCTTTCTCCATAGAATGGTAGTCCTTCTGGCATCTCCCAGAAGAGTCTCCCCTTCACCTGTAGGGTACTCAAGGTCCAGTTGCTTGAATCCGTCCATAACTTCATCCACCCCGACAACAGCATAGACATCTGGAATCAAAGAGCAATCGTAAGTTCCATCAGGTCCATGAGGCAAGGCATAGCCGACCGCCACCTTCATGGATAGGTTCATGCATTTCACATGTAGATCACAATGTTCCTCCTGCATGATGTCATCCACGGGGTAGCGAGGAGCGGTGATATCATCTATGGGCAGCTCCGTGGAAGCCACACTGCTTTTCTGCTAAGATGGTGGGGTAGCTCCGTGGGCAGTATCGAATGAAGGATCTTCGTGCCGCTAAGATGGTGGGTCGGTAGCTCGCTGGCTGGTAAGTGCATATATTTGCTTCTGCTGCAAAGCTACTATTTTTTCTACCTTCTGCAGCTGGTCTGCATCCTCTTTCTTCTTTCTCCCTCGGCTTCTATAAGTGTCCCTGCTGTCGGGAAACCCATCCTTCCACGGAACGGAGCCTGATGTACCTCATGTTCGTCCAGGTTGTTCAGGATCCCCGAGGGCGCGTGTCAGCTCGTCCTTCTCTTTGTCGGGATGGAACTCCCCTTCCTGCACGACCTTAATTGAATCTTGAATGGCTTTGACGGGTATTGCAAGTTGAGCTTTTGTACAAACACACTTCCCTGTTTCCGGGTTCAAAGTTCCCCCATGCCCGAAGAACCAAGTCCTTGCCCGTTCGATCCAGTTCAATGTCTCTGGATGGATCCCTTTATCAAGCAGGTCATTCTCAGCTTTCTTCCACTTAGGCCGGGTAGCCTTGTAGCCACCTGACCCTGTAACATGGTGATATTCCTTCTTTGCAGCATTTTGCTTATTTATTTTTGACCTTTTCTTACCTACCTCCGATGTCTTGTACGCCACAAATGTGGGCCAGTGATCTTTTAACTTCGCATCTGCTCCGGTGAATGATGGAGTCTTCTCTTTCTGGACATACTTTTCGTGCAACCTTTTCTTCCAGTTGTTGAATTGTTGGGCCATCTTCTTAAGAGCCCATGCCTTGACTTTTCGCTCTATAACATTGTTAGTTGGATCCACCTCTGGCGGTAGGGTGAAATTTTTCATGAGCATACTCCAAAGCTCATCTTTGGATCTATCCTCGACAAAAGAGAGTCCATCATCCTTCTTTGGCTTATTCCATTCTTGTATGTTGATCGGGATGCTATCCCTAACAACAACTCCGCACTGATGTATAAATCGGTCCGCGTTCCGCTTGGGAAGAGTCGGTTTGCCATCTGTAGCGATTTCTTCGATCGTTAACCTTTCATTTTCACCCAACCTTTTTTTCGGGCCTCATCTCCTTATAGAAGGTTGGCTCGATCCGGAGGGCTAAAAGAAGAAAGAGCGTTAATATATGTACATACAAATCAATTAATGCATCTAGTCAGCAGAGGCTTAATTAATATACCTCACTGGACTTTGCAACAGTTAAGGATCCAACGCCAGTGGAGCCGTCATCTTCTCCCTTCATTCCCTCACCGGAGCTGTCATCTTCTCTTCCTTCACCATCGGGGGCGTTTAGAAAATGTGAGGTGATATCATCATCTCCATCGCGGATTATTTCCCCCAACATCTCTTCTTGTTCTAAGTCTCTGTCGTGTTCCATAGTTTCTGCAAATATTACAACATGGCAATATACAAACATAAGAGATAAGCTATTTTTCAGACTTAATGAAATCTGGGAATGGAAAACAACAACATTATAATGACAACTTGAGAGCAAGATTGAGTCATGCTACAACAACTTTACATGGCAACCAAGGGTATGGCATCAAAGTACACATTACATAGACCGAATCACAAGAAGGAATCATATGCATATGAGCAATGGATTAGAGGCGAACATCATGCAAAGTTGACAAGTTTTATAACAGTCAGTTTCAGACTTAACAGTTTTTCAGCAAGTGTAAAACAGTAACATTATGATGACAAATAACAAAATGGCAAGTTTTATCAGTTGCATGTTAGGTAACCTTCCGGCGATCGTCGGGGACTCCTCCGGCGATTGTCAGGGACTCCTCCGGCGATCGTCGGGGACTCCTCCAGCGATCGTCGGGGACTGCTCACCGGCGATCATCGGGGACGACTCCTCCGGTGATCATCCAGGCCTCCTCCGGCGATTGTCGGGGACTACTCCTCCGGCAATCGTCGGGGCCTCCTCCGGCTATCATCGAGGACTCCTCCGGCGATCGGCGATTTATTTTTCTCTCGGTGCACTAGATCCGAACGATTTCTTAATTCCTTCGATCACCCTCACTCTCAAGCCCTCCTTTCTTTTTTAAACGTGGATGGAAGAAAAAGCACAACGCTGCATGTTTAAATGTGGATGGAAGAAAGAGCACAAAAATGCTGACATCAGCAAAGATTCCACCGAAGTTATCGTGGGGTTATGTTTTAACGACCACCCCCCCCCCCCTCTCTCATGTCGAAGTTACAACGATATTTGTACCTATGTTATCATGTCTGTGGCTCCGACCGGGACTAAAGGTAGGCATTGACCGCGTCCGATGGCTAAGACTGCATTGGCACACCGGCATCACTTTTGTGAAAGCCAGTACAACTGCGCACACGGTCTTGGCAAAACTGTTGTGTGCTCGGTACCTCTCGAGGTGGAAAACATGGGCTACACAATTGCAACTCTGTCATACACATCACTCAATTTTTTGCGCCTCCGGCGATTGCGTCTACACCAACTATGACGAGTTCTACATCGACCACGGCTACATCATGATCGATGACCCCTTAACATCGACCACACGACCACAAGATGAATACAAGATTTGTACACAAGAAGAATACACACAAGATGAAATTTATATTAAAAAAACAGCGCGGCGTCAGCCAGTAGAGCGCGGACGGCGTCGGCGTTGATGTCGGTCGGCAGGGGGGAGAGGAGGAGGAGGGGATCGGAATGGCGGCGACGTTCACAGCGAGGAGGCGAGGAGCGGGGGCGGCGAGGCTCGGTGACTGGCGTGGCTTGAACTGCGTCGGTATTTCCCCAAAGAGGAACGGATGATGCAGCACAGCTACGGTAAGTATTTCCCTCAGTTGTGAAACCAAGGTATCAATCCAGTAGGAGAATCAAGCAACACTATGTAAACGGTACCTGCACACAAAGAACAAATACTTGCAACCCGACGCGTAAGAGGGGTTGTCAATCCCTCCTCGGTAAAAAGATAGATAAATTTGTATGTGTTTGGGTAAATAGATCTGAACGAAATGCGAAATAAAATAAATAAGTAAAAAGAGCATCAAGGTATTTTTTGGTTTTGGAATAATAAATCTGAAAATAAAAGTGAATAAAAATAGATCAGAAAGCAAATATGATAAAGGATAGACCCAGGGGCCGTAGATTTCATTAGTGGCTTCTCTCGAGAAAATAGCAAACGGTGGGTAAACAAATTACTGTTGGGCAATTGATAGAAGAAAAAATAATTATGACGATATCCAGACAATGATCATGAATATAGGCATCACGTTCAAGATTAGTAGACCGACTCCTGCCTGCATCTACTACTATTACTCCACACATCGACCGCTATCCAGCATACATCTAGTGTATTAAGTTCATGGAGAAATGGAGTAATGCAATAAGAACGATGACATGATGTAGACAAGATTTATTCATGTAGGAATAGGCCCCATCTTGTTATCCTTAATAGCAACGATACATGTGTGTCTCGCTGCCCCTTCTGTCATTGGGAGAGGACACCGCAAGATCGAACCCATCACAAAGCACCTCTTCCCATTGCAAGAAAAATCAATCTAGTTGGCCTAACTAAACCAAAGATTCGGAGAAGAAATACGAGGCTATAAATAATCATGCATATAAGAGATCAAAGAAGACTCAAATAACTTTCATGGATAAAAATCTGATCATAAACTCGAACTTCATCAGATCCCAACAAACACACCGTAAAAAGTCATTACATCAAATAGATCTCCAAGAGACCATTATAATGAGAATCAAAAAGAGAGACGGAGCCATCTAGCTACTGCCTACGGACCCGTAGGTCTATGGTGAACTACTCATGAATCATCTGAGAGGCACCAATGAGGATAATGAACCCCTCCGTGATCGTGTTCCCCTCCGGCAGAGTGCCGGAATAGGGCTCTAGATTGGATCTCATGGTTCTGGAACTTGCGGCGGCTGGAATTGTGTTTCGTTGACTCCCCTAGGGTTTCTGGAATATTTGGGAATTTATAGAGCTGAGAGGCGGTGGAGGAGGTCCCCGTGGGCCCTAGTACCCATCAGGGCGCGCCTGGGCCTCTGGCGCGCCCTGGTGGGTGCTGGGCCCCATGGGCCTCCACCCAGGTGCTTTCTTGGTTCCCAAGTTGTCTTCTGGTCCAAAAAAATCTCCAAAAAGTTTCGCTGTGTTTGGACTCCGTTTGGTAGGGATATTTTGCGAAGTAAAAAAACAAGCAAAAAACAGCAACTGGCACTGGGCACTATGTCAATAGGTTAGTCCCAAAAAATAATATAAAGTTGCTATAAAATGATTGTAAAATATCCAAGAATGATAATATAACAGCATGAAACAATAAAAAATTATAGATACGTTGGAGACGTTTCAGTGACGCGGAGGGCAAGGAGGTTCGGCGAGATGGCAGCCGTCGGCGAGGGGCAGGGCATCGGAGCACGGCACCGGGGCAGGGCGTCGCGGCAGCCTAGCGGCGGCCTGTGGTGGTTCGGCGGCATCGGGCGGGGAGAGAAAGAAGATTGGGGAGGAAGAGAGAAGGCCGGGGCGCGTGGTTTACATACCCCATGGCTTTAGTCCCGATTGGAGCCGGCTCCAACCGGGACTAAAGGCCTACCTTTAGTCCCGGTCGGAGCCACCAATCAGGACTAAAGCTAAATTTCAGCAGCCCGAAGGGCGCGAAAGCTTAGGCCTTTAGTCCCGGTTGGTGGCTCCGACCAGGACTAAAGGTTTAGGGTTTAGTCCCGGTTGGAACCACCAACCGGGACAAAAGCCCTTTTTCCTATTTTTGGTTTTAAACCTTTTTAGGATATTTTAGTTTTAGTTTTCTTTTAAATAGATGCATACATGCCTAGTTTTCATTTAATTCGTTTTGCTATTAAAGTTTTTAAGAAAAAATACTTTATGAAATTTTTAGTTGGATAAATTTTATATAATTTTAAGTTAATATAATTTTGATCATAACTAGAGTTTTATAAAAGCTTTCTAGTTGATTCTTTTTGCTATTGAATAATATTATAAAATACTTTTTGTTAATAATGTTATATTTTCTTTTCTGTTAAGTTATTAGTTTAGTATTTTTCTTTGCTGCTAAGTTTTATTTAGGACAAAAACTATTTTCGTTATTTGTAGTTAAGTCCTACAGTTCCGGCCCTTAGGAGTTTCTATTTGGATTTCCTTGAAGTTTTGTTTTGCTTTCTATTTGCTTTTTTCTTATTGTTTTCTTTATTGCTTTATTCATTGATTGTATTTTGATTGCTAGAATGCTTGCTAGAGTGAATGCTTATATGAATGCAATGTTTGATTATATAGATTTTCATCAGAGAGTGAAAAATATTTCTATCAAGTTATTTTTCATAGGTACCATTGCCGCAACATTTCGCATTGAAGGGCCAGCATCAGGTGGTGGTTTGTCAATATGTTTTTGAAAATATGACACAAGGCGATCAATGCTGTCAAAATCTTTCTTCCGGAATCTAAAGCCCTTTGGGGTATAACCCAACATACTCATGATGTGGGTTTGAACTCCTGATGTAAGATAATATAAAGGTGCCTGGATGTTCATGAGATATGCCAAAACAATATACTATTCTCATAGGATTCTCTGATTTCTCAGCCCTCAACCTATCATCAACTCTGATTGCATGTTAGGTAAACTTGGATCATGATTATTTCTCGAGAATGGCCATCTCTTCATGGTTGTTTCTCGAGAATGGCCATCTAATATGTTGTCCTCAGTTTCACGAGAAAGCAACCAGAGAACTGATCCTCATCTGGACTTGGCTCGGCATAAGGGGTCCTCCGATCAGAGAAACCACATAGTACCTCCAACTTTATGTCATACAACGTTTCTCTCTTATCATGTCCGATGCTTCTACTGTATTCATCTATGTAAAGACGTTTAAGCCATGTCTATATTAACCTTGTTATTATATATGGAGCCACCAACTGAGACTAACCGCGTATGATCAACCTTGCAAAACTTGGGACTGAAATCACTACAACTGGTGAGGGTGTGTATGGCCTATGCCTGTCAACCTCAAGCGACATATCTGGAATGCTCAGAAGACATTCATATTTTGTTTGGACATAATTGCATTGATTAACTCCTCTGTATAATTAAAATACTAAAAGTATAGGAATAATTGAAATTTCATAACTTAATAAATAATTATTCCAAAATCATGTTTCAAATGCCAAAATGCCCTAGCTCATACAAATATTCCCTCCTGTTTGTCCGAAGTGGGATTTTCCAGCTATAAGTCCGGAAACTCACTAGAGAGAAAGTCTTCACTGTTTCTTCGTGTGTATCCCTTGCTTATTGCGCCGTAATCATGGATAATCTTCATCATTTAACAGGATGCTTGGGTCAGTCTTCACTGTGAAGGGAGGAATTTCGTGAAACTTTTCATAATCTTCTAACATGTCTGTCTTGTCCTCCACTCCCACGATGTTTCTTTTCCCTGAAAGAACAATGTGGCGCTTTGGCTCATCGTATGATATATTCGCTTCCTTATCTTTTCTTTTTCTCGGTTTGGTAGACATGTCCATCACATAGAAAACCTGCGTCACATCATTGGCTAGGACAAATGGTTCGTCTGTGTACCCAAGATTGTTGAGATCCACTATTGTCATTCAGTACTGCGGGTCTACCTGTACCCCGCCTCCTGTCAGATTGACCCATTTGCACCAAAATAAAGGGACTTTAAAGTCAAGTTCCTATATCTCCTCTATGTAATCATAATATGTGTCCTTTGCCCTATTGGTGTTTGCTGCATCAAAGCGTACACCACTGTTTTGATTGGTACTCTTTTTATCTTGGGCCATCATGTAAAATGTATTCCCATTTTTCTCGTACACTTGGAAAGTCAATACAGTCGAAGATGGTGTCCTGGCCAACAAGTACAGCTCATCTCCAACAGTGTTGTTCCTCATGAGATGTGTTTGCGACCAACCGCCGAAATTCGCACATGTGCACATATAATCCAGTCGTCAGACTGCCCCTGGTGTTGGGAACGTAGAATATTCTTGTGTTCATTGATATACGGGCCACCAAGGTAGAATTTTGTAGAACTGTGTAGGGTGCTTGCGCCCAAGAATGCCCGTCCCTACATATTATTGAATTCGCTCCTAGCGTGCCTTTTCCACTCAATTTCCCCTCATGCCGCGATTGAAGAACACAAAATTTAATAACCTCCTCTGTTTCATGGCCCTTGGAGATGCTTCCTTCTGGCCTAGCACGGTTACGAACATATTCCTTTAAGACTCCCATGCACCTCTCAAAGGGCAATCTCGTTGACTAGGTGAACTACCATCATTTTTTTTTGAGAAACTGCAATTACCACAAGTATGGGACGTCCTATTCAGCGCATAATTTTTTTTTAGGTCAATTCACCGCCTCATATATGCCAATTGCCTTGAGAGTGCACGCTGTCCACTCCTTGGCCCCGACCCAGTAACGGTATGTCATTTTTTTTAAATGTTCGCAAATTTGAAAAAGTTGACAAATCGGAAAAATGTTCAGGCAAGTGAAAAAAGTTCTCGGATTTAAAAATATGTTCATGGATTGAAAAAGTTCACTGTGTCGGAAAATTCGCAAATTCAAAATATCTGTGATTTTTCTTAAAAATGATGAATTTTTAAAAAAGTTCAAAATTTTTAACAAGTTCGGGGATCTTTAAATTTTAAAGAATTTTATAATATATCGATGAATTTAACACGAAATAATGAAACAGGAAATGAAAAAGGGTGGGAATATGAAAAAGGTAAAGAAAAAGGCAAACAAAAAAGGGTAAAAAATTCCTACAAAAATCATACTCGGAAAAAATAAATGCTCTGGAAGCTTAAAAAATCCGAAAGAGGGGTGGAGCTAAATGGGTCGGCTCATTATTGCGTATTGTCGGCTGTCATGAGCCCCCGTACCTGTTGCATTGGATTTGGCACGATGTCTGCCAAATAACATATTCGCTTAAATATTAGCACATGGTCTAGCAATTGACCCTCTATCAGAGGGAGCCCCTATTTGGTGCGTGAGGTGCCCCCAGTCACGGCAGCGCGCACCCTCTAGCCCACCCGCCTGTGTGCATTATTGGGCAGGCCCATGCACAGGCAAGGCACTCCTTGTTTTTTTTCATTTTCATTTTTACTTTTCCTATTTTATTTTCTGTTTCTCTTTTATTCAATGTTAAATTAATTTGATATTAGAACAAGTTCTTAAATTTTCAAAAAATCATGAAATCAAAAAAGGTACGTTATTTAAAAAAGAATGAAGACTTTTGAATTTTAATGAAATTTTTTATTTTGCTGAAAAAATTATGAGCATTTTCTAATTATGATGAACCAATTTTTTTTTTGCAGAACAAATTTTGAATTCAATGAACAAAATTTGTATTCAAGATTTTTACTTGAAAGAACAAATTTTAATTCAATGACATATTTTGAATCTTACGAACATTGTTCCAAAAAAATGATGAAACTTTTTAAAATCCAATGAACAAATATTGAATTTGATGAACCTTTTTTGAAAACAATGAAAAAAAAAAGAATCCGATGAAAAAAAATTAGTTCAATGAACAAATTTAGAAATTTGATAACATTTTTTAAATCTAACAAACAAAAAATTGAATATGAACATGTTTTTTATGTGGCTGAACATTTTAAAAATTGGATGAACAGAAAAATGTTCAAGAATGTGAAAAGAAAAAATGCAACAAAAAGTGAAAACCAAAGAACGAGAAAATAGAAAAGAAAAAGGAAAGTAGAAAAGAAAAATAAATAGAAAAACCAAAAAGAAAAAAGAAAGAAAAATAAGGAAAGAAAGGAAAAGGAAAATACAAAAAGAAAAGAAAACGGAAAATAAAATTTCAAAAAGAAAAATAGGTACAGAAAATATAAAAACAAAAAATTGGTCTTGGGAAGGTTCTAGAACCTTCCAAAAACCGCTGCCAAAATAAACCGCAAAATGGGCCGGCTCATACGCTGATCGGTAGCTTTGGGAGGGGGCACGCTACGTCACTAGCGCGTGTCCTACGCGCTGTATAGTATCCGCCCCTATTCGACATATTTTCTGTCAAGTAGGCTCGCAACATACGCACGGAGTCTGTACTGATCTCCTGACCTGGCGCGAGCGAGGGGCCATTGCTATTAGTGGAACTGACATGTGTTAGTGGCTAATAACCAGCGCATAACCCTAAGAAGTAGCGGTAGATCCAAATTTTTTTGTAGTTTTTCAAGCATTTGAAATTTAAAGTTTTTAAAAAAGCGCACACAATTTTGGAAGCCAAGACAATTTTTTATATTTATTTGAAAATAACAACATTTTTTCAAATTGTGAACAAAATGTTGAAGCACAAGTCTTTTGCTGTTAATTGTGAACATTTTTAAACGGAAAGCATTATTTGAAACTAGAACATTTTTTGAAATTTTGGAATTGTTAACAAAATTTTAAAAAGGGAAGAATTTGTTAAAATACCAATCAAAATTTTGAAACCACGACCCAATAAATAACAATGTAATACAAAATATAATTTACATAAAATTTTATAAAATCTTAGTCATCCATTTGAAACATGTTAATCATGTAAAAAAAATTCTGTCATATTTAAAAAATGTTAAGTGTGTAAAATAACTGTATGTGCCATATTAAAAATATTTTTACCATGTAAAACAAACATCCGTGTAATTGAATAAAACGTATGTACCATTTAATAAAAATTTCATGAGTTCCAAAAATATTTTTCTGATATTTAAAAAAATGTATCAAATGTAAAAAAATGTTTGCATATGCTAGAAACTGTTTTGTACTATTAACAAATATAGATGTCAATTTTAAACAAACATTCCAGCGAGTCAAATAAATGTTCGTGAGATTTCAAAACATGTACAAAAACATCCCTGCAGGTTAAAAAATGTTTATTTACATTATAATATGTACAACATATATTTGGATCAAATGTTATTGTGTATTCAAAAAAGTGTTCAAAAATGTAAATAAAAAATGCACATCATGTATTTCAAAATATGCAAAGTGTGTCATGAAAATGTTTGAAGTGTGCTGTAAAAATGTACATTGTGAAGAAGACATGTGTGGAAAAAAACAAAACAAAGAACCAAAGAAAATAAAGAACCAAAGAAAACAAAGAACCAATAAAAGCCGACAAGGAAACAGAAAAGAAAAGCAATGTATAACTAAGAAAGAAAAACTAAAAAAATCCACTGAGAAAACAAAGAAAACCAATGCAAAATGAAGGAAAAAAGGAAAACAAAAAAAGTCGGTAAAAAAAATGAAACCAAATAAATAATAAAATAAAATGAAAAGGAAAAGGAAAAAAAGAAAACATAGTAAACTGGACTGACACGAACCTACCGCACGCAGCTAACAAGACCTCGCAACTGGCTAGTCCGCTAAACGTCGCCTTTAGGCGATTGCTATTACGAATTGGTACGTGCGTATATAGCCCTGGTGATCGCCGATTGTTTTTCGTCTAGCAGTCTCAAGTTAAAAGCCTAAAAAGGCCCAACACTAATAGGTGGATGACCCGTTATAGAATTCAGGTCCGAAGGCCATTTGGAATAACATTATACACAACTCATCGGGAGCTCCTATTGGGAGTTTCAGGCATCAGGGAAGCTCCTGGGCGCCCACATGCCGACGCTGGTGGGCCGGCCCATGTAATTGATCACATTTGACGAAACAATGAAAAAAGAGAAAAATATGGAAAAAATCATGATTTCAAAAAAGTTCACGGATTTTGAAAAAAGTTCATAAATTTGAAAACAAATCGTTGATTTGAAAAAAAATTCATAAATTTGAAAAAAAATCATCAAATTTGAAAAAAGTTCATCAAATTTGAAAAAGTGCATCATTTGTTTAAAAAGATCATTGATTTTGAAAAAGGTCATTTAAAAAAACATCATCATTGTTCAAAAAAGTTCATCAATTTTGGAAAAGTTCATCCAATTTGAAAAAAGTTCACCGAATTTGAAAAAAAATCACCAATTTTGAAAAAAATCAACCAATTTGAAAAAATTCATCCAATTTGTAAAAAGTTCATCGAATTTAAAAAATAATCATCGAGTTTGACAAAAACTTCATCGATTTTGCTGAAAAAAATCATGAAGAGAGAAGTTTCGTGAATTTGAAGAAGGAAAGAAAAAAAGTACAGATAAAAGAAAAATGAAGAAGAAAGAAGAAAAGACAAAACATATGTAATTAATCACAACAAAAGTGAAGTGGATGGGTGCTTGTCACGTCTTACACTAAACTCGCTCGTCGCGGGTTGGTATCCTAGCTCTCGCACACTTTTTGCGTTTAGAATCCCAACCCAACGTGATGAGGGTGTGTGCGCCCATTAGTAAAATGAATAGTATCAGGCGTCTGAAGCGCCAAATAGGGAATTCCCAACTCATCTGATGCTGAGTTAGTACTAGAACAAGATTTCTAGCAAAGTATTCAATTGGATAAGGGCGGAACTAAGACAAACTTAGTAGATGCAGGGAAATATCAGGTGCTCGAGCCCATGATACGTTGCTCCGGAACATTCAGGTGCGTCAGATCTGCATGTAGGGGCAGGATCAAATAACCGATCTATTTTAATAAGCCCCCTTGAAACATTTGCATTTGGCCCCTGAAACTTCACGTCTTTGCAATTTACTCTCATGTCTGATGGATTAGCAACCATACAGCCAGGCTAGCAAATGGATCGCTGCCTGGTGGATTTCATACCCACCAGCATTCAGTAAAGTATATGTGGCCAGCAATATACAAACGAAATCAGACAAGCATGATAGGGAAGAGGTTCCAGTGATCCCCAGCCCGGAGTATTTCAGCCAACTGACATATCTGTGAGATAAGCAATGAAAAGTAGCTTTCCTTAATCTTGAATGGTAAACAGCAAAAAACGAACTCACGTAAGACAACATGTGCGTGGATTGCCTTTCGTAATTAAGAAACAGCATGGAGTAAAGTTTATTACGATTGGTGTTGCAAAATCTCCTTTCACCAACTAGGTTCCTGACTAAAACAAACAAATATATGCACCTTTGGCACAAGCAAGAAGCACCGCTTAACTTTTCCGAAGCTCCAAAACACTAGAACAAACAACAACATCTCCTACTGCTCGAAATATGAAATTTGAAAGAAGAGCGGGTCACTTAGCACTTATTTGAATCTGAGTGGCCATCCTAGAGAAAATTGTACATTGTTGGATGAAATGTTTAGAGAGAAATGTGTTATTATAGGAGTAGAGATTCGGCTTGCATGTCGTGCTCTTTTTTTTCTTTGTCTATTGCGAGAATTGCATGCCATGCATCTGTCCTGTGAGTGAATGTCCGACAGAGATAGTTGAGTGAAATGTGTTATTAGTGGACGCAGTGCTATTGATCACGAGCACATGTGTGCTCGTTATCTGGGCGGTTGAGTTGCGTCGCTGGACTTGATGCATTTATTAGCTAGGCCAAATACTGAAATACGCGAGTGGCGGAAAGTAAGTAAATAGGGTAATACGGCTGGGCCGTGGGCCATGAAGAAGACGGAGGAGATGAGGTCGTCGACGGCAAGCAGGCGAGCCGTGGCTGAGGACGTCTGACCTCTTCCCGATCCGTGGATCAGGAACCTTGCTTTTCTTTACTTCTCGCGGCAACGAGCTGATTGCCGGGGTATTGTTGTCTCCTACCTCTGGCTGCTGGAATTTTCGAATAGAAAGAATGCCGAGCTTGGGAAGAAACGATTCTACGAAGCCAAGATCTGTCGGTGGGACATGGGGTTCTTGATGCAGCCAATTAGGAGGTAAGCAGCAGTTAATCTCCCATAGTATGTATGTTAGTTTTTTGATTTCATGGTGTCGATCCGTATTTTGGACCGCTTGCTTTGTAGATGCACCATGCTAGAGGAGGTAACTGACAGTCAGTGGCGGATCTACGGGTGGGGTGGTGGGGGCCATGGCCCCCATATACAATTGGCAGAATTTTTTTACACGTGCATTCATATGTATATTCAATGCTCTTTTAACTATTTGTAATGTGTTTTGATAAAAAAAATGCATCCCTTTGTAATGTTGCCCCCACGTTGGTTAAGTTCTAGATCCGCCACTGCTGACAGTGACGTCCCGATGGAGCCCCTACCTTACTCGGTGAACACGCCGCCGACGGGGATGGAGCAGAATCAGCCCCACGCAGACAGCTTCGACGGGCAGATTTGTGCGGCAGGGGCACCGGCGCCATGCGAGAGGGAGTACTCGCCACAAGCTTCCACAGTTGGTAGGAAAGATGGGTCCTACAGCTCCAGAATGGAGCAACAGGTATGTTAGAATCAATTTTGTGTGCAGATCTGCAGAAAATGAGTCCATATGCACGTGAATGGTTGTAATTTGCAGATTAGATATTAGGTGGGATATCAGAATAGTGTGAACAATTAGAGATTTAGTTGGACACTTAAAGTGTTTGTGGGCACATAAAGTGTTGGTTCAGTAATTTACAGTTTTGGTAGGCGCTGATAAACATTGGGTGCCCACGAAAATAAGCTCTTTACTAACGGATGTGACAGTTAAGAGCTGTTCTTCAGAGTGAAGAAGCAATGCATTTTTTTATAAGAGTGCTGCAGGATTGCATTCTTTTATATGTGGATTAGAGTTAAAAATTCCCGCCGGAATTGTAGGCAGTACTGAACTTACAAAGTCATCAAACGCATGACTAAAATGGATAAAATTAAGTAGGCAATCATTCGATGAAGGGGAAAAACCTATATTTTGTTTGTGCATAAATTGTCACTGTGCTAACATCCGTGTGTGCATGCTGACTTCAGGGTTAGAATCGGTGCTGCTGAACCAGGGAGAACACCATGGGATAAGACAAGAGTCTGCACACAAAATGATGAAACATTATCAGGAGGTTCTTGTGTATGGAATGGCAGTAGCAGATTGTGCATCATGCAAGATATTCCTCATTGAAATTCAGGTTTGATTGGGTGCCTCCATGTGAGATAGGGCGATTCCTGGTTTGACTCTATGTCAAGCTGCGAGTAGTGGCACGAGATTATGGACATCAATTCATGATCCATAAGCATGTTCCTGACAAGCTGTTCCTTCAAAGAAACACCTCTAATCCTTATGAATCTAGGCATTTCGTGAACCAGGAAATTCCTACAAAGCATATGGATGACTATGAGCAACACATGTGTGCTAGAGAGAAGATGGAATTAGATACATGTGTAAGGTATCTAGCCTGGGTATTTCATTAGTGAATGCAGAACTGAAGAACTGCAGTAAAAGTTCAGAGACGCTTGCTTCTCTGGAAACCAGGGCGGAAGACATATTTTCGCCCGTGAAGTTGGTCTTGCCATTGACCAAACACAGTCGTGCTACAATCATTGGGTAGGTTGATGTATATCTCTAACTTCACTAGGCTTCCTGGGATTGGAGCTCCCAGGGCCAACTGAGGACATTGATGTGGCCGGCAGTATGTGATTTTGATGGAGTCACGTGCTGGGTTGGCTGGTCGGTTGGTGGTCCCTTTTGGGCAGCGTTGAGGGTTTGGGCCTAGGCTGTCAATGAGGGGGAGGTCTTTTTGGTCAAGATGGGCGGCGGGGCGGCTAGGAAGGCGCTGCGGAGGTTTGGCGACGGGCTCGTGTGGACGGATACGTGCAGGATGGTGGCGTTGTCTGGCGTCGTGGTGGCGTCGACGACAGGCCAGGCAAGGTCGATGCGTCAGTTCCTGCTCTAGAGATGGACCAGTGAAAGATGGCGGCGGCAGCCTCTGAGAGTGCGCCGGACCGGTGTGCGACCCAGTCCCGGTATGTGGCTGGGCTGGGGCATCCGGCTTTAGATATTAGGCTTTGGTGCGATGTCTGTTTGGTATTCGATTCGGACATTCGGCACACCTTCATCAAGGGGATAGGAGTAGCAACAGGGTGTTGCCTAGATGGTGGCTTCAGAATTATCGATGTATTACTTTGTATGGTCTTTGTGAATAAATAATAAAATGGTTGCATGCATCGTTCAGATGCAGAGGCCGGGGGTATATCCTCCTTCTCTAAAAAAAAAGGAAGGCGCTTGAAGAATACATGATGTGTGGGTGCCTTCCTTGGCCTGTGGACACAGGGGAGAGCGTGGGCTGGGGAAGGCTTTAGCCGCCGTCGCTGGGAGCGCGCGCTTGTGGTTCGAGGTGGTCGGCCAATATGAGCACTAGTGTTAAGAGGGGTATCTGCTGGTTTTGGCTGTTGCGTTGGGGCGGGGGGCTTCGCCTTTGCGTGGGATGCTTCTCTTCTTCCTTTGTTGTCTCGCTTTTGGGGCAGTGCGGTATGTGTCATTGTTTCCCCCTCTATTTATCTTGCTTTCTATTCAATTTGGGTGGTGTTGTTTACCTGCCGACAATGGATTTCGATTTCGTTATTAGGTTGTGGTGGCCATGCAGTGTTCTTATTCCTGATTTTGGTGAGTCGGGGCTGACTGCAATTGTGGTTTGGTGTCGGCAAGTTTTTTTTGTAGTTCTGTTTGTTTTTTGGGGGTAGTAGATTCAGTTCTCTTAGTCTAGGGTTGCTCGGTGTTTCGCTAAAATTGGTTGTTGGGTGTTCGATTTATCGGGGGCTGCTGTGGTCACTTCTATGGCTATTGTTGGGTGTTCGATTCATCGGGAGCTGCTGCTGCTCCCTTCTTGGTAAATGATTGATGGTCCTGAAGGAATTCAGAGCTTACGTTTACCAGGGAACCAGGAAAAAATTAGGATTATGTTTGCTATGGCACGCTTGTTCTCCGGATGGAGACAAAGAGTTCACTCCAATTAGTTGTCACAGTTCGCCATTTTGTACAGTCCAGAGCTCTCTTAATATTGGAAGAATATATATGTGGATAGCTCTTGTTGTGACCTTGTTTGCTCACCATTGTCTTTGAATCGACTATGAATTAGAATGCACGGCTGAATTTATTACATTAGAAGATATATAGGCTCATGATAACTGAATATGAATGGCTGAATAACAGACGGTTACTCACTTTAGTTTGAGACTTGAAATATATCTCACGCATTGCACAAAACCTTGCATCTAATCTAACTATCATGTGCCTCTGAAAATATAAGAACACTTGAGCCACAGGTGTGACTCATATCAGTTAGTATCAAAATTTAAATAACTGATTTACCTTCACATTTCCATCCGACTTGGCTTCATATAATTTGTCATTTAGTGTTGAGGTGCATACTTTTTGCATCAGCACATCAGAATTCCGACATTCTTCGGACTGAGTTTATTTCTAAACATCTACAGAAGAGCTCAATGAAAGATGATTTCGATGCATACATCTCACTGCATAATGAGAAATTATAGTCTTTTCATTGTCTTTGTTTCTGCATCTTTCTCCAATTCCCTTAAAATCTTTTATGCTACTGTTTAACTATAATTTTTCTTTTTCATTCAGGTGTCACAACACTAATTAAGCAACTTTGATTTGGCTACAAATGATGTGCTGAATTAGCATTGCTAAGAGAATGCATTCTATTATTTTGGTACGACTAACTACAGGTTTGACTAGCATGAATAATTTTTCCTGGTTGCACTACGTGATTGAATCCTTACTGGTAGTAGTTGGTTGTACCATGTAATTGGATCTTTATCAGTAGTAGTAGCAGAACTAAGTCATGGAGCTTTGTATTTTGTTACTGGGGATCTGTTTATCTGGTTGCTAACTGGTAATAGTATATAAGAAACTATACTTCATTCACTTCACGATGTCAATACGTGCCTGCTACTGGTAGCTTCCAGTTAGTTGTGTTCTTGTGTATTCTAAGAATATATGATATTTACTTCTCTTTTTTGTCCAATTAGTTTTTGAAATAATATACAGAAACATGTACTATTAGGTTATGAAAGTAATTTAAATATTTGCTCAAAGTATTTATTGTACATTTTCTCAATTGTTAATCTCTCTGCACAAGCTATGTGAATCAAGAGGCTTACTAGTTGGCACCAAAAAAGCCGAAGGAGATGGGGCAGCCAACAACTAGCCGAGAGAAGGCGCCAACGAGGGGCTCAACAAACGGACAAGGTTCTGCACGATATGTCGCCAGCAGGGACATAAGAGGACAACCTGCCCGGGCCGGGGCCATATCCCGAAGCCTGTTCGTAAACCGGCCAGGTGCACAAACCGTGGCACTGAAGGTCACAGGCGAAACAACTGCAAAAGAGTAGGCGATTTGCGGACAAACAACAAGTGAGGACCGACCACAATGTCCCTGACTGAGCTATCTGTTTGATCGTTTCTTTACTGTAGACCATTGTATTGTGTAGCTAAGTGTGTGCGGCGAGAATGTGTTGGATTTCCTGTAAAATCTGTCTTGTTTGCATGCTTGCTGAATGTAATGCAGTGCTAATGGACGTGTTAATTACTCGTCTCTGAATAAAAATGAAACTCCTCTGCGTGTATGTTCAAACTGATACCGGCTTAGAATGGATGATGTCTGTTTCTGAATTTTTTGTCAGCATGTGCATGCATTCTGAATTTTTTGACAGTATGCTGATGTATTCTGAATTTTTTGACAGTATGGTCACGCATTCTGATTTTTTTTGTTAGTATGGGCATGCATACTGAATTTTTGACTGAATGCTTGGCAAATAGAGTGGCGAGCATATTCTTGTTTGAGCTGACTTATATATTCAAACAACTGTATTGCAAGCATGGTTCCTGTTACCTGAATTTTAAAACTGAGGTAATCCAGCTACGTTTGCCTGCTGGAATGGGGCACGGGATTGAAAGCTAGACACGTAGCAGCGTGCAGCTGTGACAAGTGCATGCATCTGTGAGGTCGCACGCCCAGTACTCTGTGGATCCTATTTGAAATTCAAACTGCATGAGCGTTAGTCCAGAATCTGCAAGCTGACGGCCCACCCCGTTACAGACCGGCTGAGCCGAAGCCCATTTGGTTGACGTTGTAGCAGTGGCCGTTTGACAGAAGTGGGCCAGTGGAACTGTTCGTCAATACTTGGGGCTGTAATGCAATGCAGGTGTGCTCGCGCTCAGAAGATCACTTTCGATACCCCTAAAAAAAAAAGATCACTTTTGGTTATTAGTTCACTAACTCAAACTGATTACACACTTCAGGCCAAGAACTCTGGAAATGCATGATTTAATCCATAAAGTTATTTATTTGATCAAATAAGGTTAAAACGGATTTGGGAGGGAAAAAAATGTCCAGGTCACTGCCACATTGGCGTACCCTGGGCCGCTCACAAACTGATTAATCTGTACATGATTTTCTTTTTGCAAGTGTCCATGGCTCACTAGCTTTTCTTCAGTTGGCTTCGATGCCTATTGTGCTTACTTCTGTTGGCGATTATATGGAGGTAAATATATAAATGATTTGGGTGGGTTTCGAACCCACAATGTAAGGAAAAGCAAGTAGACCGCTGACCAATAGAATTTTGAGTTGTTTGGTATGTAAATTTTCTTTTTTGAAAAGGAGGTTAAAACTCCCGGCCTTCGCATTAATCGATGCATACGGTCATCTTTATATATTATTCAACAAATGTCTAACAAAAACATACATCAAGTCACCCGAAGTCACCACTCACACCTACAAAACTCGATAATATGGAGTGCTCTCACTCCCCATATTTAAAACCAGTGTCATCGCCGATCCATCAACATAACGTATCGGAACCAACAGCCGGTGCAGCAGACCTAAAGCGTACACCACATGCACACGTTTTAGGCGCCGCCATCCTCATCAGACCGCTGACCCATTTTCAGGAGAGAGATCCGCATCATCCTTGCCATTCCGTCCATCCGTCGACGCCACCACGGCGCCACCGCCCTGCGCTCGTCCATCCAGACGCGAGGATTCTGAAAGATCTGTCGTGCGTAGCACCTGCCGACCAAGCATGACACAGCGTAGCACCCGTCGGCCAGACATGACTTGACATCTTCACCGAAACTCCGTGCAAGGCGAAGCTGCTCCACCTCCTGCCTCTGTCTTTCAGCGCTGCTCCGCAAACGATGCTCCCAAGAGAAAAATGACACCGCAGTACCGCCATCGAACAATCTGGAAGACCAGATCCTAGGGTTTCCCCCAGAGCAGCACGAGTGGGTCGACAGTAGTCACACGACGATGCCTTCATCAAGGTAACAGCGCAGAACGCCGCCATCACCTGCCATTGGCTCGGTTTTCACCCGCAACTATGTCTTCCCGACTCGCAGCCGGTACTAAATGACAGATCTCGAGATCTGACCATCCAGTCTCAGGCCGACCACCTCCGACGGAGGAGATAGCCACCACCGTCGGCTGCACCGGCCAGATCAGATCTGACCGGAGGCGCCGCCGACCAGTCCACCATGCCCTTCACGCGTCGCCGCCGCCGATCCGACGCCCGATGGCGCGCCGCCGCCGACCGCAGCCACCGCCCTTCCCGGTGCAGGGCCGCGCGGCGCCTGCAGCTACTGCCGTCCGAGGCAGGGTTGGCCACCACGCCGCTGCCTGCGGCAGCCATCGCCGCCGCGCCGCATACATTGAATCGTCCGCGCCACCACATGTTTAGGGGCCCCGCACCACCCCTAAGATGCGGGAGAGAGGGAGTCCCCCGCCACCGCCGTCGGTTTCCGGCCCTAGCCCGGCGGCGGCGGAGGGAAAGGAAGAGGGAGATCCCGCCCCCGACGGCTACGGTTTGGGTGCCGCCCGAGTCGCCCTTGCGGGGACGACGCAGGGGCGTGGGGCCTTTCGTCCTACTGTCACCTGTTTCGTATGTAATTGGAGAGGAAATCTGAACTCGCACGCATGAGCTCGCCGGCAATCCCTTTATTTGTTTTGAACCGAGCTCGCAGGCAATCCTACAGCCACACATCACTTCAACATGCATCTATTTTTTTTCTCATCCATCTACTCTGATCATACGCTGCATGCTTGATCGCCTAACCTGCCGCACAAGGAGATTTGCGCGACATATGGTACACAGGAATTGTATGTATACCTTCAAGACAAGAATTGTATGTATGTGCAGTGCCTCTCACACTAGCTAGCTGCTACCTGGTAGTAGCTAGTAATAGTTTTTCCTTCGGTTACAATATAAATACCAATCAGCAGTTCAAAGAAAGTGTTGTAATATATTATATTCCTCTGTATCAGTGTACGCAAAAGCATTTAACATTCTAGTGGTTAGCAAGACGCTTGTTCCCTCGTTAGGGCATTGGTTCCAATCCCACCCAATTCAAGACGTGGTAGTTAGAAAGCTAGCGATAGACACTCTTACAGAAAAGCCACTATAAAGATTAATCAGTTTACGAGCAGTCCAAGTTATGCCACCACGGCAGCCACATGGATGGTTTTTTCTCCCTTAATTAATTTTGGACCTATTTCATCAAATAAACGAGGAGGAGCTGTCAAGATGTGCATGTGAGTTCTTGTAAAGTGTCGGGACCTCGAGTGCGTGGGTTTCCACGTCACTAGTGAGGAAGAATTATGGATGATAGTGAGGGGAAAAGGCAAACTAGTGACGTAGAGCCTCTAACATCATTGAGGGAGCTGAACCTAGATAAACTGTGTCTCCTGTTTCTGTTTTCGTCACATGATTCGTTTGGCAGGTCTCCTTGTTAGGTAGCTCGACAACCAAATTTATCGTGGAAGACCATATATACATACGCTGTGACCGACGGATCGTCGACGCGGCCTTGAAACCGTGTGCGATGATATGTTGTGTAGTAGTGATAGTGTGTAGCTTGCCTTGTGCGCAGTCCCCGACCGAGTCAGCACCAGTAAACAAGGGCATATGTTGTATATAATTTTGTACTGTGTCTAATTATGCATTTTATCCTTACTCTATTAGCGTCTGCTTCCTAACCTCCACCTAACGCTAGGAAGACCAACGCGGTGACGACCACGACCATTGACCACATCCACTCACAAAACAAAAGTGACTGACCGGTCGAGCACGGCAACAACCCGTTCTGCTCCTATATATAAATGCCATCGATGCAGACTCCGTCAACCCAACCGGAGCAAAGCAAACACCACATACACTCACTCAGCTCAGCTCATCTCATCTCCAAGAAGAAGATCAAGATCCTGTCATGTTGCCAGGAAGGTTTCTCGGTCAGAAGAAGGCGAGGTCACCGGCGGGTCCGCCCATAACCCCAAGAACACCAACGCCGGCGGCTACCTCGAGACCATCAACAACAGTGGCTCCGCTCGTGGCCTCAACAACGTCACCAAGGGTGGCTACACCTGCGGCCTCAAGATCGTCAGCAAGGGTGGCTTCCACCACCGCATCGAGAAGATAAGCAATGGCAGTTCCGTCCACGGGCTCAAGAATATCAGCATTGTCGGCTCAGCGCGCTACCTCAAGAACGTCGACAACGGCAAATACGCACGCGAGCTCAAGAACTTCAGCAACGGCAAATCTGTATGCGACCTCAATAACTTCAACAACTGCAAATCCGTCTGCAACCTCAAGAACGTCAACAAAGGCAAATCCGTCTGCAACCCTAAGAGTGTCAAGAACGGCAAATCCGTCCGCAACCTTAAGAGCGTCAACAACGGCAAATCCATCCACAACCTCAAGAACATCAACAACAGCAAATCCATACGCGACCTCACGAATGTCAGCGGCATCTGCGGTGGTGGCTCCTGCTGCGACCTCAAGAATGTCAACAAGAGCCGCTCCATCGGCAACACCGCGAACGTCAACTAGAGCAACGGTGGCCTCAAACCGGCCGACGACGGTGCGGCCAGGTGCGTCGACCTCAAGAACGGCTAGGACGACGGCTCCACCCTTGTCTGCGACGACAAGTCGTAGTCGTGCCGGTCCCACACGTCCAACAGCTTCCAACACTCGCCAGTGATCTCCATCCATGTACGTCGTCCATATTCCATGAAGTTAAGTGCGTTGAGACCAGTTTACTTATGTTACAGTAAGTTAACAAATTTGTAAACTCGATTGGTACAAGCCCGTGACATTTAAACCAGAAGTGTGCCCATTGATGAAGTCTACGGACTTGAATGTAATTTATGTTATTTGTGGTGTTCTTTGTACTGTCATGACATTGATGAATAGAATGGAAGATTTTCCCGCAAAAAAAAAAAAGTGTGCCGTTCACGTTGCCGCTATTTATGTTTTTCCTGGTGTTACGAGTCATGTTGTTGGGTGGCCAAATAAAAGAAATGAGTCAGAAAAAACGTACAAACGATTAACTAACGCATTGCTGAACTACCTCTGTCTTGTGTGTGTTCATCCCAGTTTCCTGCAATATTCGTTAGCAGCGATCTATGACTGGAGGAGTCCGGTGGTGGAGTTCAGAGTTGTCTCACTTACATATCAGCAACCAATTACAGCTAGTATTTCCCCCATGGAAAATAAGCGGAAAAGCTCAAGGTAGGGCGCTAGCAGGCAATACTCTTGCGAGGGGTAGAGCGGCGTTCTTATTTAGTGGTATTAACATACTTAACTTGCTCCAATATTGGTGGTTCACGCGATGCAGTGGTAGCAGGAGGAGCAAAGTAAATAAGGAAGAGACAGTGGACGAAGCTAGGCAGCGCTGCGATGTGAAGGCCGGCCGACTCCTACTCATTTTTGAACCTTGACATGATCTTTGCCTACTGGCCAGCTGATGAAATATAATTTGACTAATATTTGACTGCTTTAGTGGCGCGGCATGACTCTTGCTTTCCGACTGAATCAACACTTGGTATATATAGATGATTTGATTTTTGGTAAGGGAAAGGAATCTATCACTGCCTGGGTAAGCTTTGTTCAAAGCTATTGGGCTACTTTCTCGTCGTGTCAGGCAAACATGCAGGTGGTGGTGTGCAACAAAGGTAAGCAAGTGGTGGAATATCTCCAGGTAAACACTAACACGGAGAGGAATGTCATTCCCTGGAAGCCTCCCAATTTGGGTTTTTACAAGATTAATGTCGATGCATGTTTTGTGGAGGCCATCAAATCTGCGAGCATGGGAGTGGTCATCAGAGACCATTATGGAAAGGTTATCATCTCCTCTTGGGATTATATTGGTGCTTGCCGTAGCGTCGAGCAAGCCGAACTAAGAGCGACCCTCTCTGGCCTGTATATTGGTACCACTCTTGACAAACCCATCATTTTGGAAACTGACTGTTCTTTTGCGGCTTCTGCACTTGAAAAATAGTGTGTTGATAGGTCAAGTATGGTGGACCTACAGAAGGAGGCACTGAATGTCTCAAAGCTGATGGCGGGTATGACAATATCCAAGATTAATAGGAGGGCCAATATGGTGGCTCACGAGATTGCAAAGTTTAGGTTTGATAATAGGTCGGATGGTATTTTTAATACTGTTTTGCCCTGTATGGCACAGTTTAGAATGAATAATTGTATGAATGCTTTGAATTAATTAATACATGGTGGGGCTTTTAAAAAAAGAGTAGTTAGTTGGTATGGCTACTTCGTAGTAGGTAGTTGGTATGCTTTTAAGAATCCCTGCATAATTGAGCCTTGGCAGTTAGGCTTTCAGACGAAGGGATTTTTCAAAAGCATCTTAAGCTTTGAAATGTATGACAAACATCACACGACTAATGTGTAATGCATTGCATTTGTTCTTATAAAATGTGTAATTTCTTGCCTTAAAATGTTGAAATTGTAGTGTAATACTAGGAAAAAAAACTAGTTATAACAGAACGAATGACAAAAAGAATCCGTCACTAGAAGAGATGAGGCCACTGAGTGGTGTCGTAACGTGTGCTGTTAGTGGTGGCTATACCTGCGATGGACACCTACCACCGAATATTGTATAAGCTACTAACTTTATTGTCGAAACCATGTATGTGTGCCACTGAATCAAAATGAACTAACTGGCAACTTCTATCGATTATATTATGAAAGTAGTAGCAAAAGAATCTCACATATTAGGTCAGACATAAGTAACAGGAATAGAGCAGCTTGGATTGATTGAAGATATGTTAGAAGACATGCATGAATTACATTGAAACGAAAGAAATCGACAACGACATGGATTAGTCGAAATCGTGACACATGTCTTGTACTGATACATGGTTCCACTCTAAAGATAACATGCATAAAAAGAACTATGTATGACATGTGGGCCCAAACACTTGACTTACGCTGGCACATGGTCCCACTCTCTTGTCTCCCCCGCGCTAGTATGGGTCCCACCATTTTTACGGGAGAATATTGAAATATTTTTGACCCACCATCAAAACTTTTGAATTTTGGCGAACAGCCAGAAAACCAATAGTCAACAATGAGCCATAATAACTGAAGAATTCCGTTGAAAAGAATGGACAAACCTTCTACCTCACAAGGTCTGAACCTGGGTAAATAGCTCTCTTGTCTCCCGTTTCTCAACTATTTTTTGCGAGCAATCTTTAGATCTATTCATATTCAATATAGGTAGTACAATGAACAATAGAAATAGTAAAAATTATATCCAGATCTATAGACCACCTACCAACGACTACAAGCATTGAAGCGAGCGAAGGCACGCTGCTGTCATCGCCCCTCCCTCGCCGGAGCCTGGCAAGACTTGTTGTAGTAGGCAGTCGGGAAGTCATCGTGCTAAGGCCCCATAGGACCAGCGCAACAGAACATCAACCGCCGCCGATGAAGAGTAGGGTAGATCAGAAGAATCCAACTAGAAGACACATAACATAGACGAAAGCGGACCAGATCGGTGCAAATCCACCAAAGACAGATCTGGCGGAGACACACCTCCACACACCCACCGATGGTACTAGAAGCACCACCGGAACGGGTCCTAGGCGGGGAGAACCTTATTCTATCTTCAGGGAGCCGCCGCCATATCACCTTCCTGAGCAGGACACAAACCTAACAAAACTCGAAGAAATATGTAAAAACGAAGCCGGCCCACCGGCAAGGGCCGGGATCCACTTCGCTCCCATGGCCCTAAGGCCACTGGAGATGAGGCGGATCGACGACAGCGCTGAAGGGAGGTGAATGAATCCTAGCTTTTTAGGGCAGGCGACGGCTGTAGAGAGCTAGCTTAGTTATCTATTCCCGTTTCTCAACTTGACATCTAACTCGCATACAAACATGTATACAAGATCTGAGTGAGGCCAACCCTCAAAATGCTCGTGATCTTCGGGATTGGTGGCAAGAGGCCACAAATAGAGTCCATGAACCCAGAAGGAATTCCTTGAACACTATGGTACCACTGATTATATGGAGTATATGGAGGGAAAGAAATGGCAGAATTTTTGAAAATTCGCACACACCGCTTCAAGGAATCATCAATCAAATTAAGATTGACGCGGTGCAATGGGCTGAAGCAAGTCTAGGTCATTTTGTTTTACATTAGTTTCGTTCGGTTTGTGGTTTTTGTAGACAGTTTTGGTGGTCTGGGCTTTGGGTCTTTTTGTTTGCAGTAGTTTAGGTTGTCATTGTTGTAGCTCTGATGGACGTTGGTCGTGTATTTCTCCCTCTCTCTCTTTAATATAATACATGCAGTCCTCCTGCATGGTTTGAAAAAAAAAACATGTATACAAGATTGGTCCCACATGATTATAATCGGTTTAGCTAATCCAAACTCAAACTACAACGGCGTGTATAGTTACTACATCAATGGTGCATGACGTACAGTACATGCATGCATATGCATACGTGTGCTACCAAAACTTTACCACCAACGCTTATTCTGAAGTATGTAGTAGTATAAGGAGGAGTAGTAGAAGAAATCAAGACCAACGCGCCGACGACTAGTCGACCACGACCATTGAGCCAACTGCATACCCATCCGTCAAGAACAAATGCATCTAATATACAATCTACTCCTCAAAATGAAACAAAAGAGACTGAGTCCCAGTAGCACTGGCGACGCCACCAAACCATTCTCCTTCCGTGAAAGCGCGTCGTCCCGCTGGACCGCTTCCCCGTGTCCTTATCCCTCGGCTATATATGCAGGTGCCGTTGCTGCAGGCTTCCTCAACCCAACCGGTGCAAAGCAAACACCACATCCACCTCTCGCCTCAGCCACCTCGCCCGAGAAGAAGAAGAATAAGAAGAGAAGGAGATCGTGTCATGGGTAAGGGCAAGGAACCTGCAAAGGATGCCCCTAACAAGACGAAGGCACCGTCAACCAGTACGCATTTGACAAAACCGCCGTCGTTCAAGAAGAACCAGGTGCAGTCGAGGAAGAACCCGATGCTGACTCAGAAGAAGAACAAGAAGCCACCGCCTAAGAATAAAAAGTAAGAGTAAGCGTCCAAAAGGGTGAGAGTAGCTGACCGTCCACCTGATCTCCGACATCATCCGACCATGACGAAGTTAAGCAGTGTGTTTGTGTTAAGCACACTCGTTTATGTCGCAATATGGTAATTTGTAAACCTTGTTCAATCGAGTCCGTAGGTAGTTTGCATGTAGGCCAGAGGCGTGCTAGTCCACGTTGTGGCCAAGAAGTTTTTTTCCCCTTGTGTTGTGGAACCATGGGCATTTGTTGTTGGGTGACTGAATAAAAGGAACAGTTTCGTTAAGTCTCGGTCGACTGAGACTTTGTTATGTCTCAGTCAATGCTATATTCCTTTAATCTTGAAAGGAGATTTGTACAAATTTTTTCTTTTTAGTTTTTTCTTTTTGCTTTCTATATATTATGTCACTTGATTGAGATTTGGTTAAGTCTCAGTCGATTGAGACGTAGCCACACACTAAAAAGAAATAGTGACATACATGTTCCATCAGTCCATCTAGCTTCTTGCGATATTTTAAGCAGCAATTTGACATTCGATACTAGAGTATGCAATTGTTTTTCTTCTTTTAAAAAAAAAAAGGAGTCTGCATTTGTTATCATACTGGTGTTCGTGATGACTGTTCAGTGACTAGAAGATTCCCTCAGCTGGCAGAGGGCGAGTGCCCTAGCCAATACCCACAACGGCTAATTATATAATCAACGCAATTCGATGCATGTTTCACATACTTAACTTACTCTAATTGCGTTGCACTGCCACTGGTAGCTGGAGAACCAAATTTATTAAGAAACTATGGGTTGAGGAAGGTAGCTTGTGCGTGCTAACGTCGGACTCCTATTCTTCCTTGAAGTATAGAATAAAATTTGACTAATATATGTCTGACGACAATAGTGGCCTGGTCATGCCATGCCTTGTGATCTCTGATGCAGTTGGTGCCTGTTTACAAGGGACAAAATGGATCACCACTTGAAATAATACACGCATGCACTATACGTGGTGTGGCTGCTATGGAAACAATAATGATTAACTATTGATACATGCATTTTACATCATGATTTCACAAGGTAAATACTTTAATCTGATCATTATTTGATGACCATTGCATCATTTTTACTTTAAGTTCATCTTATATTGCAGAGAATTACCTGAAGGACTTCCGAAAAAGCTGTGAGAAGGGGGAGTAAAAGTTGATCACCTTTTTCCTTAATTGTTGATCCTGATGAGAGATTGGCAATTAGACAATAAATGTCAATTTTGTGGTTTAGATTAAATAGTTGATCACCTTTTCCTTAAGTGTTCTCTTGCCAAATTAGTGTGGAATATTTTGCAGTGTGCCTTCTACATTTAGACATATCTGATTCAGTCCAATAAAGGTTTACTTCCTGGATTTCTTTATTTCCAAGGCAAGTCAAACATCTAGTAATGGTTGGATTTTCTAATGTTTTCTTGACCATTTGAAGAATTAGAAATAGTGATTGTTTTGATGATAAGAAAATTGTTTATCGATGTTGTGTGATCAACGTGGTGGGGTTTTGAATTAGCTCATGGTCAATTTTGCAGAGGAAACAGTAAAATAAGGAGGTGTCGAACTAGGGTGTAAGACCGTCCGCACAGTTAGCAAGTGATGCATTCCACTCTACTGCTGGATGAAAAATATTTCATGGGACAAAGAACCAACATGTGCAGCTCCTTTGTTTTGATGATGGCTCCTAACTTTAATGTTTGATCTGAATAAGGATTTTTAATATTTGATTTAAGTCTATGTGAACCGTGCTGCCTCTAAGTTTCCACTATCCTGCTTCCCGACGTGCACCGTGAAGGGGGAGGGGAGCAGGCCTCCGGAACCTCATCTCTTGCAATCATGTACAAGAGAGAGGTGATTAGGTTTTGGGGGACCATAGTACTGCTACTATTCCCATGACTACTCGAATGTTCATGCTCCATCAACTAGTTCGTGGACTACGCGATGGCTCCCTTCAACCACAATACTAGGGACGCCACCGCTGTAGCTAAGCTTGCTTATGCTACACCCGTCTAGTATGTACTCTTATCTAGTATGTACTCTTATGGCTTCTGTTAATTAGGGTTTTCCATCGCTGTATTAGTAGTACAAATCGAGATGGACATCGTATGTTTTCGTATATATCAGATTGCATGTCTAGATTGTTTAGTACTTCTATGAGTCCGATTATCATGTCTGTTATGTTCATCATGCTCTATCATGTCTAGTATGGTTCAAGTCCAAATTAAGTACATTGAGGTCGCTTGCGGCTTCAAGACGATGAAGATATATTCACGAGTTATGAGTTTGTTTGAATTTTGTCGAATATGCGTTAGAGTTGTGCTATAGTTAGACTTGTAATTAGCGGAAGGTAAGGTGTTTGAGTCGAATACGTGTGACCAAGGTCTAACATATAAAGGCACCACAGGGTCGCCAAAATAGACTAGACGAAACTGGCAGTCTAGACATGGATCACGTGAGGGAAGGTGCTGGGGATGTGGCAGTGCACTAGTAGAAAACAGGGCTTTGGTTCAGGCCTGCCCAGCCCATTAGTCCCGGTTCAGTCACGAACCGGGACCCATGGGGGCATATGTCCCGGTTCGTGCGCCCAGGGGGCCGGCCGGGCCTCGTGGGGCATTGGTCCAGGTTTGTCTGGACCCTTTTGTCCCGGTTCCAGACACGAACCGAGACCAATGTGTGACGCCCCCGGCCCAATCGTGCACTAATCATACACTCAAATGCACACGATCAAGCCTAAGGACTCACGGGAAGATATCACAACACAACTCTAAAACATAAATAAAGTCATACAAGCTTTATATTACAAGCCAGGGGCCTCGAGGGCTCGAATACATAAGCTTGCGTACAAGCGTCAGCGGAAGCATCAGATATCTGAGTACAAATATGAAACAGAAACAGAAAGGCCTTTAGAAAGGTGGGGCAAAATAAAACACTACGATCAAAAGGCGTAGGCCTCCTGCCTGGGACCCTCCGATCCTACTCCTGGTCGTCAGTCAACTCGTAGTAGTATCCATCCTCTGGGCAGTAGTAGTAGTCGATCGACGGGGCATCTGTCTCAGGGGCTCCGTCATCTGGTCACGACAAACTGACATGGGGGAAAAAGAAAGCAAAGCAACCGTGAGTACTCAGAAGTACTCAGCAAGCAAGGATCTACACTACATATGCAACATTTTCAAAGGGAGGCTGTATATGTGGACCGGGCTGCAGAAATGCCAGAATAGAGAGAAGACCTAGTCCTATCGAAGACTAGCATCTTCAGCGGTCTTGCAGCAGTAGAAGAGAGTAGAACAGTTCAATATAATGTAGCAGTATCATTAAGTCTCATCCTCACCCAGAGATCCTCTCTCGACTCCCTGCGAGAAAGCAATCCCAGAGCCATACAGTCATCAACCTCGTCCTGAGATCCCTTCTCGACTCCCTGCGAGAAGCAATCCCAGAGCCATAGTATCCAAGTATCCAGTTCTAAATTGTATCAATCAGGATACAACTCCGAGTGTCCGTTACCGTAGGACCGGCTATCGATAAAAGTTTTCTTCCCTGCAGGGGTGCACCAACTTACCCAACACGCTCGATTAACTCCGGCCGGACACACTTTCCTGGGTCATGCCCGGCCTCGGCCAAACGACACATCGCAACCCTACCTAGAGCTCAGCAGAGAGGTCCCTGTCGGTCTACATCCTAAGCGCTCAGAGGTCTTGGGCCATCTCCCTGTGCACTCCGAGTCGTTGCATGCAGGGGGAAGCCAGGCACCAGGGGGGCGCCGGTCCGTCCCGGCCGCAAGGCTGAACTAGACGTCTGACAGAGCTTTCGGCTGATGCTACGATGCAGAACGCCCATACTATGCCCACATGATGGTTAGTGCTATCAGGCCAGAGACCTGCTCGGATCAAATATCCAAATCGTTAATGGACTAGGGCTTGCGGTAACGAGCAGAGACTCACGAAAGATGTGACCCCATCGGCCCGTCTCGAGGAATTGCTGCAAGGGTTAAGAATGCTCGGCCGCGCCTCGTATTCATCACTCGGGCACCACACTGGCACCGGTCTTCACAACACTCGCCTCTCAGGCGCACGCGGGTACCCCTCAGGGTCGACCTGCCTATCCAAGTAACAATGTAAAGTCCAAGTATCCGTGTGTCCATAACATCAGGGGAATCCGAGGTATCACCCTCGTTGGATTCCTACTCGATGTGTCTGTCAAGGTGAACTCGGAGGAATCACCCTCGCTCGGTTCACACTTGAGGTGTTGTACGACGGCGTCGTTATCGGAAGCGGTGAAGAAGGAATCACCCTCGATGACCATGACCGAATAGCTACTCTACAGAGTTAACATCAGAAGTGCTACAAGAGGTTTCACCCTCGGCACTCGATAGTAACACTGCAGTGTCGTTACAACTAAAGGGGGTGATGTGCGGTGTCGGGGCCTGGTCTTCAATCCCGTTGATCGGGTCTTCGGATAAGCCAGCGCGGCAGTCGGGATAAGTGGGGTCACTGATAGGTCTCTACCCAGCCTAGACTAAACAGTTTAGGATATGCAGGTAATTATCAACAGCAGGTTACAATGAACATGCTATGCATCAGAATAGGTAAAGCAGTAGCAGCAGCAATTCTAATGCAAGCATGGGAAATTAGAATGGGCGATATCGGGATGATCAAAGGGGGGGCTTGCCTGGTTGCTCGGCGGCAAGGGCAAGGTTGTCAATGGTGTCTTCGGGCTCCGGAGCTTCGTCTGTCTCGGGGACGACGTCGGTGTCGGGGGCTACCGAGAGAGAAGAAGGGGAGGAAACAGTATAAATACACAGCGATCAAGTGCAGCACAAAGCATAACATGGCAATACGGAGTGACAGAGGTGATCTAACGCAGTGCCGGGTGATACTAGCGAAGGTGGAATTCATCCGGGAAAGTATTCCCAGTGTCCGGCATTTCGGACAGACGAAAAGAGGGGAACGGTTGCATGTTCGGATAGTTAGGAACGTGTGGCGGACGAACGGACCGCGAATTCGGATTCGTCTCGTCGTTCTGAGCAACTTTCATGTACAAAGTTTTTCCATCGGAGTTACGGATTATTTAATATGATTTTTTAAAGTTTTTATTAATTTCTAGAATTTATTTAATTAATTAAAACAACATTATCCGAAACAGTGTTTGCTGACTTCAGCATGACGTCAGGACCAGTGGGTCCCATCTGTCATACTCTGTTAGGTTTAATTAGGTTTTAGCTAATTAATTACTGATTAATTAAACTAACTAATTAATTAGACTAATTAAACATGATTAATTAACTTAATTAATTTACTAATTAATTAATTAACTAATTATTTATTTTATTAACTATTTTTATTTTATTACATTTTCTTTTAATTCTTTTTTTTGTTTACTAGGGCGTGGGCCCCACGATCAGTGGCCAGGGGCCAACCGGGCGCTGGGCAGCGCCAAACGGCGCGGATGAGCGGGCGCCCGACCCGGGCGATGGCCGAGCGGGCGCGGCTGGGTGCCAGCGCGCGCGAGGGCGGCCGCGGGGGAGTAGGGACCGGCGCAGGAGGGGGCCGGCTGCTGCGTAGTGGGCAGCGGCTGTGGCGGTGCGAGGCACCAGCAGCTGCTGGCGGCGGCGAGGCGAGCAGCGAGCGGCGCGATGCGGGCGCGCGTGCGGGGTAGCTGCGCGAGCGGCAGCAGTAGGTGCAGCAGCAGCAGCACGCGCAAGCGGCATAGGCGACGAGCACGAACGGCAGCGGCGAGGCGCGGCGAGGGTGCGGCGGGCACGGGGCCGGGCGTGGGGCGCGCGGTGGTGGGCTACGGGGGTGCGGGGGGGGGGGGGAGGGGGTTCCGGCCGTGGCCGGAGGTGAGCTCACAGGGGGGGGGGGTCGAGGCTGGCCGACGGTGGAGGAGACGGGCGGTGGCGTCGGCGGCGGGTTGGCCGGGGCGGCGAGCAGGGTGCGGCCGGCTGGTGGCCGAGGCGGTGGAGGCCGGCGGTGAGCCCGCGTCGCCGGTGACGGGGCCGACGGAAGCGCCGGCGCCGCGCCCGATCCCTCCTGGATCGGGGGGGAGTAGGGAACGAGGGGTGAGCGAGAGAGTGCGGATGGGCTAGGGTTTGCGGGGTGGGGTGGACCGGGGGATATAGGGGGCGATTGGCGGGCCCCTGGTGGCCTGGTAGCCTGCTGTCCGAGGCCCATTTTGGAGGGGGGGGGGGGGGGGTGGGGGGGGGGGTTTCTTTCCTTTTCTTTTTCTTTCTGTCTTTTTCTTTTATTTTATTTATTCTTATATCTCTGTTCTGTAAATAGTTAGGCCCCAAACCGAATTTTGTAAAACATGGCAATTGCTCCAATAAATAATAGGCATCCTCTACCACTGTCAAAAATTAGTTTGGAGTAAATTGGAGGTCACACAATTTTTATAATAATTAAAATGCATTAAACCTTACTGTTTTGATAATGTTAGTGCCACCTAATGAATTTATTAATTGTTGGTTATAATTTTAGAATAGTCTCTGCAATATCTGTTATTTATCGAACATTTTAGTTTTCTATGTTGGATAACTTTTATTTTTCACTTTCATTTAAATTTGGATTTTGACTTAGGAGTTGAAATGCAATATAATGCTAATGATGATCATGCACTGTTAAACATGATGACATGGCATAATCAAAATGGTGATTACTGTAGTTAACCACTGGGGGTGTTACAAATCTCCTCCACTAACAAGAATTCTCGTCCCGAGAATTAAGAGGTAGAAGGAAAAAGTTCGGGGTATTCCGCACGAAGATTATCCTCGCGTTCCCAAGTGGCTTCATCTTCAGTATGATTTGACCACTGCACTTTGAGGAACTTGGTAACCTTCTGACGGGTCCGACGTTCAGCTTCATCGAGAATGCGGATCGGATGCTCCTTATAAGATAGATCATCTTGCAATTCGAGCACCTTGTGATCCACTGCTCGGTGCGGAGATTCCTTGAAGCATTGACGAAGTTGCGACACATGGAAGACGTCGTGGATATGGGAGAATTGCGGCGGCAATTCCAATTTATACGCCACCTGACCACGTCTAGCAATAATGCGGAAAGGACCAATATAGCGTGGAGCTAGCTTGCCTTTGATTCCAAAACGGCGAGTGCCTTTCATCGGGGTGACTCGCAGATAAGCCTGATCACTAGGTTGATAAGTCAAACCCTATCATTTGCGATCATAGTTGCTCTTTTGGCGGTCCTGAGCCGCCTTGAGGTTTTCACGGACGATACGGACTTGTTCTTCGGCGTGTTGAATAATATCCGGACCCACGAGCGGTCGTTCCCCAGTTTCTGACCAATTCAGAGGGGTTCGACACTTACGTCCATATAGAACTTCGAAGGGGGCCACTTTCAAGCTGGCTTGATAGCTGTTGTTATAGGAGAACTCGGCATACGGGAGAGATTCTTCCCACTTCTTGCCGAAAGAAATAACACAAGCCCGAAGCATGTCTTCAAGCACTTGATTAACCCGTTCAACTTGGCCTTGGGATTGGGGGTGATAAGCTGAACTCCAGGTAATATGAGTTCCCATAGCTGTTTGGAAACTTTCCCAGAACTTTGAGGTGAAAAGACCGCCACGGTCCGAACTGATCTCCTTCGGAATACAGTGGAGTGAAACAATTCTGGAGATATACAACTCTGCTAACTGACTAGCAGTGATAGTCTCTTTGACAGGCAGAAAGTGTGCAACTTTAGAGAGTTGGTCGACGACGACAAGAATAGCATCGTGACCCTTCTGTGACCTGGGAAGTCCTGTAACGAAATCCATCTGAACCTTATCCCATTTCCATAGAGGAATAGGAAGTGGTTGCAGAATTCCAGCTGGTTTCTGATGTTCTGCTTTAACGCGACGGCAAACATCACATTCAGCAACATATCGAGCAATGTCCTGCTTCATTTTAGACCACCAGTACCTTTGACGGAGATCACGATACATCTTGGTGCTACCTGGATGAATAGACAGCGGGGTATCATGTGCCTCCTTCATGACCTTGTCAGTCATAAGCTCGAAGCGAGGTACCACAATGCGGTTTCTGAAATACAAGGTTCCATCTTCAGACAGCGAGAAATCCCTGTACTTTACAAGGTGAAGGTCTTTCTTCATCAGATCAACTTCAGCATCTTTAGCTTGCGCATTCTTAACAGCTTTCTCAAGATCTGGTTGTATCACAAGGTTATTTAGAGAGCCCTGTGGAACAATACGGAGATTCAGCTTGCATAGTTCTTCAAAAAGACGAGGTTGAGCTCGCCTAACCATGAGGTTGTCGCAATAGGACTTGCGGCTTAAGGCATCAGCCATCACGTTAGCCTTGCCAGGGGTATAGGAAATGCCCAAATCATAGTCCGCAATGGCCTCCATCCATCTTTGCTGACGGAGGTTTAGAGATGGTTGAGTGAACAAGTACTTCAGACTTTTATGATCCGTGTAGATCTCGCAACGATTACCGAGGAGGTAATGTTGCCACAATTGCAGTGCATAGATGACAGCAGCTAATTCTAGATCATGTACCGGATAATTCTCTTCATGTGGGCGCAACTGACGAGAGCCATAAGCAATCACTTTACGCTCTTGCATTAGGACACAGCCTAATCCTTCACGGGATGCGTCACAATATATCACAAAGTTTTTGCGGGTATTTGGAGGCGATAGTACTGGGGCAGATGTCAGCTTGTCTTTGAGTGTCTGGAAACTTTGCTGACATTTTTCGGTCCATTCGAACTTAACGCCCTTGTGAAGCAGATCAGTCAAAGGCTTAGCAATCTTAGAAAAATTCTCAACAAATCGACGGCAATAGCTTGCAAGGCCAAGAAAACTTCTCACTTGCTTGACGTTCTTCGGAGGAGTCCAGTCAAGAATAGCCTGAACTCGTTTTGGGTTAACAGCAATTCGTGGGCAGGTAGTCAAAGAGGTTGACGATGATATCACCGACCACTAGAGGCAAGGATGGAATTGCTGTTCATGAATTCATTTAACATCTCGAAAGAAGTCAAAATGTTGCCGCTGAACACGACACATTTTACCGAGAGATTCCAAAAGTGTCAAATGACAGTGTGAGAAGCGTAAGATACTTGTAAAGGAAGGTTAAACAAACCAATGGAAAGGAAAATGATGATTATCAGACTAATCGTTCCAAGGAAAAGATCAGTTGCGAATATCCAGCTCTCCGGGTGGACGAGAATTACGAGATCCTAAGTGTCAGCGTTAGTAAACTTTATTTAATCCGAATAAAAGAGAGATCAGAGTCCCAGAGTAAAGGTCAAGGAGTAAAAGATCCTAATACCACCCAATTGGCGACGTGGGCCCGTAAGCCACACAGCCAAGTTAGTAAAGTAGTTTTCGGTTACTAGACTCAACTTCGGCAAGGAGTTAGAAAGGGGGGTTCCTACAGTCAGTCGGCTCTGATACCAACTTGATGCCGCCCCCGGCCCAATCGTGCACTAATCATACACGCAAATGCACACGATCAAGCCTAAGGACTCACGGGAAGATATCACAACACAACTCTAAAACATAAATAAAGTCATACAAGCTTTATATTACAAGCCAGGGGCCTCGAGGGCTCGAATACATAAGCTTGCGTACAAGCATCAGCGAAAGCATCAGATATCTGAGTACAGATATGAAACAGAAACAGAAAGGCCTTTAGAAAGGCGGGGCAAAATAAAACACTACGATCGAAAGGCGTAGGCCTCCTGCCTGGGACCCTCCGATCCTACTCCTGGTCGTCAGTCAACTCGTAGTAGTATCCATCCTCTGGGCAGTAGTAGTAGTCGATCGACGGGGCATCTGTCTCAAGGGCTCCGTCATCTGGTCACGACAAACTGACATGGGGGAAAAAGAAAGCAAAGCAACCGTGAGTACTCAGAAGTACTCAGCAAGCAAGGATCTACACTACATATGCAACATTTTCAAAGGGAGGCTGTATATGTGGACTGGGCTGCAGAAATGCCAGAATAGAGAGAAGACCTAGTCCTATCGAAGACTAGCATCTTCAGCGGTCTTGCAGCAGTAGAAGAGAGTAGAACAGTTCAATATAATGTAGCAGTATCATTAAGTCTCATCCTCACCCAGAGATCCTCTCTCGACTCCCTACGAGAAAGCAATCCCAGAGCCATACAGTCATCAACCTCGTCCTGAGATCCCTTCTTGACTCCCTGCGAGAAGCAATCCCAGAGCCATAGTATCCAAGTATCCAGTTCTAAATTGTATCAATCAGGATACAACTCCGAGTGTCCATTACCGTAGGACCGGCTATCGATAGAAGTTTTCTTCCTTGCAGGGGTGCACCAACTTACCCAACACGCTCGATTAACTCCGGCCGGACACACTTTCCTGGGTCATGCCCGGCCTCGGGCAAACGACACATCGCAACCCTACCTAGAGCTCAGCAGAGATGTCCTCGTCGGTCTACATCCTAAGCGCTCAGAGGTCTTGGGCCATCGCCCTGTGCACTCCGAGTCGTTGCGTGCAAGGGGAAGCCAGGCACCAGGGGGGCGCCGGTCCGTCCCGGCCGCAAGGCTGAACTAGACGTCTGACAGAGCTTTCGGCTGATGCTACGACGCAGAACGCCCATACTATGCCCACGTGATGGTTAGTGCTATCAGGCCAGAGACCTGCTTGGATCAAATATCCAAATCGTTAATGGACTAGGGCTTGCGGTAACGAGCAGAGACTCACGAAAGATGTGACCCCGTCGCCCCGTCTCGAGGACTTGCTGCAAGGGTTAAGAATGCCCGGGCGCGCCTCGTATTCATCACTCGGGCACCACACTGGCACCCGTCTTCACAACACTCGCCTCTCAGGCGCACGCGGGTACCCCTCAGGGTCGACCCGCCTATCCAAGTAACAATGTAAAGTCCAAGTATCCGTGTGTCCATAACATCAGGGGAATCCGAGGTATCACCCTCGTTGGATTCCTACTCGATGTGTCTGTCAAGGTGAACTCGGAGGAATCACCCTCGCTGAGTTCACACTTGAGGTGTTGTACGACGGTGTCGTTATCGGAAGCGGTGAAGGAGGAATCACCCTCGATGACCACGACCGAATAGCTACTCTATAGAGTTAACATCAGAAGTGCTACAAGAGGTTTCACCCTCGGCACTCGATAGTAACGCTGCAGTGTCGTTACAACTAAAGGGGGTGATGTGCGGTGTCGGGGCCTGGTCTTCAATCCCGTTGATCGGGTCTTCGGATAATCCAGCGCGGCAGTCGGGATAAGTGGGGTCACTGATAGGTCTCTACCCAGCCTAGACTAAACAATTTAGGATATGCAGGTAATTATCAACAGCAGGTTACAATGAACAGGTTATGCATCAGAATAGGTAAAGCAGTAGCAGCAGCAATTCTAATGCAAGCATGGGAAATTAGAATGGGCGATATCGGGATGATCAAAGGGGGGGGGCTTGCCTGGTTGCTCGGCGGCAAGGGCAAGGTTGTCAATGGTGTCTTCGGGCTCCGGAGCTTCGTCGGTCTCGGGGACGACGTCGGTGTCGGGGGCTACCGAGAGAGAAGAGGGGGAGGAAATAGTATAAATACACAGCGATCAAGTGCAGCACAAAGCATAACATGGCAATACGGGGTGACAGAGGTGATCTAACGCAGTGCCGGGTGATACTAGCGAAGTTGGAATTCATCCAGGAAAGTATTCCCAGTGTCCGGTATTTCGGACAGACGAAAAGAGGGGAACGGTTGCATGTTCGGATAGTTAGGAACGTGTGGCGGACGAACGGACCGCATATTCGGATTCGTCTCGTCGTTCTGAGCAACTTTCATGTACAAAGTTTTTCCATCGGAGTTACGGATTATTTAATATGATTTTCTAAAGTTTTTATTAATTTCTGGAATTTATTTAATTAATTAAAACAACATTATCCGAAACAGTGTTTGCTGACGTCAGCATGATGTCAGCATGACGTCAGGACCAGTGGGTCCCACCTGTCATACTCTGTTAGGTTTAATTAGGGTTTAGCTAATTAATTACTGATTAATTAAACTAACCAATTAATTAGACTAATTAAACAGGATTAATTTACTTAATTAATTTACTAATTAATTAACTAACTAACTAATTATTTATTTTATTACATTTTCTTTTAATTCTTTTTTTTGTTTACTGGGGCGTGGGCCCCACGGTCAGTGGCCAGGGGCCAACCGGGCGCTGGGCAGCGCCAAACGGCGCGGACGAGCGGGCGTCCGACCCGGGCGATGGCCGAGCGGGCGCGGCTGGGTGCCGGCGCGCGAGGGCGGCCGCGGGGGAGCAGGGACCGGCGCAGGAGGGGGCCGGCAGCTGCGTAGTGGGCAGCGGTGGTGGCGGCGCGAGGCACCAGCAGCTGCAGGCGGCGGCGAGGCGAGCAGCGAACGGGGCGATGCGGGCGCGCGTGCGGGGCAGCTGCGGCGAGCGGCAGCAGTAGGTGGAGCAGCGGCAGCGCGCGCAAGCGGCATAGGCGACGAGCACGACCGGCAGCGGCGAGGCCGCATGCTGGCGAGGGGCCGGGCGTGGGGCGCGTGGTGGTGGGCTACGGGGGTGCGGGGGGGGGGGAGGAGAGGGGTCCGGCCGTGGCTGGAGGTGAGCTCACAGGGGGGTGGGTCGAGGCTGGCCGACGGGGAGTGGTAGGGCGGTGGAGGCAACGGGCGGTGGGTAGGGCGGGGTGGGTTGGCCGGGGGGCGAGAGGGGTGGCGGCGGCGTGGTGGCCGAGGCGGTGGAGGCCGGCGGTTGAGGAACGCGTCGCCGGCGACGGGGCACGACGGGAGCGCCGGGGCCGCGCCCAATCCCTCCTGGATCGGGGGGAGGGGGATTGGGGAACGAGGGGTGAGCGAGGGGAGAGTGCGGGGTGGGCTAGGGTTTGCGGGGTGGGGTGGACCGGGGGATATAGGGGGCGAGTGGCTGGGCCGGCCTGGTGGCTTGGTGGCCTGCTGGGCCGAGGCCCAGTTGGAGGGGGGGGGGTTTCTTTTCCTTTTCTTTTTCTTTCTGTCTTTTTCTTTTATTTTATTTATTCTTATATCTCTGTTCTGTAAATAGTTAGGCCCCAAACCGAATTTTGTAAAACATGGCAATTGCTCCAATAAATACTAGGCATCCTCTACCACTGTCAAAAATTAGTTTGGAGTAAATTGGAGGTCACACAATTTTTATAATAATTAAAATGCATTAAACCTTACTGTTTTGATAATGTTAGTGCCACCTAATGAATTTATTAATTGTTGGTTACAATTTTAGAATAGTCTCTGCAATATCTGTTATTTATCGAACATTTTAGTTTTCTATGTTGGATAACTTTTATTTTTCACTTTCATTTAAATTTGGATTTTGACTTAGGAGTTGAAATGCAATATAATGCTAATGATGATCATGCACTGTTAAACATGATGACATGGCATAATCAAAAGGGTGATTACTGTAGTTAACCACTGGGGGTGTTACACAATGGGCCTCGCTCCTGGCCCACATCCATTGGTCCCAGTTCGTGGCTGGAACCAGGACCAAAGGGTGGCCTTTAGTCCCGGTTCCAGCCATGAACCGGCCCTTTGGTCCCGGTTCCAGCCATGAACCGGGACCAATGGTGTGGCTACATATACACCTCGCCCGCGAGCAGAGCACTCCACTGCTCTGTTTTTTTCTGGCCGGCGAGGGCAGGGCTTTGTGATGCTCTAGCTCACCTCCTATGCACATGAGGTGTTCGATGAAATGCCCGAGCCACACTACTTAAGCTTTCTCCTCTCCAAACTCGACCTCCAAGCTCCATTTTCCTCAAGATTTGTCTAGGTTTTGCGGTCCGTCATGTCCCGTCCCCGTCTTCACCGCCGTCGATCGCCCACGACGATCTCGTCGCCGGCACCACCGTGGTGAGCCTCTTGTTCTTATCTTCTTTCTAAAAGAAAAAAAAAATTCTTACTTGTATGATTTAGATAGATACTTGTATAATTTTCTTACTTTTATTATTGTTTGTTATTATATAGTGCGATGGTTTTGGTATCCGCCCCCATCGGCCCTCGTCCTGTTTATGATTCGGATGTGGTATATATTATATTTTATAACTATTTGGTTCATTTATTGTTTATGACAATTATGCCGACCAACGTGACATAGATTTTTTTATCTAGGAGGTATGTGAACTGGAAATTCCAACCGACCCTATTGTCGAGAGGTTAAATTTAGTTGAAGAAGAAAATAATTACTTGAAGGAAAAATTGAAACAAATTGAGGAGGAGAAGATGATATTGGTGTTGCATGTTGCGGATGTCGTCGATGATCACAAGATCAAGATGGATGCAATGCGCTTCAAGATTAGAAAGTATAGAAAATATGCCATTCATACCGAGGCTTGGTATAATTATGCCGTTGGATCAATTGTTACCTTGGTTGCGATTTTGATCGCATTTGTTGCTGCATTGAAATGTTTTACATAGTTTCAATGTATGGTTTAATTAGATGCTCTGGAGAGCTATATGTTGTTCAATGAGAACTATGTATGTACTTTGGTTTTAATGTGATGATGAACTTCTATTAATTTGGTCACTTATCTATTCATGATGTTCTGTAATGGTTTTTGACACACTTAATTATATATAATGCAGGCAGATGAACCGGCAATGGATGTACGGTGACAGACGCACCTCCGAGTACATTAAGGGCGTGCATAATTTTCTCGAAGTGGATGAGGCAAACAAGCAGAATGGTTTTATGTGTTGTCCATGCCCTATATGTGGGAATACGAAGTCTTACTCTGACCGGAAAATCCTTCACACCCACCTGCTTTATAAGGGTTTCATGCCACACTATAATGTTTGGACCAAGCACGGAGAAATAGGGATTATGATGGAAGACAACGAAGAAGAAGAGGACGATTACAACTATGTGCCCCATGAATACGGTGATGCTGCAACGGGGGAAGCTGAAGATCAAGAGGAACCAGACGATGTGCCCGATGATGATCTCCGCCGGGTCATTGTTGATGCAAAGAGACAGTGCGAAAGTGAAAAGGAGAAGCAGAAGTTCGATCGCATGTTAGAGGATCACCAAAAAGGGTTGTACCCCAATTGCGAAGATGGCAACACAAAGCTCGGTACCGTACTCGAATTGCTGCAGTGGAAGGCAGAGAATGCTGTGCCTGACAAAGGATTTGAGAAGCTACTGAAAATATTGAAGAAGAAGCTTCCAAAGGATAACGAATTGCCCGACAGAACGTACCCAGCAAAGAAGGTCGTATGCCCTCTAGGATTGGAGGTGCAGAAGATACATGCATGCCCTAATGACTGCATCCTCTACCATGGTGCGTACGAGGATTTGAACACATGCCCGGTATACGGTGCATTGCGGTATAAGATCAGACGAGATGACCCTGGTGATGTTGACGGCGAGCCCCCCAGGAAGAGGGTTCCTGCCAAGGTGATGTGGTATGCTCCTATAATACTACGGTTGAAACATCTGTTCAGAAACAAAGAGCATGCCAAGTTGATGCGATGGCACAGAGAGGACCGTAAGAAAGACGGGAAGTTGAGAGCACCCGCGATGGGTCGCAGTGGAGAAAAATCGAGAGAAAGTACCGGGCTGAGTTTGCAGGTGACCCAAGGAACGTATGGTTTGGTTTAAGCGCGGATGGCATTAATCCTTTCGGGGAGCAGAGCAGCAATCACAGCACCTAGCCCGTGACTCTATGTATGTATAACCTTCCTCCTTGGATGTGCATGAAGCGGAAGTTCATTATGATGCCAGTTCTCATCCAAGGCCCTAAGCAACCCGGCAACGACATTGATGTGTACCTAAGGACATTAGTTGAAGTACTTTTACAGCTATGGAATGGAAAAGGTGTACGTGTGTGTGATGAGCACAGACAGGAGGAATTTGACCGGCATGCGTTGTTGTTTGTAACCATCAATGATTGGCCTCCTCTCAGTAACCTTTCAGGACAGACAAACAAGGGATACCACGCATGCACGCACTGTTTAGATGACACCCAAAGTATATACCCGGACAAATGCAGGAAGAATGTGTACCCGGGGCATCGTCGATTTCTTCCGACCAACCATCAATGTCGAAAGAAAGGAAAGCATTTCAAAGGCGAGGCAGATCACCGGAAGAAGCCCGCCATGCGTACCGGTGATCACGTACTTGCTATGGTCAATGATTTACAAGTAATCTTTGGAAAGGGTCCCCGCGGACTATCTGTTCCGAATGACGCTGAGGGACGCGCACCCATGTGGAAGAAGAAATCTATATTTTGGGACCTACCCTACTGGAAAGACCTAGAGGTCCGCTCTTCAATTGACGTGATGCACGTGACGTAGAACCTTTGCGTGAACCTACTAGGCTTCTTGGGCGTGTATGGGAAGACAAAAGATACACCGGAGGCACGGGAGGACCTGCAACGTTGGCACGAAAAAGACGGCATGCCTCCAAAGCAGTATGAAGGTCCTGCCAGCTACGCTCTTACCAAAGAAGAGAAGGAAATCTTCTTTTAATGCCTGCTCAGTATGAAGGTCCCGTCTGGCTTCTCGTCGAATATAAAGGGAATAATAAATATGCCAGAGAAAAAGTTCCAGAACCTAAAGTCTCAAGACTGCCACGTGATTATGACACAACTGCTTCCCGTTGCATTGAGGGGGCTTCTACCGAAAAACGTTCGATTAGCCATTGTGAAGCTATGTGCATTCCTCAAAGCAATCTCTCAGAAGGTGATCGATCCAGAAATCATACCAAGGCTAAGGAGTGATGTGGCGCAATGTCTTGTCAGTTTCGAGCTGGTGTTCCCACCATCCTTCTTCAATATCATGACGCACATCCTAGTTCATCTAGTCGACGAGATTGTCGTTCTGGGCCCCGTATTTCTACACAATATGTTCCCCTTTGAGAGGTTCATGGGAGCCCTAAAGAAATATGTCTGTAACCGCGCTAGGCCAGAAGGAAGCATCTCCATGGGCCATCAAACAGAGGATGGCATTGGGTTTTGTGTTGACTTCATTCCTGACCATAAGAAGATTGGTCTCCCTCAATCGCGGTATGAGGGGAGACTGACTGGAAAAGGCACGCTAGGAGGGGACTCAGTAATATGCAGGGATGGGCATTCTTGGTCTCAAGCACACTACATAGTTCTACAGAACTCTACCTTGGTGACCCCGTATGTCGATGAACCCAAGAACATTCTGTGCTCCAAACACCCGGAGCAGTGTGATGACTGGATTACATGTGAACACATCAGGACTTTCGGCAGTTGGTTGGAAACACGTCTCAGAGGTGACAACACTGTTTTTGATGAGCTGTACTCGTTGTCCAGGGGACCATCTTCGACTGTATTGACTTACAAAGGATACGAGATAAATGAGAATACATTTTACACGATCGCCCAAGATCAAAAGAGCACCAACCAAAACAGCGGTGTCTGCTTTGATGCAGCAACCAAGAGGGGAAAGGACACATATTATGGTTACATAGTGGACATATGCGAACTTGACTACGGACATGATTTTAAGGTCCCTTTGTTTAAATGCAAATGGGTAAATCTGTCAGGAGGCGGGGTACAGGTAGACCCACATTACGGAATGACAACAGTGGATCTGAACAATCTTGGGTACACAGATGAACCATTCGTCCTAGCCAATGATGTGGCGCAAGTTTTCTATGTGAAGGACATGTCTACCAAACCGAGAAAAAGAAAAGATAAGAAAGCGAATACATCATACGATGAGCCAAAGCGCCACATAGTTCTTTCAGGAAAAAGAGACATCGTGGGATTGGAGGGCAAGACAGACATGTCTGAAGATTATGAAAAGTTTCATGAAATTCCTCCCTTCAAAGTCAAGGCTGACCGAAGCACCCTGTTAAGCGATGAAGAATATCCATGGTTACGGCGCAATAAGCAAAGGACACAAGCGAAGAAAAAGTGAAGACAGATGAAGTCAGAAAAGGTTGAAAATTGATGATGTGGCTTTGAATGGTTCATTTTGAACACACAAAAAGTCTGGAGTTCAAATAAGTTCAAAAAAATGAAATCCCTTTGTAACAGATGAGTTTTCGTTCGAAACAATGATACTTCGAAAGAGATTGTCCATTTTGTACACGAAGTGCATCCAGTTTTTGCCGTAACCCTCTCAACTTTTTAGCACATGCTATTTGGGTGAAATGATGATATCATGCCAATTTTCAACCTCTTCAGAGTTCATCTGAAGTGCTTTTCAATTTCAGGGTCATTTAGCTCAAAAAAATCAGTAAATGCATAAAAAAATAACAGATGAAGTCAGAAAGGGTTGAAAATTGATGATGTGGCTTTGAATGGTTCATTTTGAACACACAAAAAGTCTGGAGTTCAAATAAGTTCAAAAAAATGAAATCCCTTTATAACAGATGAGTTTTCGTCCGAAACCCTGATACTTCGAAAGCGATTGTCCATTTTGTACACGAAGTGCATCCAGTTTTTGCCGTAACCCTCTCAACTTTTTAGCACATGCTATGTGGGTGAAATGATGTTACCATGCCAATTTTCAACCTCTTCAGAGTTCATCTGAAGTGCTTTTCAATTTCAGGGCCATTTAGCTCAAAGAATGAACTAATATAAAAAAGAATGAACTGGAATTTTTTTATGAAACTCTAATAGCAAAAATAATAAACTAAAAGAATGAACTAGAAAACTTTAATGAAACTCTAATAGAAAAAAGAATGAACTAGAAAACTTAATGGCAACTCTTAATAGCCAAAGGAATCAACTAAAAAGCTTTTATAAACCTAGTATTATTGAAACTAAAAATTATATAAAATTTATGCAACTAAAATTATCAAAGTATTCTGTTCAAAACATTAAAAGCAAAAAGAATTTTCATAAAGACCTTTTTTTTAGAAACTTTAATAGCAAAAAGAATTATCATAGATTTTTTTTGTGAAACTAAAATAACAAAAAACTGTTTTTGAATAATGATAAAACAAGATGTAATAATTTAAATAGCAGGAAAAAGAACACTCCAAAATCTATTTATAGTAAAGTTAAAGGTACATACCAAAACTAGTGATTCACACAAATTTCAAAGAATTCAAATTTAAACTATTCAAATTGGAAAACTAATGGCACTAACAGAAAGTTTATAATTTTTATTACCTAAAAGCAAAAAGAATCACTGAAAAACAGTAAGTATTTTGTTGTAAGTAGAAACAAAATAAAATAAATAAAGCAAAAAAGAAAACAAAAAAACTGGAAAAAAATTAAAAAAATGCCACCTACTGGGCCACCACGGCCTGAATACGACTAGGAACCCAACCATGGGCCAGGATTCAGGCCCGCAGCAGGCCCATTAGGCCCACGGGCAAGGATTGATAGAGTAGGCCCGAAAGCCTGCAGTTGGGAGGAGCTCGAGAGGGTGGGCGCAGCAGCGCTTATAAACCACTCTTGAGCTCTCTCAACTAGCGAGGTGGGACTAAACATCCCATCGCACCGCGCCAGCGCAAGGCCTTTGGACAAAAGGGGTGCATTGGTCCCGGTTGGTGGCACCAACCGGGACCAATGCCCCCCATTGGTCCCGGTTCGTGCCACCAACCGGGACCAAAGGTGTCTGTTTCCCGCCCTTTGGGCTGCTGAAAAGAGACCTTTGGTCCCGGTTGGTGGCACGAACCAGGACCAAAGGGGGGCATTGGTCCCGGTTTGTGCCACGAACCGGGACCAATGTTTCGTGTATATAAGAAAAACTTAGCAGTTTCTCCAAAAATCACTTGTCTTCTCCGCCCCGACGCCCAGCTATTCCTCGTCGATCGCCGTCGCCGCCGAGCCCTGCCCCGACGCCGTCAGGCTACTCCACCTCGCCATCGTCGCCGACGCCGTCAGGCCCGCCCCTGCCAGCCCCGGCCCCCCCGCCACGCCGCCCGCCCGCCCCCCGCCACCCCCCCGCCCCCGACACACGCGCCCTGCCCACCCCGCTCCCCCCACCCACTCCCTCCCGCCCCCCCCCTCCCCCCTCCCTCCCGACCCGCCTCGACCCGCCCCTGCCCGCCCCGACGGCTCCTCTGTGAGCACCGCGCCCCCGCCCTGCCGCCGCGTTGCTTTTTTTTATATATTCTTTTTTTGTTATATATATATATGCTTTTCTTTTTATATGTATGTATGTATTTTTAAACTTTTTATATGTATGAAAAAGAGGAAGAAGAAGAAGGAAGAGGGAAGAAAAGAGGAGAGTAAATTAAGGTGAGAACAAATATCGATCTTCTACCAAAAAACTAGAATCAGAACGAATTGAGAAGAATAAGAGAATACCTGGATAGGAAGAAAAGGAGAAAAAAAATAAGAAGAGGAAGAAGAAGAAAAAAAAGAGGAGAAGAAGAAGGAATAGAGGAGTAATCTATTTTTTCTTCTTCTCCTCGATTCCTTAATCTATTTTTTCTTCTTCTCCTCTATTCCTTCTTCTTCTCCTTTTTTTTTCTGCTTCTCCTCTTTTGTTTTTTCTTCTTCTTCCTCTTCTTAATTTTTATCGGGAACGAGGGTGTCGAGGATCGCCGAGCGGTCGAGGGTCGGGAACTAGGGTAGAGGGTCGAGGGTCACTGAGGGGTCGAGGGTCGCCGAAGGTTCGAGGGTCGATGGTCGAGGAACGCCGAGGGGTCGAGAGGTTGCCTTGTGTCAAAGTATTGAAGAAATCCATGGCTTCATCATTAGCCGGAAGTAACCGGGGCATGATGGTATGAAGTTCTCCAAAGTTATTTTGGAACGGAGTCCCGGATAGGATAATTCGCCTTTTGGTACGAATTTCAGCAAAGGCCTTCCAAATAGCGATATTCGGAAGGCTCTTGCTGAACTTTGTACCAAAAAGCGAATTATCCTATCTGGGACTCCGTTCCAAAATAACTTTGGAGAGCTTCGTACCATCATGCGCCTGTTACTTTCGCCTAATGATGAAGACATGGTTTTGTTGGGACAAGGCTGAGAAGGACCTGCTTGATAAAGGGGTCGAACCAGAGACATTGAACTGGCCAGACCGTTCAAGGACTTGGTTCTTCGGGGTTGGGGGAACCTTGGACCCTGAAATAGGGAAGTGCCATTGGACGGAGGAGCAACTTGAAATACCCGTCAAGAAGCTTCAGAAGTATATCGCCGCAGCGCAGCAAGGGACGTTCGTTCCCGACAGAGAGAACGACGAGCTCACACAGGCCCTCGGGAATCCTGAGCACCCAGGACGAACACGAGGCACGGCAGGCTCCGTTGCGTGGAAGGTTGGGTTTCCCAGCGCAGGCGGTTACAAAACCCGGGAGAGGAGGAGGAAAGTGGAGCAGACCGAACTGCAGAAGCTAAATGCAAGGGTAGGAGCGCTAGAGGAACAAGTTTAGAGCCAGCGACATGCCGGAGCTACCCCAGAAGCTACCCCGCCATCTCAGTAGAGAAGCAGCGCGGCTTCCACCGAGCTCCTTCAGCAGCCTGACTTCACGGCTCCCAGCTACCCCGTGGATGCTATCACGGAGGCTCAAGATTGCCACCTTATGACGCAATGGCAGCACCTCAAATTCAAGGCGGCTGTCGGCTCTGTTGCACCTCCTAAACCCGGCGCAACTTTTCACTGCCTTCCGATTCCACAAGGCTATGCTATTGTGATGGTCGATGAAATAACGGAGGGATTTGAGGAGCTCGAGCTTGACCACCCTACCGGTGAAGGGGAGACTCAGCTGGGTCTTGCTCTGAAGACTCCATGTCTATGGCGGAAGGAGCTCATCAACCTTCCGAACTGGACGCCTCCGCCTCCTCCTCCTCCTCCGGCGAGTCAGGGCACTCCGCCTCCTCCTCCGGCGAGTGATCAGGGCACTCTGCCTCCTTCTTCGGCTGCTCCGGCGCGTGGCGGCACTCTGCCTCCTTATCCGCCTGCGCCGGCGCGTCCGAGGAGCCCGCCTCCTCCTCCGCCTCGTCAGCAACAGCTGAAGACAGCCGCCGCCGCTCCGGCTGCTCCGGCGCGTCGTAGCACTCCGCCTCCTTCTCCGCCTCGTAAGCAACGAAGGAAGACAGCCGTAGCCGCTCCGGCTGCTCCGACGTCTAGCAGTACAGCCAGAGGCGGTAGGCAATACAGATTCGGTCCATCTCTCAAGCCTCTAGAGAAGTTACCATACGAGATGACCGAGGAGGAAAACGCGCAGATCTGTCAAGCCCAAGTGAAGGACTTTTTTGCAAAGAAAAATCCACCTCCGGAGGAGAAGATAGATCCGGTGAAATTGAAGCGCACTTTGGATGCCCTGAAGCGACCACCATCGCCTCCGCCGGATGACAACCATGTCCGCGCTCTTAAAAAGGCAGTGCAAGGAGCGCGCCGGTCGGGAACTACTTCAAGTGACAAAAGGTTACAAGAACGAAGAAGTGGGAAAAAAAATCCCCAGCTCGGCAAACAGGCGAACCAATCGTGCCCCCCGCTCAAGGTGTCTAGCGATATCGTCGCAAATCTGCCGGGGATGCTGCCCGGTACCAATCCTGGTGATTACCTGCCCGACGATGCACATTTTGATACAATGGAGGTGGACGAACACAAATACCAGTACGGGAAGCCTCTCGTCAAACCTGGTGATCCTCCTCTAACAATGATGATGCGAAGATTCCATAAGTGGTACATGGACACCTGCAAGTCTGGGAAGGATATTTTGACGCTGAGAGTTAAAGAGGAGCACGACCTCGTTGGAATTGATCTGTTGCCTATTCCATTTAAGGAGTTCTTCCAATTTTTCAATCAAAAGGCCCTCGATAAAATAATCATCACTTGCTACTGTCTGTAACTACTACTTCTGTAATTAAGTCTCTATATATAGCTCAGCTCTTTCATTGCATGTATATATAATTATCCTCACTATATTATGCAGATTGAAGATCGTCGAACGCAGAAAAGTACAAATCTATGATATTGGGTTCATTAACACAAATCTCATAGATGAATGGATGGTTAAATTTAATGCCAAAGAAACCGAGGCCAACTTGCTAAAATCATTGCTTAAAAATCAAAACAAAGAGAAAATAATCTTTCCTTACAACTTCAAGTGAGTGTTAATGTCTTGTGCATATTCGGTTTCCCTTATTACTCGAGGTTATAGTAACGTAATTGATGAGTTATGCATGCGTGCGCAGCTTCCACTTTATTCTCCTAGAGATTAATCTTGAGCAGGGACTAGTAACCGTCTTAGACTCAAGACGAAAAGATCCCAAGGAGTATGCGGCCATGACTGAAATGCTCCAGAAGTAAGTTCAATCGATCATTATCGCACCATATCGGCAACTTTGTTCATTTCCTGATATCAAGTAATTATTTTCTTTGTCTCGCAGGGTTTGGAAAGTGTTCACCGCAGAAGCTCCGGGACTGCCGGGGGAGCTGCGATTTACACACCCAAAAGTAAGTACTACTAGCTAGTTCCGCGCATCTCCCATTGATTCTAGCTAGTTTCATCAATACCATTTATAATGCTTGATTATCAGTTTGATTGACCTCTATTTCTCGTAAAGTGGTTGTGGCAGGAAGGCGGGAATAATTTTTGTGGATACTACGTTTGCGAGTACATCTACAACGCGACGACCTCTAAGCGAGGCTACTCTGAAAAACAATATGAAGTGTGTAAGCAATAATATTGACAATTTTATTTTATTACCATCATTTGTGTTGAGTTTCATTCATATATATTTATTGACCCCCTTCTTCAAATTAGATGTGGCAGCTGCGGGATGAACTCCTACCACAAGATCGCATAAAAGCAATTCAAGAGGAATTGGCGGGATTCTTTCTTGACCACGTCATCAATAAAGACGGAGAATACCATGTGAAACTTGACATCAGATGTTAGGCATTGTAAGAGATCTTATATTGTATATATGTAGCTAGTAGCGTTGGATAGATATACGAAAACTTGTTGTTCGACCAATCTCTCGGAGAAGGAGGAGGTCGATCACTTCTCTCTGTATATGTTCATGACGATCTTGTGTACTTAATGGTTTCCTTCATTTGCTTACTAGCTAGCGTGTCGAGTCCTTTCTATACGTATAGTACGTAGCGTCGACCAAGCACGGAGATAAGAGAGGATATTTCTCTCTATTAGCTAGCTAATACAATATATGAAACCCCTAAATTAACCTTACAAAACCCCCCAACCCCCCCCCCCCCCCTTTTCAAAAAAAAAAAACAAAAACCCTAGCCCCTGAACTGCTGACGCGTGGATGCTTTTTGGTCCCGGTTGATGCTACCAACCGGGACAAAAGGCCCTCCTGCCTGGGCAAGCCGCAGTGGCCATGTGGAGCCCCATCTGTCCTGGTTCGTAGGCGAACCGGGACTAAAGGTATTGGGCTTTAGTCCCGACCCTTTAGTCCCGGTTCCAGAATCGGGACAAATGGGCCTTTTTCTACTAGTGGTGATAGCCTGACCGGTTGTGGTGATTGGCTAGAGATGTTGTTCGATTGCCTTACTGGAATTTGTCGTCTCAATTTAGTACCTATGGAGGAGCGCTCGTAACCAGGATTGGTGAGTAGGTGAGTTTGCAAAACCTTGTCAACAAATGTTGATGCGTTGCTTGTGATTGCTCGTCCTCGGCCTCGATTTTCTACCAAATAGGTCCGCTCCTTGTTGTGCATCTGCTTTGTTTGAATATTTGGAAGTGCCACAACCTGAAGATTTAACAAAAAACAAAATGAGAGGACTCCTCGGTTCTTATTCCTAGTTGTGCAGATAACCTTCTGCTGTGGGCAAGCATATGCCACAAGCCGTTCACTCATTTCTCTACTTTCTGTCTGATCTCTCGTTCTGTTCCTTGGTGACCTGTAATTGTTTTCTGTAAGCAGTAATTTTCATTTCTTGGTTATGTACTCTGTCTTCTTAGATATCTTCCCCTTGTAATTATCTTATCTCCATGTTGTACAATAGCTCGTTTTGTTTTGAAATGATAAAAAATGGTTCAGGCCAGTAGTTGCTGGTCGTAGTTGGTCAAAGAAAGAATTTGCATAAAAATCACATATGTGTATGATTATGGTGTGATTGCAAGATATCTTAAGCTGATTTATTTTAACTCAGTGCTGGGGCAAGCCTTTTATGAATGGGCTGCCTGAGATGCATATTATGATATTAGCAAACAGGACAAGGACATCATCCATACTCTATTAGCCGCCTGCTACCTAAACTTCACCTGACGCTAATTACAATGTACGTAGTAGTATAAGGAGGAGGAGGAGATATGAAGAGCAACGCGGCGACGAGCACGACCACTGACCCAACCGCATCCATCCGTCAATAAGAATGCATTGCATATACATATATACTACCCAAAACAGAAGAGACTGACCGGCAACGGCCACCAACCATTCTCCCCGGTGGAAGCGCGTCTTCAGGTTTCCTCAACCCAGCCGGAGCAAAGCAAACAATGTATAAACCTCACCTCACATCACTTTGGCAAAGAAGAAAAAGAAGAATACCATGTCATGTTAAGGGATTGTCCCACGAAGATGAATTCTATGATGGCGAAGCTGGGGTTGTCAAAGACACATCAAGCGGTGTTTGGGATCAAGCAAGGGTCATCTTAGACGAATCAGGCGGCGTCTATATCATCTAAGATGAATGAAAGATTGTTTAAGAGGTAGCCTTCAAAAGGGTGAGAGCATCCGCCTGTCCAGTTGCACTGTGTTTGATGACGTCCGGCCACGATGTAATCGATCGCATTTCACACAAAAAAAAGAGAAAATATGGAAAAAATCATGAATTCAAAAAAGTTCATGGATTTTTAAAAAAGTTCACAAATTTGAAAAAAGGTTCATCAAATTTGAAAAAGTTCATCAAATTTGAAAAAGTGCATCATTTGTTTAAAATGATCATTGAATTTGACAAAGTTCATCAATTTTAAAAAAAAACATCATCAATGTTGAAAAAAGTTCATCGATTTTGGAAAAGTTCACTGAATTTGGAAAAGGTTCACCGAATTTGAAAAAAAGTTCATTAATTTTGAAAAAAAATCGTCAAATTTGAAAAATGTTCATCATATTTGTAAAAAAGTTCATTGAATTCAAAAAAGGTTCATCAAAATTTAAAAAATAAGCATTGAATTTAAGAAAAATTTCATTGATTTTGCAGAAAAAAATCATGAAGAAAGAAAGTTTCATGAATTTGAAGAAGGAAAGAAAAAAAAGTACAGAAAACAGAAAAAAGGAAGAAGAAAGAAGAAAAGACAAAAAAAATGTAATTAATCACAACAAAAGTGAAGTGGACGGGTGCTTGTCACGTCTTACACTAAACAAGGGTCATCTTAGACGAATCAGGCGGCGTCTATATCATCTAAGATGAATGAAAGATTGTTTAAGAGGTAGCCTTCAAAAGGGTGAGAGCATCCGCCTGTCCAGTTGCACTGTGTTTGATATCGTCCGGCCACGATGAAGTCAAGTGCGTGTCTACACTAGTAGAAAACAGGGCTTTGGTCCTGGCCAAATCAAAGCATTAGTCCCAGTCGAGTTATGAATCAGGACCAATGGGTGCATCAGTCCCGGTTCGAGCGGCCAGGGAGCCAGCCAGGCCACGGCAGGCACTAGTCCCGGTTCGTTTGACCCCTTTAGTCCCGGTTCCAGATACGAACCGGGACTAAAGGTCCTCGCTCCTGGGGCAGCTCCTTTAGTCCCGGTTGGTGGCTGGAATCGGGACTAAAGGTCTGTCTTCTGTCCCGGTTCTAGCCACCAACCGGGACTGAAGAGATGCCTATATATATGCTCGCCCCTGCCCGCTCACTTCTCTGTTTTTTGGCCAGCCGGCGTGTGGGAGATGTGTGCTGCTCTGCTCTCACCTCCTATGCACATGAGGTGTTCGATGAAATGCCCGAGCCACACTTAAGCTTTCTCCTCTTCAAGCTCGACCTCCAAGCTTCATTTTCCCCAAGATTTGTCTAGGTTTGGCGGTCCGTCTCGTCCCGTCCCCGTCCTCACCATCGTTGATCGCCCGCGCCGATCTCGTCGCCGGCACCACCGTGGTGAGCCTCTTGTTCTTATCTTCTTTGTAAAAGAAAACATTCTTACTTGTATGATTTAGATAGCTACTTGTATAATTTTCTTACTTTTATTATTGTTTGTCATTATATAGTGCCATGGTTTTGGTATCCGCTCCCGTCGGCTCTTGTCCGGTCTATGATTTGGATGTGGTATATTATCTTTTATAACTATTTGTTTCAATTAGTGTTTATGACAATTATGCCGACCAACGTGACATAGATGTTTTTATCTAGGAGGTATGTGAACCAGATATTCCAACCGACCCTCTTGTCGAGAGGTTAAATTTGGTTGAAAAGGAAAACAATTATTTGAAAGAAAAATTGAAAAGAATTGAAGAGGAAAAGATGAAATTGGAGTTGCATGTTGCCGATGTCGTCGATGATCAGAAGATCCAGATGGATGCAATGCGCTTGAAGATTAGAAAGATTAGAAAATATGCCATTGATAATGAGGGTTGGTATCATTATGTTGATGGGTCAATTGTTACCTTAGTTGCGATTTTGATCGCATTTGTTGTTGCATTTAAATGTTTGACATAGTTGTATGTTAGTTCCAATGTATGTTTTAATTAGATGCTCTAGAGAGCTGTATGTTGTTCTATGAGAACTATGTATGAACATTATGTATTTATTTTTTCAGTAATAACATTTGATCACGACTGTACTTTGGTTTTAATGTGATGATGAACTTGTATTAATTTGGTCACTTCTCTATTCATGATGTTCTTTAATAGTTTTTGATACACTTAATTATATAATGCACACAAATGAACCGGCAATGGATGTACGGTGACCGACGCACCTCCGACTACATTGAGGGCTTGCATAATTTTCTCGAGGTAGCTGAGGCAAACAAGCAGAATGGTTTTATGTATTGTCCATGTACTGTCTGTGAGAATACGAAGGATCACTCTTCCTTGAAAACCCTTCACATCCACCTGCTTGAGAAGGGTTTCATGCCACACTTTAATGTTTGGACTAAGCAAGGAGAAAGAGGGGTTATGATGGAAGGCAATGAAGAAGAAGAGGATGATGACAACTGTCCTATGTTCCCTAAATACGGTGATACTGCAATGGGGGACGCTATAGATCAAGAGGCACCAGATGTGCCCGATGATGATCTTCGTCGGGTCATTATTGATGCACAGAGAGAATGCGAAAGTGAAAGGGAGAAGTTGAAGTTCGAGCGCATGTTAGAGGATCACAAAAAAGGGTTGTACCCAAATTGCGAAGTTGACAACACAAAGCTCGGTACCACACTAGAATTGCTGCAATGGAAGGCAGACTATGGTGTATCTGACAAGGGATTTGGGAAGCTATTGAAAATAATGAAGAAGAAGCTTCCAAAGGATAACGAATTGCCTGACAGTACATACGATGCAAAGAAGGTTCTCTGCCCTCTGGGATTAGAGGTGCAGAAGATACATGCATGCCCTAAAGACTACATCCTCTACCGCGGTGAGGAGTATGAGAATTTGAACGCGTGCCCGGTATGCGGTGCATTGCGGTATAAGATTAGACAAGATGATACTGGTGATGTTGAGGGCGAGCGCCCCAGGAAGAGGGTTCTTGCCAAGGTGATGTGGTATGCTCCTATAATACCACGGTTGAAATGTTTGTTCAGAAGCAAAGAGCATGCCAAGTTGATGCGATGGCACAAGGAAGACCGTAAGAAAGACGGGAAGTTGAGAGCACCCGCTGATGGGTCGCAGTGGAGAAAAATCGAGAGAAACTGGGGGGACTTTGCAGGTGACGCAAGGAACGTATGGTTTGGTTTAAGTGCAGATGGCATTAATACTTTTGGGGAGCAGAGCAGCAATCATAGCACCTGGCCCGTGACTCTATGTATCTATAACCTTCCTCCTTGGTTGTGCATGACGCGGAAGTTCATTATGATGCCAGTGCTCATCCAAGGCCCTAAGCAACCCGGCAACAACATTGATGTGTACCTAAGGCCATTAGTTGAAGAACTTTTAAAGCTGTGGAATGGAAAAGGTGTACGTGTGTGGGATAAGCACAAACATCAGGAATTTGACCTACATGCATTGCTGTTTGTCACCATCAATGATTGGCCTGCTCTTAGTAACCTTTCAGAACAGACAAACAAGGGATACCACGCATGCACACACTGTTTACATGAGACTGACAGTATATATTTGGACAAATGCAGGAAGAATATGTACCTGAGACATCGTCGATTTCTTCCGACCAAGCATGCCTTATGAAAGAAAGGCAAGCATTTCAAAGGTGAGGCAGATCACCGGAAGAAGCCCGTCATCCGTACTGGTGATGACATACTTGATATGGTCAAGGATTTAGAAGTAATCTTTGGAAAGGGTCATGGCGGACAATCTGTTTCGAATGACGCTGAGGGACGCGCACCCATGTGGAAGAAGAAATCTATATTTTGGGACCTACCCTATTGGAAAGGCCTAGAGGTCCACTCTACAATCGACGTGATGCACATGACGAAGAATCTTTGCATGAACCTGCTAGGCTTCTTGGGCGTGTATGGGAGGACAAAAGATACACCGGAGGCACGGGAGGACCAGCAACGTGTGCACGAAAATGATGGCATGCATCCAAAGCAATATCAAGGTCCTCCCAGCTACGCTCTTACCAAAATAGAGAAGAAAATTTTCTTTGAATGCCTGCTCAATATGAAGGTCCCGTCTGGCTTCTTGTCCAATATAAAGGGAATAATAAATATCCCAGAGAAAAAGTTCTAGAACCTAAAGTCTCATGACTGCCACGTGATTATGACGCAATTGCTTCCGGTTGCATTGAGGGGGCTTCTACCGGAAAATGTTCGATTAGACATTGTGAAGCTATGTGCATTCCTCAATGTAATCTCTCAGAAGGTAATCGATCCAGAAATCTTACCAAGGTTACGGAATGATTTGGTGCAATGACTTGTCAGTTTCGAGTTGGTGTTCCCACCATCCTTCTTCAATATCATGACGCACGTCCTAGTTCATCTAGTCGACGAGATTGCCATTCTGGGTCCTGTATTTCTACACAATATGTTCCCCTTTGAGAGGTTCATGGCAGTATTAAAGAAATATGTTCGTAACCGTGCTAGGCCAGAAGGAAGCATCTCCATGGGCCATCAAACAGAGGAGGTCATTGGGTTTTATGTTGACTTTATTCCTGACCTTAAGCCAATTGGTGTCCCTCAATCGCGGTATGATGGGAGACTGATTGGAAAAGGCACGCTAGGAGCGGATTCAATAATATGTAAGGACGGGCATTCTTGGGCTCAAGCGCACTACACAATTCTACAGAATTCTACCTTGGTGACCCCATATGTCAATGAACACAAGAATATTCTACGCTCCAAACACCCAGAGCAGTCTGACGACTGGATTACATGTGAACACATCAGGACTTTCGGCAGTTGGTTGCAAACACATCTCATGGGTAACAACATTGTTGGAGATGAGTTGTACTCGTTGGCCAGGACACCATCTTCGACTGTATTGACTTACCAAGCGTACGAGATAAATGGGAATACATTTTACATGATCGCCCAAGATAAAAAGAGCACCAACCAAAACAATGGTGTTTGCTTTGATGCAGCAACCAACAAGGGAAAGGACACATATTATGGTTACATAGTGGACATATGGGAACTTGACTATGGACATGATTTTAAGGTCCCTTTGTTTCGGTGCAAATGGGTCAATCTATCAGGCGGCGGGGTACAGGTAGACCCACAGTACAGAATGTCAACAGTGGATCTCAACAATCTTGGGTACACAGACGAACCATTCGTCCCAGCCAATGATGTGGCGCAGGTTTTCTATGTGAAGGACATGTCTACCAAACCAAGAAAAAGAAAAGATAAGAAAGCGAATACATCATACGACGAGCCAAAGTTCCACATAGTTCTTTCAGGGAAAAGAAACATCATGGGAGTGGAGGACAAGACAGACATGTCTGAAGATTATGAAAAGTTTCATGAAATTCCTCCCTTCAAAGTGAAGGCTGACCCAAGCATCATGTTAAACGATGAAGATTATCCATGGTTACGGCGCAATAAGCAAGGGACACACGCGAAGAAAAAGTGAAAACTTTCTCTTTAGTGAATAAAAAGTGAAGCCTTTCTCTCTACTGAAGACAATATCACTGCAGTTACATTCTGGGTTGAAAGCCATAGTTATCCTCCACAACTATTCTGATAATGGCTTTGATCTAGAATATCACTGCAGTTACATGTCAAGATTTAAATCCCTTTTGTAATAGATGAGTTTTCGTCCGAAACACTGATGCTTCGAAAGAGATTGTCCAGTTTGTACACGAAGTGCATCCAGTTTTTCCCGTAACCCTCTCACCTTTTTAGCACATGCTATGTGGGTGAAATTATGATACCATGCAAAGTTTCAACCTTTTAAGAGTTCATTTGTAGTGCTTTTCAATTTTAGGGTCATTTAGCTCAAAATAATTCATTAAATGCATGAAAAATAGCAAATGAAGTCAGAAAAGGGTTGAAAATTGATGATGTGCCTTTGAATGGTGCATATTGAATGCACAAAAAGTCTGGAGTTAAAATAAGTTAAAAAAATGAAATCCCTTTTGTAATAGATGAGTTTCTGTCCGAAACCCTGATACTTCGAAAGAGATTGTCTAGTTTGTACACGAAGTGCATCCAGTTTTTCCCGTAACCCTCTCAACTTTTTAGCACATGCTATGAGGGTGAAATTATGATACCATGCAAAGTTTCAACCTTTTCAGAGTTCATTTGTAGTGCCTTTCAATTTCAGGGTCATTTAGCTCAAAATAAATCAGTAAATGCATGAAAAATAGCAAATGAAGTCAGAAAAGGGTTGAAAATTGATGATATGCCTTTGAATAGTCCATATTGAATGCACAAAAAGTTTGGACTAAAAATATGTTAAAAAAATGAAATCCCTTTTGTAATAGATGAGTTTATGTCCGAAACCCTGATACTTCGAAAGAGATTGTCCAGTTTGTACATGAAGTGCATCCAGTTTTTCCCGTAACCCTCTCAACTTTTTAGCACATGCTATGTGGGTGAAATTATGATACCATGCCAAGTTTCAACCTTTTCAGAGTTCATTTGTAGTGCTTTTCAATTTCAGGGTCATTTAGCTCACAATAAATCATTAAATGCATGAAAAATAGCAAATGAAGTCAGAAAAGGTTTGAAAAATAATGATGTGCCTTTGAATGGTGCATATTGAATGCACTAAAAGTCTGGAGTTAAAAATATGTTAAAAAATGAAATCCCTTTTGTAATAGGTGAGTTTTCGTCCGAAACCCTGATACTTCGAAAGAGATTGTCCAATTTGTACACGAAGTGCATCCAGTTTTTCCCGTAACCCTCTCAACTTTTTAGCACATGCTATGTGGGTGAAATTATGATAGCATGCCAAGTTTCAACCTTTTCAGAGTTCATTTGTAGTGTTTTTCAATTTCAGGGTCATTTAGCTTAAAATAAATCATTAAATGCATGAAAAATAGCAAATGAAATCTGAAAAGGGTTGAAAATTAATGATGTGCCTTTGAATGGTGCATATTGAACGCACAAAAAGTTTGGAGTTAAAATATGTTAAAAAAATGAAATCCCTTTTGTAATAGATGAGTTTTCGTCTAAAACCCTGATACTTCGAAAGAGATTGTCCAGTTTGTACACGAAGTGCATCCAGTTTTTCCCATAACACTCTCAACTTTTTATCACATGATATGTGGGTGAAACTATGATACCATGCCAAGTTTCAACCTTTTCAGAGTTCATTTGTAGTGCTTTTCAATTTCAGGGTCATTTAGCTCACAATAAATCATTAAATGCATGAAAAATAGCAAATGAAGTAAGAAAAGGTTTGAAAAATAATGATGTGCCTTTGAATGGTGCATATTGAATGCACTAAAAGTCTGGAGTTAAAAATATGTTAAAAAATGAAATCCCTTTTGTAATAGGTGAGTTTTCGTCCGAAACCCTGATACTTCGAAAGAGATTGTCCAATTTGTACATGAAGTGCATCCAGTTTTTCCTGTAACCCTGTCAACTTTTTAGCACATGCTATGTGGGTGAAATTATGATACCATGCCAAGTTTCAACTTTTTCAGAGTTCATTTGTAGTGCTTTTCAATTTCAGGGTCATTTAGCTCAAAATAAATCAGTAAATGCATGAAAAATAGCAAATGAAGTCAGAAAAGGGTTGAAAATTGATGATGTGCCTTTGAGTGGTGCATATTGAATGCACAAAAAGTCTGGAGTTAAAATATATTAAAAAAATGAAATCCCTTTTGTAATAGATGAGTTTTCAACCCTCTCAAATTTTTAGCACATCCTATGTGGGTGAAATTATGATACCATGCCAAGTTTCAACCTTTTCAGAGTTCATTTGTAGTGCTTTTCAATTTCAGGGTCATTTAGGTCAAAGAATGAACTAATAGCAAAAAGAATGAACTAAAAAGCTTTTATAAAACTCTAATAGCAAAAAGAATGAACTAAAAAGAATCAATTAAAATATTTTGTTATGATCAACTGAAACAAAACTATAATATTCTTCAATAGCAAAAAGAATCAACTAAAAATATTTTATAAACCTCTAGTTATTATCAAAATAATATTAACTTAAAATTATATAAAATTTATGCAACTAAATTTATCAAAAAAAATTGTTAAAAACTTTAATAGCAAAAAGAATTTTCATAAAGTATTTTTTGTTAAAAACTTCAATAGCAAACTAAAATAGCAGAAAAAAATTAAAAATATGACCGAAATACGACTAGAAACCCAACTACTAGTTGGGCCAGGATGCAGGCCCACAGGGAAAGTAGGCCCCACAGGGCAGTCAGAGGTTCGTTAGGCCCACACAGGCCTGCTTTAGAGAGGAGTTTGAAATGGAAACCGCGGCGGGGCTTATAAACTGGTGCGAGCGCCTCTCAACTAGTGAGGTGGGACTAAACTTCCGACACCGTTGTGCCAGGCCTTTGGTCCCGGTTGTTGGGCAACATTGCATGGAAAACAAAAAACAATTCTACGCGCACGTAAGATCTATCCATGGAGATGCATAGCAACGAGAGGGGAGAGTGTGTCTATGTACCCTCGTAGACCGTAAGCGGAAGTGTTTGACAACGCGGTTGATATAGTCGAACTTTCTTCGCGATCTAACCAATCGAATACCGAACGTACGGCACCTCCGTGTTCAGCACACGTTCAGCTCGGTGACGTCCGCGCCTTCTTGATCCAGGAAGACGGCGAGGTAGTGGATGAGTTCCGGTAGCACGATGGCGTAGTGACGGTGATAGTGAAGTTATCTCTGCAGGGCTTCACCTAAGCACTACGGAAATATGACCGGGGTGTAAACGGTGGAAAGGGGCGCCGCACACGGCTAAGCAATTGTCTGGGATGTGCTAGGCGGCCCCCTCCCACATATATATAAGTGGGAGGGAGAGGGGAGAGGCCAAGGGGCGCCCCAAGTAGGTCCGAATCCTACTTGGGCTTGCCCTAGGCCGCCCCCCTTTCCTTCTTTTGGTGCCAAGGGGAAGGAAGGGGGAGGTGGCACCCCCCACATTTACTTTCTCCCACAAAGGGGGAAAAGGCAGGAGGAGGTGGCGCCCCCCTTTCCTTCTTCTAGGCCAGCGGCCAGGGAGAGGGCACTCCAGCCCCTCTGTCGGCTAGTGTGTGCCTCTCCTTGGCCCATTAGGCCCATAGACCTCCCGGGGCCTCCCGAAACCCCTTCCGGTGATTCGATGACTACCCGGTGCACTCCGAAACTATTCTGGTGTCCGAATACCATCGTCCTATATATCAATCTATACCTCTCGACCATTTTGAGACTCCTCGTCATGTCCGTGATCTCATCCCGGACTCCGAACAACATTCGGTCACCAAATCATATAACTCATATAACACTATATCATAAACGAATGTTAAGCGTGTGGACCCTACGGGTTCGAGAACTATGCAGACATGACCGAGACACCTCTCCGGTCAATAACCAATAGCGGAACTTGGATGCCCATATTGGGACCTACATATTGTACGAAGATATTTATTGGTTGAACCATTATGACAACATACGTAATTCCCTTTGTCCATCGGTATGTTACTTGCCTGAGATTCGATCGTCGGTATCTTCATACCTAGTTCAATCTCGTTACCGGAAAGTCTCTTTACTCGTTTCGTAATACATCATCTCGTAACTAACTCATTAGTCATTTGCTTGCAAGGCTTCTTATGATGTGTATTACCAAGAGGGCCGAGAGATACCTCTTCGATACTCGGAGTGACAAATCCTAATCTCGATCTATGCCAACTCAACAAACACCTTCGGAGATACCTATAGAGCATCTTTATGATCACCCAGTTACGTTGTGACATTTGATAGCACACAAGGTATTCCTCCGGTATCTGGGAGTTCATAATCTCATTGTCGAAGGAATATGTATTTGACATAAAGAAAGCAGTTGCAATAAACTGAACGGTCATTATGCTAAGTTAACGGATGGGTCTTGTCCATCACATCATTCTCCTAATGATGTGATCCCGTTATAAAATGACAACACATGTCCATGGTTAGGAAACCTTAACAATCTTTGATCAACGAGCTAGTCTAGTAGAGGCTCATTAGGGACACAGTATTTGTTTATATATTCACACATGTATTTAGGTTTCCGATCAATACAATTCTAGCATGAATAATAAACCTTTATCATGAATAAGGAAATATAAAATAACAACTTTATTATTGCCTCTAGGGCATATTTCCTTCAGTCTCCCACTTGTACTAGAGTCAATAATCTAGATTACATTGTAATGAATCTAACACCCATGGAGTCTTGGTGCTGATCATGTTTTGCTCGTGGAAGAGGCTTAGTCAATGGGTCTGCTACATTTAGATCCGTACGTATATTGCAAACTTCTATGTCTCCATCCTTGACATATTCACGAATAGAGTTCATGCGTCTCTTGATGTGTTTGGTTCTCTTGTCAAACCTGGATTCCTTTGCCAAGGCAATTGCTCCAGTGTTGTCACAAAAGATTTTCATTGGACTCGATGCACTTGGTATTACACCCATATCGGATATGAACTCCTTCATCCAGACTCCATTTGGTGCTTCCGAAGTAGCTATGTACTCCGCTTCACACGTAGATCCCGCCACGACACTTTGCTTGGAACTGCACCAACTAACAGCTCCACCATTCAATATAAATACGTATCCGATTTGTGACTTAGAGTCATCCGGATCAGTGTCAAAGCTAGCATCGACGTAACCATTTACGAGGAGCTCTTTGTCACCACCATAAACGAGAAACATATCCTTGGTCATTTTCAGGTACTTTAGGATGTTCTTGACCGCTGTCCAGTGATCCACTCCTAGATTACTTTGGTACCTCCCTGCCAAACTTATGGCAAGGCACACATCAGGTTTGGTACACAACATAACATACATGATAGAACCTATGGCTGAGGCATAGGGAATGACTTTCATTTTCTCTCTATCTTCTACAGTGGTCGGGCTTTGAGTCTGACTCAACTTCACACCTTGTAACACAGGCAAGAACCCTTTCTTTGACTGATCCATTTTGAACTTCTTCAAAACTTTATCAAGGTATGTGCTTTGTGAAAGTCCTATTAAGCATCTTGATCTATCTCTATAGATCTTGATGCCCAATATATATGTAGCTTCACCGAGGTCTTTCATTGAAAAATTCTTATTCAAGTATCCTTTTATGCTATCGAGAAATTCTATATCATTTCCAATCAATAATATGTCATCCACATATAATATCAGAAATGCTACAGAGCTCCCACTCAATTTCTTGTAAATATAGGCTTCACCGTAAGTCTGTATAAAACCATATGCTCCGATCACCTCATCAAAGCATATATTCCAACTCCGAGATGCTTGCACCAGTCCATAGATGGATCGCTGGAGCTTGCACACTTTGTTAGCACCTTTAGGATCGACAAAACCATCTGGTTGCATCATATACAACTCTTCTTTAAGAAATCCATTAAGGAATGCAATTTTGACATCCATTTGCCTGATTTCATAAGCATAAAATGCGGCAATTGCGAACATGATTCGGACAAACTTAAGCATCGCTACGGGTGAGAAAGTCTCATCGTAGTCAACCCCTTGAACTTGTCGAAAACCTTTTGCGACAAGTCGAGCTTTGTAGACAGTAACATTACCATCAGCGTCAGTCTTCTTCTTGAAGATCCATTTATTCTCTATGGCTTGCCGATCATCGGATAAATCCACCAAAGTCCACACTTTGTTCTCATATATGGATCCTATCTCAGATTTCATGGCCTCAAGCCATTTATCGGAATCTGGGCTCATCATAGCTTCTTCATAGTTCATAGGTTCGCCTTGGTCTAGTAACATGACTTCTAGGATAGTATTATCATACCACTCTGGTGCGGATCGTGCTCTGGTCGACCTACGAGGTTCAGTAGTAACTTGATCTGAAGTTTCATGATCATCATCATTAGCTTCCTCTCTAGTTGGTGTAGGTATCATGGGAATGGTTTTCTGTGATGTGCTACTTTCCAATTCGAGAGAATGCACAATTACCTCATCAAGTTCTACTTTCCTCCCACTCGCTTCTTTCGAGAGAAACTCCTTCTCTAGAAAGGATCCATTCTTAGCAATAAAGATCTTGCCTTCGGATCTGTGATAGAAGGTGTACCCAATTGTTTCCATAGGGTATCCTATGAATACGCACTTCTCCGATTTGGGTTTGAGCTTATCAGGCTGATGCCTTTTGACATAAGTGTCGCAACCCCAAGCTTTAAGAAATGACAGCTTAGGTTTCTTGCCAAATCACAATTCATACGGTGTCGTCTCAACGGATTTAGATGGTGCCCTATTTAACGTGAATGCGACTGTCTCTAATGTATACCCAAAACGATAGTGGTAAATCGGTAAGAGACATCATAGATTGCACCATATCTAATAAAGTACGGTTACGATGTTCGGATACACCATTATGCTGTGGTATTCCAGGTGGTGTGAGTTGTGAAACATTTCCACATTGTTTTAAATGAAGGCCAAACTCGTAACTCAGATATTTGCCTCCATGATCAGATCATGGAAACTTTATTTTCTTGTTACGATGATTCTCCACTTCACTCTGAAATTCTTTGAACTTTTCAAATGTTTCAGACTTGTGTTTCATTAAGTAGATATACCCATACCTACTCAAATCATCTGTGAAGGTCAGAAAATAAGGATGCCTGCCGCGTGCCTCAACACTCATCGGACCGCATACATCGGTATGTATTATTTCCAATAAGTCATTAGCTCGCTCCATTGTTCCGGAGAACGGAGTTTTAGTCATCTTGCCCATGAGGCATGGTTCGGAAGTATCAAATGATTCATAATCAAGTGATTCCAAAAGCCCATCCGCATGGAGTTTCTTCATGCGCTTTACACCAATATGACCTAAACGGCAGTGCCACAAATATGTTGCACTATCATTACCAACTTTGTATCTTTTGTCATCAATATTATGAATATGTGTATCACTACAATCGAGATTCAACAAGAATAGACCACTCTTCAAGGGTGCATGACCATAAAAGATATTATTCATATAAACAGAACAACCATTATTCTCTGACTTAAATGAATAACTGTCTCGCAATAAACAAGATCTAGATATAATGTTCATGCTCAACGCGGGCACCAAATAACAATTATTGAGGTCTAAAACTAATCCCGAAGGTAGATGTAGAGGTAGCGTGCCGACAGCGATCACATCGACCTTGAAACCATTCCCGACGAGCATCGTCACCTCATCCTTAGCCAATCTTCGTTTATTCCACAGCTCCTGTTTCGAGTTACAAATATGAGCAACCGAACCAGTATCAAATACCCAGGCGCTACTACGAGCATTAGTAAGGAACACATCAATTACATGTATATCAAATATACCTTTGTTCACTTTGCCATCCTTCTTATCCGCCAAATACTTGGGGCAGTTCTGCTTCGAGTGACCAGTCCCTTTGTAGTAGAAGCACTCAGTTTCAGGCTTGGGTCTAGCTTTGGGCTTCTTCCTGGGAGTGGCAACTTGTTTGCCATTCTTCTTGAAGGTCCCTTTCTTTCCCTTGCCCTTTTTGTTGAAACTAGTGGTCTTGGTAACCATCAACACTTGATGCTCCTTTTCGATTTCTACCTTCGCGGCCTTAAGCATTGCGAAGAGCTCGGGAATTGTTTTCTTCATCCCTTGCATATTATAGTTCATCATGAAGCCTTTGTAGCTTGGTGGCAATGATTGAAGAACTCTGTCAATAACACAATCAACTGGAAGATCAACTCCCAGCTGAGTCAAGTGATTATAATACCCAGACATTTTGAGTACGTGTTCACTGACAGAACTGTTCTCCTCCATCTAGCAGCTATAGAACTTGTTGGAGACTTCATATCTCTCAACTCGGGCATTTGCTTGAAATATTAACTTCAACTCCTGGAACATCTCATATGCTCCATGATGTTCAAAACGTCTTTGAAGTCCCGGTTCTAAGCCGTAAAGCATGGCACACTAAACTATTGAGTAGTCATCAGATCGAGCTTGCCAGACGTTCATAACGTCTGCATTAGCTCCTGCAGCAGTCCTGTCACCTAGCGGTGCATCAAGGACATAATTCTTCTGTGCAGCAATGAGGATAATCCTCAAGTTACGGACCCAGTCCGTGTAGTTGCTACCATCATCTTTCAACTTAGCTTTCTCTAGGAACACATTAAAATTCAGGGGAAAGGTAGCACGGTCCATTGATCTTCAACATAGATGAGCAAATACTATCAGGACTAAGTTCATGATAAATTAAGTTCAATTAATCAAAATTACTAATGAACTCCCACTTAAATAAACATCCCTCAAGTTATCTAAGTGATACGTGATCCAAATCAACTAACCCATGTCCGATCATCGCGTGAGATGGGATAGTCATCAATGGTGAACATCTCTATGTTGATCATATCTACTGTATGACTCACGTTCGACCTTTCGGTCTCTAGTGTTCCGAGACCATGTCTGTACATGCTAGGCTCGTCAAGTTTAACCCAAGTATTCTGCATGAGCAAAACTGTCTTACACCCATTGTATGTGAACGTAGAGTCTATCACACCCGATCATCATGAGGTGCCTCAAAATGACGAACTTTGGCAATGGTGCATACTCGGGGAGAACAATTTTATCTTGAAATTTAGTGAAGGGATCATCTTATAATGCTACCGCCGTTCTAAGCAAAATAAGATGCATAAAGGATAAACATCACATGCAATCAAAATATGTGACATGATATGGCCATCATCATCTTGTGCTTTTGTTCTCCATCTCCAAAGCATCGTCATGATCTCCATCATCACCGGCTCGACACCTTGATCTCCATCATTGCGTCGTGGTCGTCTCGCCAACTATTGCTTCTACAACTATTGCTAATGCATAGCGATAAAGTAAAGCAATTACATGGCGATTGCATTTCATACAATAAAGAGACAACCATAAGGCTCATGTCGGTTGCCGATAAATTTACAAAACATGATCATTTCATACAACAACGTATATCACATCATGGCTTGACCATATCACATCACAACATGCCCTGCAAAAAACAAGTTAGACGTCCTCTACTTTGTTGTTGCAAGTTTTACGTGGCTGCTACGGGCTTCTAGCAAGAACCGTTCTTACCTACGGCAAAAACCACAATGGTGATTTATCAAGTTTTTTAACCTTCTTCAAGGACCGGCCGTAGTCAAATTTGATTCAACTAAAGTAGGAGAAACAGACACCCTCCAGCCACCTTTATGCAAAACTAGTTGCATGTCTGTCAGTGGAACCGGTCTCATGTGCGTGGACATGTAAGGTTGGTCCGGGCCGCTTCATCCCACAATACCGCCGAATCAAAATAAGACATTGGTGGTAAGCAGTATGACCACCACCGCCCACAACTCTTTGTGTTCTACTCGTGCATATCATCTACGCATAGACCTGGCTCGGATGCCACTGTTGGGAAACGTTGCATGGAAAACAAAAAAAAATTCTACGCACACGCAAGATCTATCCATGGAGATGCATAGCAACGAGAGGGGAGAGTGTGTCTACGTACCCTCATAGACCATAAGCTGAAGCGTTTGACAACGCTGTTGATATAGTCAAACTTTCTTCGCGATCCAACCGATCAAGTACTGAATGTACGGCACCTCCGCGTTCAGCACACGTTCAGCTCGGTGACGTCCGCGCCTTCTTGATCCAGCAAGACGGCGAGGTAGTGGATGAGTTCCAGCAGCACGACGGCGTGGTGATGGTGACGGTGAATTTATCTCCGCAGGGCTTCGCCTAAGCACTACGAAAATATGACCGGGCTGTAAACGATGGAGGGGGGCGCCGCACATGGCTAAGCAATTGTCTGGGGTGTGCTAGGCGCCCCCCTCCGACATATATATATATATATATATATATATATATATATATATATATATATATATATATATATATATATATATATATATATATATATATATATATATATATAGGCCGGCCTCGCCCCCCTTTCCATCTTCTGGCGCCAAGGGGAAGGAAGGGGGAGGTGGCGCCCCCCTTTCCTTTCTCCCACAAGGGGGGAAAGGCAGGAGGAGGTGCCCCCCCCCTTTCCTTCTTCTAGGGCCGACGGCCAGGGAGAGGGCGCGCCAGCCCCTCTGTGGGCTGCTGTGTGCCTCTCCTTGGCCCATTAGGCTCATAGACCACCTTGGGCCTCCCGGAACCCCTTCCGGTGATCCGATGACTACCCGGTGCACTCCGAAACTATTTCGGTGTCCGAATACCATCATCCTATATATCAATCTTTACCTCTCGACCATTTCGAGACTCCTTGTCATGTCCGTGATCTCATCCGGGACTCGGAACAACATTTGGTCACCAAATCGTATAACTCATATAACACTATATTGTCAACGAACGTTAAGCATGCGGACCCTACGGGTTCGAGAACTATGTAGACATTACCAAGAAATCTCTCTGGTAAATAACCAATAGCGGAACCTGGATGCCCATATTGGCTCCTACATATTCTACGAAGATCTTTATCGGTTGAAGCGTATGACAACATACGTAATTCCCTTTGTCCATCGGTATGTTACTTGCCTGAGATTCGATCGTCGGTATCTTCATACCTAGTTCAGTCTCGTTACCGGCAATTATCTTTACTCGTTCCGTAATACATCATCTCATAACTAACTCATTAGTCATTTGCTTGCAAGGCTTCTTATGATGTGTATTACCGAGAGGTCCTAGAGATACCTCTCCGATAGTCGGAGTGACAAATCCTAATCTCGATCTATACTAACTCAACAAACACCTTCGGAGATACCTGTAGAGAATCTTTATGATCACCCAGTTACATTGTGACGTTTGATAGCACACAAGGTATTCCTCCGGTATCCGGGAGTTGCATAATCTCATAGTCGAAGGAATATGTATTTGACATAAAGAAAGCAATAGCAATAAACTGAACGATCATTATGCTAAGCTAACGGATGGGTCTTGTCCATCACATCATTCTCCTAACGATGTGATCCCGTTATCAAATAACAACACATGTCCACGGTTAGGAAACCTTAACCATCTTTGATCAACCCAGCTAGTCTAGTAGAGGCTCACTAGGGACAAAGTATTTGTTTATGCATTCACACATGTATTTAGGTTTCCGATCAATATAATTCTAGCATGAATAATAAACCTGAAGGAAATATGCCCTAGAGGCAATAATAAAGTTGTGTTGACCGGAAACTTAAATACATGTGTGGATACATAAACAAATACCGTGTCCCTAGTGAGCCTCTACTAGACTAGCTCGTTGATCAAAGATGGTTAAGGTTTCCTAACCATAGACATGAGCTGTCATTTGATAATGGGATCACATCATTAGGAGAATGATGTGATGGACAAGACCCATCCGTTAGCTTAGCATATGATCGTTCAGTTTATTGCTATTGCTTTCTTAATGTCAAATACATGTTCCTTCGACCATGAGATCATGCAACTCCCGGATACCGGAGGAATACTTTGTGTGCTAACAAACGTCAAACGTAATTGGGTGATCATAAAGATGCTCTACAGGCATCTCCGAAGGTGTCTGCTGAGTTGGCGTGAATCGAGATTGGGATTTGTCACTCCGTGTATTGGAGCGGTATCTCTGGGCCCTCTCGGTAATACAGCATCACAAGAAGCTTGCAAGCAAAGTGACTAAGGAGTTAGTTACAGGATGATGTATTACGGAACGAGTAAAGAGACTTGCCGGTAACGAGATTGAACTAGGTATGAAGATACCGACGATCGAATCTCGGGCAAGTAACATACCGATAGACAAAGGGAACTACGTATGTTGTCATAAAGGTTCGACCGATAAAGATCTTCGTAGAATATGTAGGAGCCAATATGGGCATCCAGGTTGCGCTATTGGTTATTGACCGGAGAGGTGTCTCGGTCATGTCTACATAGTTCTCGAACCCGTAGGGTCCACACGCTTAACGTTCGTTGACGATATAGTATTATATGAGTTATGTATGTTGGTGAATGAATGTTGTTCGGAGTCCCGGATGCGATCACTGACATGACGAGGAGCTCCGGAATGGTCCGGAGGGAAAGATTGATATATAGGATGATATGGTTAGGCCGAGGGGTTAAGCCCACGGGGCTTTAGGTCGGTGCAAAAGGAGTTTTGCGGAGGCCAAGGGGCCAAACGCCGGAGACCCTGGCGTCTGGCCATGGGCCAGAGGCCGAGGCCCATGGCGTCTAGGCCAGACGCCAAGGACTATGGCGTCTGGTCCTGGAAGTCCGAGAAGTACTCTTCCTTGCGGGTAAAACCGACTTTGAGAAGGCTTTTACTCCAAGTTTTGACCCCAAGGCTCAACATATAAATAGAGGGGCAGGGCTTGCACCCAAGACACATCAAGATACACCAAACCATGTGCCGGCAACCCCGTCCCTCTAGTTTATCATCTGTCATAGTTTTCGTTGTGCTTAGCTAAGCCCTGCGAAGATTGTTCTTCACCAACGCCGTCGTGCTGCCGAAACACATCTACTACTTTGCCCCTCTTGCTGGATCAAGAAGGCGAGGACGTCATCGAGCTGAACGTGTGCTGAACGTGGAGGAGCCGTACATTCGGTACTTGATCGGGACGGATCGTGAAGGTGTACGACTACATCAACCGCATTGATAAACGCTTCCGCTTAGCGATCTTCAAGGGTATGAAGATGCTCTCCCGCTCTCGTTGGTATGCATCTCCATGGATAGATCTTGCTTGTGCGTAGAATTTTTTGAAATTGCATGCTACGTTTCCCAACAGTGGCATCCGAGCCAGGTCTATGCGTAGATGATATGCACGAGTAGAACACAAAGAGTTGTGGGCGGTGATTGTCATACTGCTTACCACCAATGTCTTATTTTGATTCAGCGGTATTGTTGGATGAAGCGGCCCGGACCAACCTTACATGACCACGTTCATGAGACCGGTTCCACCGACAAACATGCAACTAGTTTTGCATAAAGGTGGCTGACGGGTGTCTGTTTCTCCTACTTTAGTTGAATCGAATTTGACTGCGGCCGGTCCTTGTTGAAGGTTAAAACAGCATACTTGATAAATCACCGTTGTGGTTTTGATGCGTAGGTAAGAACGGTTCTTGCTAGAAGCCCGTAGCAGCCACGTAAAACTTGCAACAACATAGTAGAGGACGTCTAACTTGTTTTTGCAGGGCATGTTGTGATGTGATATGGTCAAGACATGATGTGATATATGTTGTTGTATGAGATGATCATGTTTTGTAAAGTTATCGGCAACTGGCAGGAGCCTTATGGTTGTCGCTTTATTGTATGAAATGCAAACGCCATGTAATTGCTTTACTTTATCACTATGCATTAGCGATAGTTGTAGAAGCAATAGTTGGCGAGACGACCACGACGCAACGATGGAGATCAAGGTGTCGAGCCGGTGACGATGGAGATCATGACGATGCTTTGGAGATGGAGATCAAAAGCACAAGATGATGATGGCCATATCATGTCACATATTTTGATTGCATGTGATGTTTATCTGTTATGCATCTTATTTTGCTTAGTACGGCGGTAGCATTATAAGATGATCCCTTAACTAAAATTTCAAGGTATAAGTGTTCTCCCTGAGTATGCACCGTTGCGACAGTTCGTCGTGTTGAGACACCACGTGATGATCGGGTGTGATAGACTCTACGTTCAAATACAACGGGTGCAAGACAGTTTTGCACATGCGGAATACTCGGGTTAAACTTGACGAGCCTAGCATGTACGAACATGGCCTCGGAAGACTGGAGACCGAAAGGTCGAACGTGAATCATATAGTAGATATGATCAACATAGAGATGTTCACCATTGATGACTACTCCATCTCACATGATGATCAGACATGGTTTAGTTGATTTGGATCACGTATCATTTAGATGACTTGAGGGATGTCTATCTAAGTGGGAGTTCTTAAGTAATTTGATTAATTGAACTTAATTTATCGTGAACTTAGTCCTGATAGTATTTGCATATCTATGTTGTAGATCAATGGCCCGTGCTATCATTCCCTTGAATTTTAATGCGTTCCTAGAGAAAGCTAAGTTGAAAGATGATGGTAGCAACTACATGGACTGGGTCCGTAACTTGAGGATTATCCTCATTGCTGCACTGAAGAATTATGTCCTTGATGCACCTCTTGGTGAAAGGCCTGCTGCAGGAGCAAAAGCTGATGTTATGAACGTCTGGCAAGCTCGATCTGATGACTACTCGATAGTTCAGTGTGCCATGCTTTACGGCTTAGAATCGGGACTTCAAAGACATTTCGAACGTCATGGAGCATATGAGATATTCCAGGAGTTGAAGTTAATATTTCAAGCAAATGCCCGAGTTGAGAGATATGAAGTCTCCAACAAGTTCTATAGCTGCAAGATGGAGGAGAACAGTTCTGTCAGTGAACACATACTTAGAATGTGTGGATATCATAATCACTTGACTCAGCTGGGAGTTAATCTTCCAGATGATAGTGTTATTAACAGAGTTCTCCAATCACTACCACCATACAAAGGCTTCGTGATGAACTATAATATGCAAGGGATGGATAAGAGAATTCCCAAGCTCTTCGCAATGCTCAAAGCTACGGAGGTAGAAATCAAGAAGGAGCATCAAGTGTTGATGGTTAACAAGACCACTTGTTTCAAGAAAAAGGGCAAGGGAAAGAAGGGGAACTTCAAGAAGAATGACAAGCAAGTTGCCACTCCTAGGAAGAAACCCAAAGCTGGACCTAAGCCTGAAACTGAGTGCTTCTACTGCAAAGGGACTGGTCACTGGAAGCGGAACTGCCCCAAGTATTTGGCGGATAAGAAGGATGGCAAAGTGAACAAAGGTATATTTGATATACATGTTATTGATATCTACCTTACTAATGATATACATGTTATTGATGTGTACCTTACTAATGCTCGTAGTAGCGCCTGAGTATTTGATACAGGTTCGGTGGCTCATATTTGTAACTTGAAACAGGGGCTACGGATTAAACGAAGATTGGCTAAGGACGAGGTGACGATGCGCGTCGGGAATGGTTCCAAGGTCAATGTGATCGCCGTCGGCACGCTACCTCTACATCTACCTTCGGGATTAGTTTTAGACCTGAATAATTGTTATTTGGTGCCAGCGTTGAGCATGAACATTATATCTGGATCTTGTTTAGTGCGAGACGGTTATTCATTTAAATCAGAGAATAATGGTTGTTCTATTTATATGAGTAATATCTTTAATGGTCATGCACCCTTGAAGAGTGGTCTATTTTTATTGAATCTCGATTGTGGTGATACACATATTCATAATATTGATGCCAAAAGATGCAAAGTTGATAATGATAGTGCAACATATTTGTGGCACTGCCATTTAGGTCATATTGGTGTAAAGCGCATGAAGAAACTCCATGCAGATGGGCTTCTGGAATCACTTGATTATGAATCATTTGATACTTGCGAACCATGCCTCATGGGCAAGATGACTAAAACTTCGTTCTCCGGAACAATGGAGCGAGCTAATGACTTATTGGAAATAATACATACCGATGTATGCGGTCCGATGAGTGTTGAGGCTCGCGGCGGGTATCGTTATTTTCTGACTTTCATAGATGATTTAAGCAGATATGGGTATGTCTACTTAATGAAACACAAGCCTGAAACATTTGAAAAGTTCAAAGAATTTCAGAGTGAAGTGGAGAATCATCGTAACAAGAAAATAAAGTTTCTACGATCTGATCGCGGAGGCAAATATTTGAGTTATGAGTTTGGCCTTCATTTAAAACAATGTGGAATAGTTTCACAACTCACGCCACCTGGAACACCACAGCGTAATTGTGTGTTCGAACATCGTAACCGTACTTTATTAGATATGGTGCGATCTATGATGTCTCTTACCGATTTACCACTATCGTTTTGGGGTTATGCATTAGAGACAGCTGGATTCACGTTAAATAGGGCACCGTCTAAATCCGTTGAGACGACACCGTATGAACTGTGGTTTGGCAAGAAACCTAAGCTGTCGTTTCTTAAAGTTTGGGGTTGCGGCACTTATGTCAAAAGGCTTCAGCCTGATAAGCTCGAACCCAAATCGGAGAAGTGTGTCTTCATAGGATACCCTAAGGAAACAATTGGGTACACCTTCCACCACAAATCCGAAGGCAAGATATTTGTTGCCAAGAATGGAAACTTTCTAGAGAAGGAGTTTCTCTCGAAAGATGTGAGTGGGAGGAAAGTAGAACTTGATGAGGTAATTGTACCTTCTCTCGAATTGGAAAATAGCTCATCACAGAAAATCGTTCCCGTGATGCCTACACCAACTAGAGAGAAAGCTAATGATGATGATCATGAAACTTCAGATCAAGTTACTACCGAACCTCGTAGGTCAACCAGAGCATGTTCCGCACCAGAGTGGTACGGTAATCCTGTTCTGGAAGTCATGTTACTAAACCATGGCGAACCTACGAACTATGAAGAAGCTATGATGAGCCCAGATTCCGATAAATGGCTTGAGGCCATGAAATCTGAGATAGGATCCATGTATGAGAACAAAGTGTGGACTTTGGTTGACTTGCCCGATGATCGGCGAGCCATAGAGAATAAATGGATCTTCAAGAAGAAGACTGACGCTGATGGTAATGTTACTATCTACAAAGCTCGACTTGTCGCAAAAGGTTTTCGACAAGTTCAAGTAGTTGACTATGATGAGACTTTCTCACCCGTAGCGATGCTTAAGTCTGTCCGAATCATGTTAGCAATTGCCGCATTTTATGATTATGAAATCTGGAAAATGGACGTCAAAACTGCATTCCTTAATGGATTTCTTAAAGAAGAGTTGTATATGATGCAACAAGGAGGTTTTGTCGATCCTAAAGGTGCTAACAAAGTGTGCAAGCTCCAGCGATCCATCTATGGACTGGTGCAAGCATCTCGGAGTTGGAATATACGCTTGGATGAGGTGATCAAAGCATATGGTTTTATACAGACTTTCGGAGAAGCCTGTATTTACAAGAAAGTGAGTGGGAGCTCTGTAGCATTTCTAATATTATATGTGGATGACATATCGTTGATTGGAAATGATGTAGAATTTCTGGATAGCATAAAAGGATACTTGAATAAAAGTTGTTCAATGAAAGACCTCGGTGAAGCTGCTTATATATTGGGCATCAAGATCTATAGAGATAGATCAAGATGCTTAGGGCCTGTTCGTTAGCCCTCCAGCTTCTGGCTCCATCAACTCCACGTCCGGATTTGGGCCGAACGGTCCAACTCCAGGAGTTTACGAACAGAAGCTGGCGAAGCGCTCAGTGCAAAAATAGAGGAGCTGGGTTTCTCAAGCTCCTCCGAAAGCGGGAAGCGGGAGTTGAGTAAAAATTACATTCCTATGCCACCGCCAAGTGAACTTGCATACCGGTTCGCACTGATTTTTATCTCCCATGACGCGCTTGTTCCCCTCCTCTCCCTTGACGCTGGTTCCCCTTATCTTGCTCACCCGCCTTGATGAAGCTGCTCGCCACGCCGCCCTAGCTCGGATCCTCCCAGTCCTCTGCCTCCCGTCGATGCGCCCGCGCGTGCCCTCCTTCTCTGCCGACCCGAACAGGAACGCGCTGGTCTGGGCTGTGTCGGCTAGCGTTAACTGCAAATTTACGAGGCGTCAGAGCTGCACTCCGATCTCTTCCATTACTAGATGATAGAGTGTGCTTTCTGATAAAATGGATTTGGAGCATAGTGGGTAACAAATTACGTGTTGAAGTTGAGGCAAATCATGGGCTTTATATCGCTATTAGATAAAAAATTGGCAGCTTCAGGAGACGCCCTGTTCGTCATTGCTGTAGGTTGAAGAAGCGTCCATGGTGGGCCAAGAGGTGAGAACGTGGGAGGAAATAAGAGAAGGCTGGGCTGCAACAAAGCCAAATGGGTTGCCAGCCCAAGCCAGCGCTAACCAGCGAGAAGCTGGGGAGGCCAATGATCTGTCAACTCCGGGATTTTTCTGCAGAAGCTGGCTGGTGGTTTCGGGCTATGGAGTTGAGGAGTTTAGGCTGTGGAGAGCTACCGAACAGGCCCTTAATAGGACTTTCACAAAGCACATACCTTGATAAAGTTTTGAAGAAGTTCAAAATGGACCAGTCAAAGAAAGGGTTCTTGCCTGTGTTACAAGGTGTGAAGTTGAGTAAGACTCAATGCCCGACCACTGCAGAAGATAGAGAGAAAATGAAAGTCATTCCCTATGCCTCAGCCATAGGTTCTATCATATATGCTATGCTGTGTACCTGACCTGATGTGTGCCTTGCTATAAGTCTAGCAGGGAGGTACCAAAGTAATGCAGGAGTGGATCACTGGACAGCGGTTAAGAACATCCTAAAGTACCTGAAAAGGACCAAGGATATGTTTCTCGTTTATGGATGTGACAAAGAGCTCATCGTAAATGGTTACGTCGATGCTAGCTTTGACACTGATCCGGATGACTCTAAGTCACAAACCGGATACGTATTTATATTGAATGGTGGAGCTGTCAGTTGGTGCAGTTCCAAGCAGAGCATCATGGCAGGATCTACGTGTGAAGCGGAGTACATAGCTGCTTCGAAAGCAGCAAATGAAGGAGTCTGGATGAAGGAGTTCATATCCGATCTAGGTGTAATACCTAGTGCATCGGGTCCAATGAAAATCTTCTGTGACAATACTGGAGCAATTGTCTTAGCGAAGGAATCCAGATTTCGCAAAAGAACCAAACACATCAAGAGACGCTTCAACTCCATCCGTGATCAAGTCAAGGAGGGAGACATAGAGATTCGCAAAATACATACATATCTGAATGTAGCAGACCCGTTGACTAAGCCTCTTCCACGAGCAAAACATGATCAGCACCAAGACTCCATGGGTGTTAGAATCATTACAATGTAATCTAGATTATTGACTCTAGTGCAAGTGGGAGACTGAAGGAAATATGCCCTAGAGGCAATAATAAAGTTGTTATTTTATATTTCCTTATATCATGATAAATGTTTATTATTCATGCTAGAATTGTATTGACCGGAAACTTAAATACATGTGTGGATACATAAACAAATACCGTGTCCCTAGTGAGCCTCTACTAGACTAGCTCGTTCATCAAAGATGGTTATGGTTTCCTAACCATAGACATGTGCTGTCATTTGATAACGGGATCACATCATTAGGAGAATGATGTGATGGACAAGACCCATCCGTTAGCTTAGCATATGATCGTTCAGTTTATTGCTATTGCTTTCTTAATGTCAAATACATGTTCCTTCGACCATGAGATCATGCAACTCCCGGATACCGGAGGAATACTTTGTGTGCTATCAAATGTCACAACATAACTGGGTGATCATAAAGATGCTCTACAGGTATCTCTGAAGGTGTCTGTTGAGTTGGCATGAATCGAGATTGGGATTTGTCACTCCGTGTATCGGAGAGCTATCTCTGGGCCCTCTCGGTAATACAGCATCACAAGAAGCTTGCAAGCAAAGTGACTAAGGAGTTAGTTACAGGATGATGTATTGCGGAATGAGTAAAGTGACATGCCGATAACGAGATTGAACTAGGTATGAAGATACCGACGATCGAATCTCGGGCAAGTAACATACCGACAGACAAAGGGAACTACGTATGTTGTCATAAAGGTTCGACCGATAAAGATCTTCATAGAATATGTAGGAGCCAATATGGGCATCCAGGTTGCGCTATTGGTTATTGACCGAAGAGGTGTCTCGGTCATGTCTACATAGTTCTCGAACCCGTAGGGTCCGCACGCTTAACGTTCGTTGACAATATAGTATTATATGAGTTATGCATGTTGGTGACCGAATGTTGTTCGGAGTCCCGGATGCGATGACGGACATGACGAGGAGCTCCGGAAGGTCCGGAGGTAAAGATTGATTTATAGGATGATATGGTTAGGCCAAGGGGTTAAGCCCACGGGGCTTTAGGTCGGTGCAAAAGGAGTTTTGCGGAGGCCAGGGGGCCAAACGCCGGAGACCCTGGCGTCTGGCCCTGGGCTAGATGCCGAGGCCCATGGCGTCTGGGCCAGACACCAAGGACAGTGGCGTCTGGTCCTGGAAGTCCGAGAAGGACTCTTCCTTGCGGGCAAAACCGACTTTGAGAAGGCTTTTACTCCAAGTTTCCACCCCAAGGCTCAACATATAAATAGAGGGGCAGGGCTAGCACCCAAGACACATCAAGATACACCAAGCCTTGTGCCGGCAACCCCGTCCCTCTAGTTTATCATCTGTCATAGTTTCCGTTGTGCTTAGCGAAGCCCTGCGAAGATTGTTCTTCACCAACACCGTCACCATGTCGTCGTGCTGCCGGAACTCATCTACTACTTTGCCCCTCTTGCTGGATCAAGAAGGCGAGGACGTCATCGAGCTGAATGTGTGCTGAACGCGGAGGTGCCGTACGTTTGGTACTTTGATCGGGACGGATCGTGAATGTGTACAACTACATTAACCGCGTTGATAAACGCTTCCGCTTAGCAATCTTCAAGGGTATGATGATGCTCTTCCCCTCTCGTAGCTATGCATCTCCATGGATAGATCTTGCGTGTGCGTAGAATTTTTTTGAAATTGCATGCTACGTTTCCCAACAAAACCTTTATCATGAATAAGGAAATATAAAATAACAACTTAATTATTGCCTCTAGGGCATATTTCCTTCACTGGTTGGTCGCTCGAACCGGGACGAAAGGCCCCCCTTTCGTCCCAGTTGGAGCCACCAACCAGGACCAAAGGCCTGGGCTTCCCGCCCTACCGCCTGGCGAAATACACCTTTGGTCCCGGTTGGTGGCTCCAGCCCGGACGAAAGGGGGGCCTTTAGTCCCGGTTGGAGCCACGAACCAGGACAAAAGGGTGGGGTATATAACAAGCATTTAGCAGTTTTCTCCCCATTCTCTCCCGCGACGCCGAACGCGCGATGCCGCCAGGCTGCTCTGCCGCTCCTCGTCACCGTCCCTCACCCCTGACGTTGTCCCTCGCCCCCGACGCCGGCCGCCGCTCCCTGCCCCGATGCCAATCCCCAGTGAGCTCCCCGGCCCCTTCCCCTGCGCTGCCGCCGCCACCGCCCCTGCTCTGCTCTGCTAAGCCGCCGCCCTGCTCTGCTCTGCTAAGCCGCCGCCGCCGCCCCATGTTCATAGAATTTTTTTTGTTCATAGCATTTTTTTGTCCATGTATGTATGTATGTATGGATGGATGGATATGGATGTATATAGAAAATGTTCATATGATGATTTTTTTTTGCTCATAGATGTTTTTTTGTTCATAGCATTTTCTTGTCCATGTATGTATGTATGTATGGATGGATGTATATAGAAAATGTTCATATGATGATATTTTTTGTTCATGTATTTTTTTTTGTTCATCGAATTTTTTTGTCCATGTATGTATGTATGTATGGATGGATGGATGTATATAGAAAATGTTCATATGATGAATTTTTTTTTATTCATAGAATTTTTTTTTGTTCATAGAAATTTACTAAGTTACTAAGTTTTACTATAGACTTGGTTAAAATTTACTAAGTTAAAATGCTCAACTTTACTAAATGGGCATGATGATAATGAAATTTACTTTAATAATGGAGAGAGGGAGTAACAACTCATATATTCAAAATTTACTCCCGGTCCGCTCGCCCGACCAACTGTCGAGTTCACCCAAACCCTAGAAGAAAGAGCGTTGTCGATCTCCTACCCCCTCTCGCCCCTACCCGTTTGTTATGTATAATACTATTGACGTCTAATTCACCGGTCTTACCTCAGTGAACCGAAGGGACTTTATTTATTCGGTAGGCGGCATAGGTCAATGGGGTAGAATGGATAGTTCGATCTCCTGCATAGCGATTGTTCGTAACTCTCGACATGAGGGGGGACGTCGGACATGCATGAGAGAGGCGGTCCGTAAAGTATCCTCTCTCGAAAGTATAATCCCCGATAACTTTGCATGATGTTTGCGACTAATCCATTGCTCATATATGCATATGATTCATTGTTGTGATTAGCTAGGTCTATGTTTGCCACTAATCCATCTCTCATGGTTGTATATTGCCATGTTGTAATATTTGCAGAAACTATGGACATAGACTTAGAAAAAGAAGAGTTGTTGGGGGATATAATCTGCGACGGAGGTGATATCACCTTGTCGTTTCTCAACGACACCGATGGTGAGGAAAGAGAGGATGACGGCTCCGGTGATCCAATGGAGGTGGAATGAGATCATGACGGCTCCGGTGATCGAATTGAGGAGGAAGGAGATCATGACGGCTCCGGTGATCGAATTGAGGAGGAAGGAGATCATGACGGCTCCGGTGATCGAATTGAGAAAGGAGCCTTAACTGTTTCAAAGTCCAGCGAGATATATATATATATATACACACACATTAATTAAGCCTCTGCTGACTAGATGCGTTAATTGTTTTGTATGTACATATATTAACGCTTATTTCTTCTTTTAGCCCTCTGGATCGAGCCAAACTTCTGTAAGGAGAAGAGGCCCAAAGAAAAAGTTGGGCCAGGATGAAAGGTTCACTATCGAAGAAACTGTTCCAGATGGCCAACCGATTGCTCCCAAGCGGAGCAAAGACAAATTTGTACATCAGTGCAGAGTTCTTGTTAGGGACAGCATCCCGATCAGCATCCAAGAATGGAATAAGAAGAAGGACCCTGAAGTTTCTTATGTCCATGATAGACAGAAAGATGATCTTTGGAACTCGCTGAAGACAAATTTCAGCCTACCGCCAGATGAGGATCCGAATGACCCAGTTATACAGCGAAAGGTCAAGGCGTTTGCTCTTAAGAAGATGGCAGAACTATTCAAGAACTGGAAGAAACTATTAAACACAAAGTTTGTCCAGAAAAATGAGACTCCAGAATTCACCGGTCAATATGAGAAGATAAAAGATCACTGGCCCGCATTTGTGGCGTACAAGAAATCGGAGAAGGCTAAGCAAAGGTCACAGATAAATAAGGAAAATGCTACAAAGAAGAAGTATCACCATGTTACGGGGTCAGGTGGCTACAGCAAAGCCCGGCCTACGTGGGACAAAGCTGAGAATGACCTGCTTGCTAAAGGGGTCCAACCAGCGACATTGCACTGGCCCGAACGGGCAAGGACTTTGTTCTTCGGGGTTGGGGGAACTTTGGATGCAGAAACAGGTAAGTGTGTTTTCACGAAAGCTCAACTTGAAACACCCGTTAAAAAGCTTGAGGAAGCAATCCAGGAAGCGCAAGAAGGGAGGTTCCGTCCCGACAGAGAGAACGACGAGCTGTCAAAGGCCCTCGGGAATCCTGAACACCCTGGACGAACATGAGGCACATCAGGCTCTGTTCCGTGGAAGTATGGGTTTCCCGACAGCAGTGCCACCTATAGAAGCCGAGGGAGAAAGAAGAAAGAGGAAGCAGACCAGATGAAGATGATGGAAGAAAGAATAGAGAAACTAGAGGAACATGAGAGCCAACGAGCTACCGGCCCACCATCTCAGCGGCACGAAGATTCTTCATTTGACACTGCCCATGAAGCTACCCCACCATCTCAGCGGAAAGGCAGCGTGACTTCCACTGAGCTTGTTCAGCCTAATATCACAGCTCCTCGCTACCCCGTGGATGGTATCATGGAGAATGAACATTGTGAGCTAGTGACGAAATGCCATAACCTAACATTGAAGGTGGCGGTCGGCTATGTCTTACCTCCTCGACCTGAGGGAACATTCCATTGCCGTCCGATTCCACATGGCTTTGTTGTTGTCGGGGTGGATGAAATAATGGACGAATTTGAGGGGCTGGAGCTTGACTACCCTACAGGTGAAGGGGATATTCTTCTGGAAAATGCCTTAAGGACTACCTGTCTATGGAGAAAGGAAAACATCCTGCTTCCAAACTAGACGCCGCCTCAGCAGACTCAGCCGGAGGAGGCCCCTCAGCAGACTCCTCACAGTCCAGCTCTGCTATCTCCGTTGCCTAAGTCGTCTCCGGCGTGTTAGACGTCTCCGCCGCCTCAGCGGACTCCGCCACATCAGCGGACTCCGACGGAGGAGGCCCCTCAGCAGAATCCTCCTCCGCGTCAGCGGACTCCGCCTCCTCCGCCGCTCAGCAACGGCGGAAGAGCTGGTCCAAGCCTCAGGGCTCCTCCAAAGTTACCATATGAGAGGACTGACGAGGAAAACAAGGACATCGTGGCTCCCGAAGTGAAGGCCCATTTTGAACGGAAACCTCCACCTCCAAAGGAGAAAATAGATCCGGTGAAAGCGAAGCGCTCTCTTGATGCCCTTAGGCGACCACCACCGCCTCCGCCGCAATCACACTATGACCGCTGTATTGAAAAGACATATGATGAAGTGCGGTGGTCGGGAAGTACTAGCAGTGCTGCAAGACAAAGTGGGAAAACAATTCCCCAGCTCGGCGAATAGGAGAAGCAATCGTGCCCCCCGCTCAAGGTGTTTAGCGATATCGCTAATCATCCGGGGCTAGCGCCCGGTACCACTGTTGGTGATTACGTGGGTGATGACGTACAGTTGTAGCGCCCTTTAGATACGAGCACAGGAAGCCTCTCGTCAAACCTGATCAACTCCCGCATCTACCAACGATGATGCGAAGATTGCATAACTGGTACTTGGAAACCTACAGCAAGGATGGAACGACAGTGTTTTGCTGGGAATTAAAGATGAGCACGACTTCATTGGAGTCGACCTGACATACATTGAATTTATGGAATTATTTCAGTTATTCAATCAAGACGCCATGCCTCGCTCCGCCTCCTACGAGGAACTAGGCATCGCTGCGCCTCCTTTAAGTCGCCTCCTCCACCAAGGCCACGTCAAAGCCGCCGCCGCCGCCAGTCTCCGCTCGCCAAGCTGCCCACCTCGCCAGGCTACGAGCCGCCGGCATAACCCCTCTTCTTCTTCATTGTCTTCCATCATAACCCCTCTTTCTCCATGCTTGGTCCAAACATTATAGTGTGGCATGAAACCCTTCTCAAGCAGGTGGATGTGAAGGGTTTTCGAGTCAGAGTAAGACTTTGTATTCTCACATCTAGGGCATGGACAACACATAAAACCATTCTGCTTGTTTTCCTCAGCCACTTCGAGAAAATTATGCACGCTGTCGTGGACTTAACACGGCAGATGCCCTAGCAAAAGGACTTAGGTGTGGAGCCATCGCAACTAGGTTAGCTTGAAGGGGTTGAACGGGACAAAGGACACAGAGAGTTTACCCAGGTTTGGCCCCTCTCAATGAGGTAAAAGCCTACGTCCTGCTTTCAGTTGTATTGCTGGAGTTTCGATTACAAGGGAGCGAATACGCTTGACCTAGCTCTCGATTGATTGTTTCTTGAGTTAACCCGTCACCGGGTCACCCCTTTATATACACAGGTTGATGCCCGGCGGCTTACGGAGTCCCGGCGGGCTCATACACAACGTGTCCGGCTCGGTGACTAACTAAGCTTGCCTTACAATACAAGTTAATCATATGGCGGTTCATCCTCTTGGGCCTCAAGTCGCCTCTAGGTTTTGGGCCTTTAATAGGCTTGCTTCATGACCCGCCATCTTCATCTTTAAGTCGCTAGTGATATGACCCGGCCCCTCCTGGCGGGTCATACCCAATAGTTGTATCCCCAACACACGCCCTTAATGTACTCGGAGGTGCGTCTGTCACCGTACATTCATTGCCGGTTCATCTGCGTGCATTATATATAATTAAGTGTGTCAAAAACCATTACAGAACATCATGAGTAGAGAATGACCAAATTAATGAGTGGTGCCGGCGACGAGATGTTCACTTCTATACTCATGATGTTCTGTAATGGTTTTTCTGCTGCCGTCACCTTAGGTTTAGAATTTATTTCATTTTCTGAACTGCTGCAGATCCAAAATTATAGCACCAATCTGTGAAATCTGTTTGGTCCATTACTTAGCAAATCCTTACTTATAAATCTGAAGTGTAGGAACTGTCCGGGCGGCTTAACTGATAAACCGTGACCCGCCATATATCATCAGTCCCCTTCTAAGCCGCCAATATATTTATCTTTATAACTCAGTGTTATCTTCCGGCTTAACATGTTGGCTCTTTATAGCACTTACTTTTGAATCAATGACCGTCTTATCAGCATAATCTCAAACCGGCAATATTTTTTTCTTAGATCTTTCTTCGCAAAAATGACCAAGACTGTCACTTCATGCAACTGGGTCGTCTACCGCGTTACTGAGGAAATGTTGAACGAGTATGTCCAAACGGGCGTCTTAGCCAAAAAAGATGTCATCCATTGGAGGGTCCCAGGCACAGAAACCCCTCCTAAACCCAAAGAAGGTGAAGTAATTGTCTTTACTGATCATCTGCTTCGGGGTTTTACCCCTCGCGGCTCAAAATTCTTCCGCGACGTGCTGCACTTTTTCAAGCTCCATCCTCAAGATATCGGGCCCAATTCCGTTTCAAACATCTGCAATTTTCAAGTGTTTTGCGAAGTATACCTTCAACAGGAGCCCACTATAGAGTTGTTCAGAGAATTCTATTACTTAAACCGGCAGACTGAGTTCACAGACGGGCCCAGCCTAGAGTTAGGTGGCATTTCGATTCAGAGGCGGAAAGAAGCCACTTTCCCAGTCGCCAAGCTGCCCAGTCATCCTAAGGATTGGAACCAAACTTGGTTTTATTGTCAAGATACCTCTCCAGAAGGGGAAAACCCTCTGCCGGGTTACCGTGAGAGCCGGCTTAGCAACAGGCACCCCCTCCCTGATCAAATCAGCACAGCAGAGTGGGCTAAATATATGCCCGTCTTTTCAAATATTAGAGCCTTAATGGCCAATGGTTTGACCGGAATCGACCTGGTTCGATGCTGGGTCGCCTGGAGAATTATGCCATTAAGCCGCCGCTCCGGTTTGATGTGCGAGTACACCTGCGACTTAAAAGATCCGCAACGCCACTGCTAGATACAGCTGACTGATGATGATATCAATGAAATGACCAAGTCACTTCTGAATGAAAGTTTGGAAGATTGCAGCAAAACTGGACTGAATCCCTTCTGCACTCTTAACAAGCCGCCAGCTGTAAGCTTTAAACAATTTCCGGTTTAATCATTCGTTCACTTAAAACTGCCTTAGTCATTTTAAATTCCGCAGGCCGATTCTCCTTTCTGGAACAAGAAGTTGCAAGATAAGCCGGCCAAGAAGACTCGGACAAAGCATAAGGCTCCTAAAAAGCCTGCCAAGAAGAAGACCGCCCCCTCCAAGTTATTTAACTTGGATGATGACGAGTCGGAGGTAAAACTTGATTCCCTTGGCTCATTTTTTGTATATCTTATTGACAATGATCACTATCAGGATGACGCGGAAGGCAGATGGTGAAGAGGTAACTATCCTTTCCTCCGACTCAAAACCTCTGCCAAGACAGAAAATTTGTCAAGCAAGCCGGAAAGTAAGGTTTTCTCACCCTTTAGCTTACTTGGATCCCAACTTTATTTTGAAGAAGCAGCAGCATGAAGCTCGCCGCACAACCCGGAACAGTGGTGGCGGAATTCTTTCTTCCGGCTTACCAAACACGCCGGCTCCTCGCAAGTGTCGTGCAGAGGTTTCACATATTTTCGACTTAGCTTACCCCAAGGTGGGTCTTTTTTGCCAACCTCTTGACCCATCTGATTCAAACTATCAGGGGACCTCTCATTCTTCCTCTAGCGACTCAACTGGGACTCAAATTCCCTTGTTCAAAATTGTTCCTGGGTAAGAAACACTTAAGCCTGTTTGCCTTAATACCTTACTCCATTAATACACTATTCTCATCATGAGTTGTTATTGTCAGTGCCATGGCTAAGCCCAGCAAAAAGCTTAAAGTTAACAAGCCAGCTGAAGATCCCAAGGCTATTGACCCGGAGAAGCAGACCGTGTCTGAATCCATGCATCGAACTTCAGAAACGGCTATGGATGACCCGCCACCAGAAGAGCCCCTTGTGACTATGGACACCATGAATGTTGATCCAGAAATTGCTAAGCTGCCCAGCCCCGCTCAGCCGGCTCAAGAGACTGAAGATGTCATAGTCACTGGGACGGCTTATGCAGCACTAGATAATCCCACCGTCTTATCCAAGCACAGCGCCAAAGAAGAATTTTCTGTTGTTGATAAGGGCAAGTGGAAAGTGGACTTGGAAGATTATGCTCAATTCAATACCTAGGAGCTTCACGCGGGCTACCTGAACCGCCTCTACACCAGCTGTGACTTTGAAGCCGGCTTGGTTAAATTAATGAAAGAGCGTTTTGAGGTAAACACTATCATCTTTTGCATATATCTCTGCCAGCCGCCAAGTCTACTGCATATGATAGAATTGAATATACTGTAGACTTTAGATAGCCTCTTTAATCTTTCATTACTGTCATAGCGTCTTGGAGTTGCAGAATCAAAACGAGTAGCCCTCAAGGGCCGGCTTAAGCTGCATAGCTAAAACCGGGACTTCAAATTGTAGTTCTCAACTTCGCATATGTAGCCCCCAAGGGCCGGCTTAAACTGACAAGTTAAGCCGGGACTTCAAATTGTAGTTCTCAACTTCGCATATGTAGCCCCCAAGGGCCGGCTTAAACTGACAAGTTAAGCCGGGACTTATCACCATAATTGTGAATAAAATCCAAGTATGTAGCCCCCATGAGTCGGCTATAGTTATAACAGTGTAGCCGGGTCATCATATAATTGTCTTCAAGAAAAGAGCAATGTGCATTAGCCCCCAAGTGCCAAGTAAAATACTTGTATTATGCTTGGGACTTAAAATAAGATGATCATCAGAACGTCATACTGCCTGCCTTTTTATGTGACAGGCTGAATTGAACATGAAGAAATCTCAACTCAGTGATCTGAGGCAAAACATTCAGACCCAGCAATCTGAGACTTCCAAGGCCAAATCAGAACTGAAGACCGCTTTGGAAAATATTGAAAAACTAAGAAAGGACTTCAGTGCTGAGAGAAACAGCTGGAAAACCGAGAAGGCAGCTCTACAAAAAAGAGTAGAAGATGCTGAGGCTGCCTTTAAGCCGATTACTGATGACTTATCCGGCTTAAAACATCAAATCAATAGCATGACAGCCGCCATCTTTGGTAAGCGATAATATATTTCAATCTTTCATCATCCATGCCTTGAACAATCATTCAGCCAGTTTATCAATCTCTTTGGCAACGCAGGCTCCAGAATCTCCCACTTTGGCTCAGACATGCGCATGAAGCTGAAAGCTGCCTACACACTTATAGAGCAATTATACAATGGCGCTCAACGAGCTTTCTCTGCCTCCACCCATAAGAAGCAACCGCCTTCCCTCATCAAGGAAATGTTGGAGAAGCTATCTGTGCTACCACAAAGAGTTGAAGAATTGAAATGATCAGCCGCCAGAGCCGGTGCCATCACGGCCTTGAGCCGGGCAAAGGCATGGCAAGTGGAACTTGACCCGGCAGAACTAGCCACCGGCTGCCTGAGTTTAAAAGAAGATGGGTCTCCCTTCAGTGCCGAGTACTTCACAAAAATAGTAAGGGAGATGCGTCCCTTTGCAAGCAAATTGGCCCAAGAGACTGATCTCTCCAAATATCATCCGGTTTATGATGCTGAAAATGCCAAAGTGAAGGCGCCGGTGTATGAGGCCGTGGACCTTATCCCGCCAATGCGTAAGCACACCTTCGCTCCTGACATTGACCAGTCAACCCTTATAGATGATGAAGCTGTTTTCAAAGCTTTGACTGGTATCGATTGGTCATCGCCTAACTTCCAGACGACAGAGGAGGAAGAAGAATCGGCGCAGGATGACCCGGAAGCATCAACCCGCCAAGACCAAACCAACTGATGCAAGAGCCGGTTTACCATCCACATCATTGGATGCTGTGTGCATAAAAAACACTTAATTCTTTTGGGCCGTCTAATGCCTTGTAATAGGTAGTTGAAAACAATGATCTTCCATGCCATCGTGCATGTTTATGTATAATACTTTTGAGCCGCCGATCCGATGTTGAAGATCTGCCACTTATGCTCATAATATCGTCAATCATGCAGATCATGTTTATCATATTGCCTGCAAACAAATAGATAACATGTGCCCTGGCGGTTTACCCCAGGGCGGGTCATAATACCCCACAGAAAATCCACTGGTGACTGTATAGTCCATAATCAGGGCGGGATTATACAAACCTCATATACTCATAACAAGTAAATATCATACCTGTGATATTTGTTCATGCTGCCGGCTTACCACGTCATATGCAGTAAGGGTAATAGACCAGCACCCTGTTCCATTTATTCATACCGCCGGCTTACAATGCCGTACGCAGCAAGGGTAAGATCCCAAGGACTTAGAGTGCAAAACTCCAAGCGTATAATCAAAACACACTGGCGACTTATCGTCCAAAGCCAGGCCGGGTTATCAAAACTCTGGATATACTCAAACATGAGTAATAAGGATCAAGGCTACATGGCCTGAATCAATTTCAAACCATATATCAATATGGTACAAAATATGAACCCAAAAAATGTTCAAAGCAAAGATAAATCAGATAAAACAAGGCCTTCATAGGCTGCCAAGCCTCAATATCAAGTGTTATTCAAGGGCCACACAGCCACTGAGTTAACCCTTCATTCAAACCTGTAAACCAGGCCTCACATGACCAATCGCCGTTTTAACTTTGACAAGTTCAGGGTCTTTATAAGATTGACTGTCAAGAGTACGGCGAGTCATTCCAGGATTACCTGGTCGGAGTGGCAGGTATACAAAGGCAGGATAACCCGGATTTTTGGTGAATACACCTGGCGTCCAAGCCTATTACACAGGACAACAAAGCTCTGTTTCATTAAACAAGAAGCCTCCAAGTAATCTTTCAATCCAGGCGTATAAGCCGGAGCAATAGGGTAGTCACAGCTATGTTCAATGAGCAAGAAGCCCCCAAGTGATCTTATGAATTGACAATAAAGATTCAGATTCTCATAAATGAAACGACAGAGGCCCTGAATTATCAGGGATGCCGGCTTTATTATACTAATCATAATATATACATTGGTAGAAATATGTACATCACAAGAGCCGGTGGCTCAGGTGTAATAGGGCCGAAGATGAGCAATGTTCCACGACCGGTGGGTCTCCTCCTCCGGCGTGTGTGAGTCCTTGTGGCCTCAAACATCGATAAGGTAGTATGACCCGTTGTTCAGATTTTTGCTAACCACAAAGGGCCCTTCCCAAGGTGGGGATAACTTGTGCATGTCAGTTTGATCCTGGATGAGCCGGAGCACCAAGTCATCTTCTTGAAAGGTCCGAGTTTTAACCCGGCGGCTATAATAACGACGCAGGTCTTGCTGGTAAATCGCTGAACGAGCCGCCGCAAGGTCACGTTCCTCATCCAGAAGGTTAAGAGAATCCTGACGTGCTTTTTCATTATCAGCTTCAACATTAGACGCCACACGGGGCGAGTCATGACGGATGTCACTAGGGAGAACCGCCTCTGCTCCGTAAACCATGAAGAAAGGGGTGTAACCCCTAGATCTGTTGGGGGTAGTATTGATACTCCATAGCACCGAAGGCAACTCCTCAACCCAACAACCCGGCGTCCTCTGCAAAGAGACCATAAGCCGGGGTTTTATTCCTCTCAAGATTTCTTGATTGGCTCTTTCAGCTTGACCATTGGACTGGGGGAGGGCCACAGATGAAACGTCAAGACGAATATGCTCTTGTTGACAAAATTCTTTCATAGCACCCTTAGACAGATTAGTACCATTATCAGTGATGATACTATGAGGGTATCCAAAACGAAATATCACCTTTTTGATGAATTGAACCGCCGTCGCTGCATCACAATTGCTGACCGGCTTAGCCTCAACCCACTTTTTAAACTTGTCAACTGCCACCAGGAGGTGAGTCTTTTTATCCTTGGATCTTTTAAAAGGTCCCACCATGTCCAACCCCCAGACTGCAAACGGCCAAGTAATTGGAATCATCCTCAATTATTGAGCCGGCACGTGAGCTCGTCTTGAAATTTTTTGACAACCATCGCACTTGCTAACCAAATCCTCTGCATCAGCATGAGCCGTCAGCCAATAGAACCCATGACGAAAAGCCTTAGCCACGAGAGATTTAGAGCCGGCATGATGGCCACAATCTCCTTCATGAATCTCTCGTAGAATCTCACGGCCCTCCTCAGGAGAAACACAACGCTGAAACTGCATTGGTGCAACTCACCATTGACAATAGTCATTGACTTAGACCGCCGGGTTATCTGCCTGGCCAAAGTTTCGTCTTCAGGTAACTCGCCCCGGGTCATATAAGCCAAATATGGAACTGTCCAATCAGGAATAGCATGAAGAGCGGCCACCAACTATGCCTCCGGGTCAGGAATAGCAAGATTTTCCTCCGTAGGCAATTTAACCGAAGGATTATGCAAGATATCAAGGAAGATATTAGGTGGTACCGGCTTACGCTGGGACCCTAGCCGGCTTAAAGCATCAGCAGCCTCATTTTTCCTACGATAAACATGCTCCACTTGATAACCCTTGAAATGACCAGCAATAGCATCAACCTCTCGGCGATAAGCCGCCATGAGTGGGTCCTTGGAATCCCAAGTGCCTGAAACTTGCTGAGCCACCAAGTCTGAGTCGCCAAAACACCTCACCCGGCTTAGATTCATCTCTTTAGCCATCCGAAGACCATGGAGCAAGGCTTCATACTCAGCTGCATTATTAGTACAAGGGAACATCAACCTTAGAACATAACAAAATTTATCACCTCGTGGGGAAGTCAAAATAACTCCAGCCCCCGAGCCTTCCAACTGCCTGGATCCATCAAAGTGAATAGTCCAATATGTGCTATCCGGCTTTTCTTCAGGCATCTGCAACTCAGTCCAGTCATTAATGAAATCCACAAGTGCTTGAGACATGATAGCTATCCGAGGCACATACTTCAAACCATGGGGTCCAAGCTCAATGGCCCACTTCGCTACCCGACCTATGGCTTCTCTGTTTTGAATAATATCTCCCAAGGGAGCAGAACTGACCATAGTGATGGGATGACCAATGAAATATTGCTTCAACTTACGACCAGCCATGAACACGCCATAGACTAGCTTCTGCCAATGTGGGTATCTCTGCTTGGATTCAATGAGTACCTCGCTGACATAATAAACCGGCCGCTGAACCGGATATTCCTTGCCTGATTCCTTTCTTTCCACAACAATTGCCACACTGACGGCTCGGCTATTAGCAGCTACATATAACAACAAGGGCTCCTTATCAATAGGAGCTACAAGGATTGGTGGCTCAGCCAACTGCTTTTTCAATGCCTCAAATGCCTGATTGGCAGCATCACTCCAGACAAAATGATCTATTTTCTTCATCATCTAATACAGAGGGATAGCCTTTTCGCCCAAACGGCTTAAAGCCGCAATACGACCCGCCAGACGCTGGACGTCATTAATACACGCCGGCTTAGCCAAAGAAGTGATAGTCTTGATTTTCTCCGGGTTAGCCTCAATGCCTCTTTCAGAAACCAAAAAACCCAATAGCTTGCCTGCTGGCACACCAAAGACACACTTGGCCGGGTTAAGCATCATCTTGTAGACCCGGAGATTGTCAAAGGTCTCTTTCAAATCATCTATCAAAGTCTCTTTCTTCCTGGATTTCACAACAATATCATCCACATAAGCATGAACATTGCGTCCAATCTGGTCATGGAGGCAATTTTGAACACACCGCTGATAAGTCGTCTGGGCACTCTTGAGCCCAAAAGGCATAGACACATAGCAGAAGGCCCCAAAGGGAGTGATAAAAGCTGTCTTCTCCTGGTCCTTAACTGCCATCTTGATCTGATGATAACCAGAATAAGCATCTAAAAAACTCGGGCACTCACAACCCGCCGTAGCATCAATAATCTGATCAATACGAGGGAGAGCGAAAGGATCAGCCGGACAAGCCTTGTTAAGGTCTGTGTAATCCACACACACATACGCCAAGTGCCATTTTTCTTAAGTACCAGCACCGGGTTAGCCAACCACTCAGGATGAAAAACTTCAACAATAAACCCAGCCGCCAAGAGCCGGGCCACTTCCTCACCAATGGCCTTGCGCCTCTCTTCATTAAAACGACGAAGGAATTGCTTGACCGGTTTAAACTTTGGATCAACATTGAGAGTGTGCTCAGCGAGTTCCCTCGGTACACTTGGCATGTCTGAAGGTTTCCATGCAAAGATGTCCCGGTTCTCACGGATGAACTCGATGAGCGGGTCTTCCTATTTCGGATCCATATTAGCACTGATACTGAACTGCCTGGATGAATCGCCAGGAACAAAATCAACCAACTTAGTGTCATCTGCCGACTTATACTTCAATAAGGGATCATGCTCCATGGTTGGCTTTTTCAAGGGGGTCATATCTGCCGGGTCAACATTGTCTTTGTAGAACTTCAGTTCCTCTGTTGCACAAACAGACTCAGCATAAGCAGCATCGCCCTCTTCACACTCCAAAGCTATCTTCCTGTCACCGTGCACCGTGATGGTGCCCTTGCGACCCGGCATTTTAAGCTGCAAATAAACATAACAAGGCCGTGCCATAAACTTAGCATAAGCCGGCCGCCCAAACAAGGCATGATAAGGGCTCTTGATCTTGACCACTTCGAAAGTTAACTTTTCAGCCCTGTAGTCGTGATCATCGCCAAAAGCTACCTCCAAAGTTATCTTACCCACCGGATACGCCGACTTACCAGGCACTTCCCCATGAAAGACAGTAGAAGACGGCTTAAGATCTTTGTCAGTTAAATTCATACGGCGAAAAGTATCATAGTAAAGGATATTGATACTACTGCCTCCATCCATAAGCACTTTAGTAAACTTGTACCCTCCAACCTGAGGCGCAACCACCAAAGCCAAGTGACCCGGATTGTCAACCCGGGGCGGGTGATCCTCACGACTCCACACAATAGGCTGTTCAGACCATCGCAAGTAGCGGGGAACTGCCGGCTCAACCGCGTTCACTGCTCGCTTATGAAGTTTTTGGTCTCGCTTGCATAAGCTCGTGGTGAACACATGATATTGACCACTATTCAACTGATTTGGATTACTTTGATAACCAGACTATTGCTGCTGATTCCCTTGACCAGATTGCTGATTAAAACCACCTTGATTGCCTTGGCCCTGAAAGCTGGAGCTTGAGCCGCCATGCCCAAAACCAGGTCCGTGAGAGCCGGATCCTGACCCGCCATGCGGGCCATGGTTGTTCTGGAAAAAACTGGAATTTCTATATTCCCTCATGATGAAGCAATCTTTCCATAGATGGCTGACCGGCTTATCCTGCGTACCGTGCTTTGGGCAAGGCTGATTCATCATCGACTCAATGTTTAACTTTGGCCCGCCAAACTGGGGCACTGATGATTTCCCCTTGCGACGCTGATTATTATTCTGCGTATTGGTGTTCGCCACAAAATCTGAACCGCCATCCAACTGCTTGCGCTTACCATTGTTACCTTGACCCGCCGGACTATGCTGCTGTCCCTTTGCATTGCCATTCTTCTTCCCCTTCCCAACTTTCTCCTCATCGGACTCGGGGTCCTTAGTGCTATCAGAATCAGCATATTTGACAAGAGCCGCCATCAGCTCTCCCATATCATTGCAGTGGCGCTTAAGCCGCCCAGCTTCTGCTTAAGGGGGAGGAAACGGCAATTCTTTTCCAACATCAGGACGGCTGAACCGGCGTTAATACTGTCCGACGAGTGAATAATAGTTGATATCCGGCGCACCCAATTGGTGGTTGACTCGCCCTCACCCTGGACGCAAAAGTCTAAATCAAGAATTGACATAGGCTGCTTGCACGTGTCTTTGAAATTTTGGATAAAATGCGTCTTCAACTCAGCCCATGACCTGATGGAGTTAGGAGGCAATCCTTTCAGCCAAGTGCGCGCTGGTCCATCCAACATCATAGTGAAGTACTTAGCACACGCAGCATCACTAACATCCAACATCTCCATGGCCATCTTATAACTCTCAATTCAAGCCTCTGGGGGCTGATCCGCCATGTAATTAGGCACCTTGCGAGGTCCCTTAAAATCCTTAGGCAGGCGCTCATTACGTAAAGCCGGCACTAAGCATGGCACACCAAGAGTTCTAGAGGTCACTCCTGCCTCCACGGATGCCGATGGGTAAACCGGAGATTGTTGATGAGCTGTCAACTGAGCCGCCAGCTCAGCCTCCTGACGTGCCCTGCCCTGATCTACCAAAGTCTGAGCATCGTTACCAGCACGCGGCGGGTCATGCCTACGAGGCTGGTTATGGTGCCGCTCACTGCTTGAAACTGCTGGTGAGTCAATATGCCTGCTATAACTCGGGCTTGGCCACGGGGTTGAATGAATCCGTTCCCGACTATATGAATAAGCCGCCTGCTGTGCCACCGCTGTCTGAAGAAGCTCTCCGGCTCTCCGTATCTCCATCGCGGCTGGTGACTCGCCTTCAACAGGGAGAGCCGCCAATCGCTTAGCTGCCGCAATCATATTGTCCAAGGGGTTAGAATAAATACCCGGAGGTGTTGGGACATGCCAAGGCGGGGTCAAATTCAAACGGGGCGGGTCTGCAGCACGTGGTTGAACCGTCGCTCCAGTCCCGGTCACCCCAACAACCCGGTTCACCATGGGCGGGTTACTAGTTCTAGCCCTAGGTGTGTTGAAAAGATTCCTTGCATCGTACTCCGGAGGTAGACGAATCTGGTGCCTCGTTCGCAGAACGGCGTTAGATGCATTCTGATCCAGGCTTAACCAGAAATTCTGTGCTTGAATCCGTTGCGACGCAGCGTCCAGGGCGGCTCGTTCTGTTGCCATCCTAGTATTTTCAGCATTAAACTCCTCCTTGGCTTGAGCTATCTCATCTCGCAGCTTCGCGACATCCATCTTATGCTATGCTTGATTCTCCGGTGTTACCTCTGCAGCTAATAAGACCGCCAAAGCCTCCAAGAGCTCAGATAAAACTTGAGCCAGTGGGCGCGCAGAGTTACTCACCCAGGCCATTGCCGCGACCGTTGAACCGGAAGTCATGGCTGCAGCAGTTGATGAATTGAGCACCGGTTGAGTGCCGGCCATGAAGATCGCGACTCTGTTCGGCAGCTCATTGGGGTCCGAAACACTATCACCATCGGAATAGCCCCCAAGCCGGCCGTCTTGTAACTGATACATTGAATCGGTCTCGCCGGTTGAGGACTCATCACCAGAGTAGATGGCCGTCTCTCCACCGGATACAGTTCCTTCCTCAAGATCCGTCCCTTGGACGCAACCAACAAAGACGCGCTTTACGGCGGGTTGAAACTTGGCGGGTCGTGCACGCTGAGCCGTCTCGACGATGTCGGTGCAGTTGTCCGGCTCAGGCTCCGACTCACCGATCTTGCCAATGAAGACATGGATTCTGCCGAAGAGGACCCGGTACCCGTACTCGATTGAGCCAGCCTCGGGGGCCCAGCCTGCGTCGTCGATGTAGAGCTTGCCGCGACGACTCTTGGTCATCTGGCCCACAGCGTATCCCTTGATCCCTGCGAAGTTGCCCTTCAAGAACTCGAAACCACCGTGCGCTCGCCCCACGGTGGGCGCCAACTGTCGTGGACTTAACACGGCAGATGCCCTAGCAAAAGGACTTAGGTGTGGAGCCATCGCAACTAGGTTAGCTTGAAGGGGTTGAATGGGACAAAGGACACAGAGAGTTTACCCAGGTTCGGCCCCTCTCAATGAGGTAAAAGCCTACGTCCTGCTTTCAGTTGTATTGCTGGAGTTTCGATTACAAGGGAGCGAATATGCTTGACCTAGCTCTCGATTGATTGTTTCTTGAGTTAACCCGCCACCGGGTCACCCCTTTATATACACAGGTTGATGCCCGGGGGCTTACAGAGTCCCGGCGGGCTCATACACAACGTGTCCGGCTCGGTGACTAACTAAGCTTGCCTTACAATACAAGTTAATCATATGGCGGTTCATCCTCTTGGGCCTCAAGTCGCCTCTGGATTTTGGGCCTTCAATAGGCTTGCTTCATGACCCGCCATCTTCATCTTTAAGTCGCCAGTGGTATGACCCGGCCCCTCCTGGCGGGTCATACCCAATAGTTGTATCCCCAACACACGCCCTTAATGTACTCGGAGGTGCGTCTGTCACCATACATTCATTGCCGGTTCATCTGCGTGCATTATATATAATTAAGTATGTCAAAAACCATTACAGAACATCATGAGTAGAGAAGTGACCAAATTAATAGAAGTTCATCATCACATTAAGTTCATACATAGTTCTCATTGAACAACATATAGCTCTCTAGAGCATCTAATTAAAACATACATTGAAACTTTGTAAAACATTTAAATGCAACAACAAATGCGATCATAATCGCAACTAAGGTAACAATTGATCCAACGGCATAATGATACCAAGCCTCAGTATGAATGGCATATTTTCTAATCTTTCTAATCTTCAAGCGCATTGCATCCATCTTGATCTTGTGATCATCGACGACATCCGCAACATGCAACTCCAATGTCATCTTCTCCTTCTCAATTCTTTTCAATTTTATCTTCAAGTAATTGTTTTCTTTTTCAACGAAATTTAACCTCTCGACAAGAGGGTTGGTTGGAATTTCCGGTTCACATACCTCCTATATAAAAACATCTATGTCACGTTGGTCGGCATAATTGTCATAAAAACTAAATGAAACAAATAGTTATAAAAGATAATATACCACATCCAAATCATAGACAGGACGAGGGCCGACGGGGACGGATACCAAAACCATCGCACTATATAATAACAAACAATAATAAAAATAAGAAAATTATACAAGTATCTACCTAAATCATACAAGTAAGAATTTTTTTTTAGACAGAAGATAAGAACAAGAGGCTCACCACGGTGGTGCCGGCAACGAGATCGGCGCGGGCGATCGATGGCGGTGAGGACGGGGACGGGGCAGGACAGACCGCCAAACCTAGACAAATCTTGAGAAAAATGGAGTTTGGACAAGGAGCTTCGAGAGGAGAAAGCTTAAGTGTGGCTCGGGCATTTCATCGAACACCTCATGTGCATAGGAGGTGAGCTAAGCACCACACACCTCTCCCATGACCGGCCAAAAAAACAGAGCAGTCACTTTGTTCGCGGGCAGGGGCGGGGGTATATATTGGCCTCTCTTTAGTCCTGGTTTGTGGCTAAAACCGGAACTAAAGGACAACCTTTGGTCCTAGTTCCAGCCACCAACCGGAACTAAAGGTGCTGGACCAGGAGCGAGTCCCATTGGCCCCGGTTCGTGTCTGGAACCGGGACCAAAGAGGTCCGACGAACCGGGATCAATGGCCCCCGAAGCCCGGCCGGCGCCCTGACCTCACGAACCGGGACTGATGTAACCTTTGGTCCCGGTTCATGAGTATACCGGCATTAATGCCCTTATCCTGACCTCAATCGAAGACCTGTTTTCTACTGATGCCGTTGCGCCTCGCTTTTGTGTTGAGTCGCCGCCAAGCCGCCATTACAACCATGGTCTTGTTACGCCTCAAGCCGCTTCACGCCGTGCAAGCCACTCGCGCCTCCGCACTTCATCCGCCCGCGCTGAGTCGCAAGCCGCCGCTGTCCTCGTCTCTCCGCCGAGCAGCGCCTGCCGCTTCGGCCTCGCTGTGACCCGCCGCAGGAGCGCCTCTAAGCCGGCCACGCCTCGATGTGACCCGCCGCAGGGGCAGCCGAGCTGTTTCCTCCATCACCACGGGTTCAAGCCGCCACTCCGCGACCCGCCCGTGCCGCCGACACTTCCGCCTCTGCCGCCGTGGCTGCGAGCTCGCCTCGAGCCGCCGGCCGCTTCTGCTGCAGCTTGCCTGTAAGTCGCTTCTTCTGCCACGACGAGCCGCCATCCCGTGCGCGTGGCTGCTCCAAGTCGCCTCGCAGGCCTCTTAGCGCGCCGCCGTCGAGCAGCCAGTGTGGACTTGAGGTGCGGCCCCTTCAAGTCACTGCTGCTCGCTTTTACAACGCCGGCCTCGCCACTTTACGCCGCGCTGAGCCGCCGCTCCGTTTCCGCTGCTTTCCAAAGCCCTCGCCGAGGGGCCCCTCGCGCTGCTCGGCTCGGGGTCAGCTTCCCAAACCGCCGTTATGTCGCGGGCTGCTCTTCCCCGACCCGCCGTCCTCACCCTGCGCCGCTCCAGCCGCGGCCAGTTTCGAGCCGCCGCCCCACCTTGGAGCTGTTCCGGCCTGCCTCTGCCTCGCCGAGCTCTACCTCTTCGAGCTGCCCCCGCACTCGGCCTCCTTCACCGCTGCCTGCCTCGCACCCGACGGCCCCGCCGTCAAGCCACCACTTCTACAGCTGCCTGCTTCAGCTGCCTCCGCCTGCCTCAGCCGCCGCTTCGAGCCGCCCTCACCGTCCCATCTCAAGCAGATTTGTTCGACTGTTGCTTTGCCGCGGAGGCCATGGGTGAGGATGAGCACAGGGATTACTTGAGTTGCATCGTTGTGCAGTTGCAGGACTACTTTCCTGATGCGTCATTCATGGTCTCCAACTTCTGGTGTGGGGACAAGAGGAGTCCGATTTCAGATATATTGTCTGAGTACGACATGACAGTCATGGACTACCCACAGCAATACCAAGGTTGCCCACTCCTTCAGCTCGAGATGATCCACCGTTCTTGAAATCATGTGAAAATTGGTTGTCAGTGGAAGGGCAGCAGAACATGCTTCTAATACCGGTGTTTTGCATTCATGTTGGCTGGACTACCACTATATCGCAAACGTACACAGGTGAGCACAAGATTTTAGAGATGGTCTACAAGCAGGCTCGCTGGGACTTCATACAGCAATTCTTAAAGTTGAATCCCCAGTCTTTCCATCCGAGGTATTTGCACTATATAACAAGACATGGAAGTGGTTCAGAATGGCCTCCAATTAGCCAGCCTCCACACAGTTCCTAGATTTAATTCCAAAGGGGGCTATAGGCTGTATTTCCGTATTCACGGGCAAGCCTCAAGTTCTGGTAACAAGAGTGCAAAGGTTCTTTTTGAGACGCCCGAGACCAAGAAACATCTCCAGCGTTATGGGCAGGCTGAAGTTTCGGTGTATGCTCCTGCTGTTACCTAGAACACTGTATTCCACGTGAAGACTGCACCTGAATTCATTATCAAAAGAGGACAAAAGAAGACCGTCAAAGTGAGAAGTGCATTTGCACAGGCTATGTTTTTTGTCTGATTATGTCCAGCATTATCAGCAGCACCAGCATCCACGTTCATCCGACAAAAATACCAAATGCTATTTTTCCTATCTATTTTCAGTACATATTAAATTATCCGAGAACAATTACTCTGGCTCATGATATTTTTATGCAGAACAGTTACTCACTACAAATATGGTTTATACCATGGGTACAGAGCACGCGCGGGCAATATTCCCCACCGGCGTTCGTCCGTGCCACATTACTTGATGAATGGACGCGAGCAAGCCGCCGCCCTTACGGCCCGGTCTACATCAACTTGCCGGGATTGTGCTTGCTCGTTGTTCAATGGACGTGCGCAAATCGCCGCCTCTGCGGTTTGGTCTATATCGGCTTGCCGGACTGCACCTGCGATTAACTCGCTCATCCGCACTGGCTTACAACGCCGCGGCCGACTCATCTGTTCGCGACGCGGCCGACTCGCCCGCATCCGGGCCGCCTCTAACGCTGCTCAGTGAGTGCACGCAAGTCGCCGCTACTATGGCCCGGTCTATTCCAACAACTCTGGAGCAAATCATAATATATTATTATCCTCCGCCTGCACTGGATGGCTCAATGGACAGGCGCACAGGTTGCTGCCACTGCGGTTTGGGTAATTTCAACAACCAGCTGGGATGAACCATTGGCCGAGTTACTGACACATCTCATACGGGATTATTTATAACCCGCCATGGTCGACCTCAACCTTCCGTGGATTCACATCGCGTTATCAACGCCAAGGATATATAGTGAGTGTTGCGAAGATCATCAACTCGCCACCTTGCCTCCAGCTTCAACACATTCCAGCGCTTCGCTGTTCAACTTTATGCCGATTTATATCACGGTCAAGTATGGAGAATCTCAAGCCAACTCCTCAAGTCGTATTAAGACTTGGGGGCTACACAGACATGACTCAGCAAATTTTGCCAGTTTCAGCAAATTCAAGAACCCCGGGTCATTGGAGGAAAAATATCCCGGTCCCGGAGGCTACTGCCACATTGGTGAAAAATTAAAGGCCATCAGAAAATTTCCGGCTTAAAAAGTGCCTGACAATCAAAAAGTTCCGGCTCAATAGAAGAGTTCGGGGTTATTAGAAAAGATTTCGGTTCAAAATCCGGCTCAAAGGAAATCTGTCTCCCACAAAGTTTTGAGCTCTCAATATCCGGCTCAACATCCGGTTCAAGAGGAATCCATCTCTCGCAAGTTCGAGTTCTCAGAAAAATTAAAGGTTGCCAAAGAAAACTTGCTGCCATGCTGCGTGGTCCAAACATGGGTATCCTGCCTTATGGGCTTATCATATTATGATCAACGTAATAAAGCCAGCATCCCTGAAATTCGGGGCCTCTGTCGTTTCATCTCTGTGCATATGAGTCTTTATTAGTTGATCATAAGGTCACTTCGGGCTTCCAACCCACCGGGTTTAGTTTTCATACCCTCTTGACCGGCATGAAACACCATATTATGGGTTAAACCTGCCTGTTTGCAACTTGCTACTCCGCCAAGTGACCCGCCGAACTCTTGACAGTCAATCTTTTTTATGACCCTGAACTCGTCAAGTTTAAAATGGCGGTTTTGTGTCACGTGAGAGCCGGCTTACATAGAGCTAAGATAAACTCACCTGTCTGCTTAGTGCTACTCCACTATATGGCCCGTCATACTCTTAACAGTCAATCTTTTTTAAAGACCTTGAACTTGTTAAGGTTAAAATGACGAATTTATGTCATGGGAGGGCCGGCTTACAGGATAAAACGGCTATGCGGCCTTGAAAGCAAACATATGGCCTGTGTAGCCAACTTTTTTCGGTCGTGCCTTGAAAGCCGGCTTAATAAATATTTGAGATTTGCATATTCTCTATTTTTGTTTCTCAGAACTAGTCTCTTTTTGTCGAGCCTTGAAAGCCGACATTTTTATACTCTGTTGTCATACATCATCATACATTGCATCATACATCATACATTGTATCATCATTGCATCATCATACCATGCATCATATGTGCATGGATATACTGGTTTATATTGCAGGAACCGGGTTACATTATTCAAATCTTAAATAGCCAACATGGCTGGATTTTTATTATGGTCATCATAACCAGTATTGGATTATTCAGGTTTTCAAAGCCCTTTCAAAGTAATGGCTATTATTCTCTCATCCAAAAATACCAGCTTACAGCAAGGAGCATGGTTCAATATTGATATACAAAGCATTCAGCAACATCATCCAGACAGTGGATATGATTTTATTCTACAATGGAAGAAATAGTCTTGAGTTGATGCAGGCATACGACCCGGTACTTGGGGGCTACATTATTCACATGAAGATTACATCAAATATGCAAGTCCCATGTCACTGCAAGCATGCACCACGGCACTTGGGGGATAATGCAAGTTGCTTTTTCAATCATTACATTGTCAACTGACTTAGTTATCTCAAGGAGATGAGCTGGCCTTACATCATTTTCTAAGTTCCAGCCCAGTATTGTCTTACTGAGCCTGCCCTTGGGGGCTACACATTGCTCATCAAGTCTATATAATCAGATCTGCAGAAGTCCCTGCTCATTATTGCATAATGACCCGGCCCTTGGGGGCTACACTTATTGAAGTTTTATGAGCATAAGGCAATTACAAGTCCCAGGTTGTTGCAGGCAAGACAACCCGGTACTTGGGGGCTACATATATGGAACATTCAACTTATGACTGGTGACTCAGACGAACAATCCGGATTTTTCCAGAGTTGCAATATTTATATTGAAGCAAGTATTAAAGCTATCACTAGATTCCCCTCTTAATACTTGGGGGCTACAGGTAATATGGATACAAGGAATGTATGCCTTCAAATTCTCAGCTATGAGTGAACCAGGTCTCATATTTTTTTATGAAGAAGTTTGCAAAGGTTATCTCCTCCGGGCTATTCAGACAACTTAACATCATATGGATTTTTCATCGAAGTATGAAGTATTGATCAAGCCAAGGCTGTTGAAGATAATAAGGGTTATTTTTTCTCCAAGGAGCCAGCGTCAGTTTATTGATATGACAGAGATTCAGAATTTTCAAGAGCTGGTCAACTGGTCTTTTTTTAGTGAGCCGGTCCCTTTACATATTCTTATTTCAAGAGTTTAGCATGAATAAATTCAAAGCTAAACTGGGGGCTAATGTTGGGAATATTCCCCATGCCCAAGACCCGGCTCATAAGGATAAGCTGTCCTAAGGCTTAGGTCATTTCTGGGTTTAAGTCGCCCTGACGTTAATTCATCTCTGGACTTAAGCAGCCCTGTTAAGTCATCTCAGATTGTAAGCCGGCAGATTGTGACCCGGCAGATTGTAAGCCGGCAGATTATGACCCGGTAGATTGTGACCCGGCAGATTTTAAGCCGGCAGATTATGACCCGGCAGATTGCGACCCGGCAGATTGTAAGCCGGCAGGTTATGACCCGGCAGACAACTATAACCCGACAGATAGTTATGACCCGGCAGACAGTTATAACCCGACAGACAGATTATGACCCGGCAGATGCATGGAGTCACGGTGATGAGTCTCAGAGATGAGTCGCCTGGAGTTAATAAGCCCAAGGCGTTAAGAAGCTCACGGAGAGAAGCCCAAGGCTTTAAGAAGCCCACGGTGAGAAGTCAGAATAGGTTAAGTCCTAATCCAACTTGGACTTTACATGTAAGCCGCCCCTTCAACTTATATAAGGAGGGGCGGGTCACCCCAAGAGGGTCAGGTTTTTGAGAGGTCTCAATGGTCAAGTTTTCTAGACGTCTCAAGAGATAGGTCTTAGACAGACAAGTCTTAGACAAGATCAAAATAGATCCTCTCGAGATAGAGGTATCGAAACTCCACCCTTGTAATCAAGATCATGGTCATCATCAATATCAATCAAGTAGGATGTAGGCTTTTACCTCCACCGTGAGGGGCCGAACCTGGGTAAAATCTTGTGTCTCTCGTCCTGCTTAACCCCGTTCAAGCTACCACTTAGATGCGTTGGCCTCATGACTAAGTCCTCACACTAGCACATCTGCCGTGACAAAACCACGACACCATGGACAAAACTCTCGTGCTCAGCTCGTTCATTGCATGTATATATAATTATCCTCACTATATTATGCAGATTAAAGATCGTCGAATGCAAAAGAGGACAAATCTATGACATTGGTTTTTTTTTTTTGAACTGACATTGGGTTCATTAGCCCAAATACCGTAAATGAATGGGCGGTACAAAACAGATCCAAACATACTAAGGAAAACTTGCTAAACACGTTCCTTCGACATCAAAACAAAAGGGAAATACTCTTTCCTTACAACTTCAAGTGAGTGTTACTATCTTGTGCATATTCGGTTTTGCTTACTCGAGGTTAAGTGTAATTGATGAGTTATGCGTGCACATGTTCCACTTTATTCTGCTATCCATTAAGCTTGACGCGGCAGTAGCAACTGTCTTAGACTCGAGACGTAAAGAGGCTAAGGAATGGTCGGACATGAGTGAAATACTCCAGAAGTAAGTTCAATCATTATCGCACCATATTAGCAACTTTCGTTCATTTCCTGATATCAAGTAATCATTTTCTTTGCCGGGCAGGGTTTGGAAAAAGTTCACCGGAATGGTTCCGGGTCTAGAGAAGAAGGAGCTGTGATTTACACACCCCAAAGTATGTAGTACTAGCTAGTTCCGCGCATGTCTCATTGATTCTAGTTTTATCAATACCATTATCATGCTTGATTATCAGTTTGATTGAACTCTATTCTCGTAAAGTGCTTGTGGCAAGCACCCGAGAATAATTTATGTGGACACTATGTTTGCGAGTTCATTCGTCACTTGACCTCTGAGCAGGGCTTATTTGACCAACAATTTGAAGTACGTAAACAATATTCACAATTTTATTTTATTACCATCAATTGTGTTGAGTTTCATTCATATATATGTATTGACCCCCTTCTTTAAATTAGATCTGGGAGAAGCGGAATGAACTCCTACCACATGATCGCATACGAGCAATTCAAGAGGAATTGGCGGGATTCTTTGTTGACCACGTCATACCTAAAGATGGAGAATACCATCGGGAATTGCAAGATTTTGGTAGATGATGTCAGGGATCGTAAAAGATGTTATATTGTATATATGTAGTAGCGTCGGATAGATATATGAAAACTTGTTGTTCGACCAAGCACGGAGAAAGAGAGGTCACTTCTCTTTATATGTTCATGACGATCTTGTGTAATGGTTCCTTCATTGCTATATGTAGTAGCTAGCGTTGAGTTGAATGGAAAACATTAAATAAAAATGAAACCCTAAATGTAAAAGAATTGAAGGGTAAACACAAAAATAAAAGGGGGAAACACAATATGAAAACCCTAAACCCTCCAAAACCCCTAAACCCCTCCTTTCAAAAAAAAAACCCAGCGCCTGGCAGCTGCTGACGCGTGGCTGCCTTTAGTCCCGGTCGGTGTTACCAACCGGGACTAAAGGTCCTCCTGCCGGGGCGCCCCACAGCGGCTACGTGGAGCTCCTTTACTCCCGGTTCGTAAGCCAACCGGGACTAAAAGTGATGGGCATTAGTCCCGATTGTTTTGTCCCGGTTGCGGAACCGGGACTAAAGGCCCTCTGAAACCGGGACTGATGCCCTGTTTTCTACTAGTGTTGACATGTGAGTTCGTGCTGCAATAAGTTAATTTGTAAACTCGGGTAGATCGAGACCTGGGAGTCCATAGGTAGTTTGCATATAGGGCAGAAGCGTATTGGTTCACGATGTGGCCAAGAAAAGTTTTTTCTCGAGTCGTGCGGCAGGTTGTTGTTGGGTGACTGAATAATAGGAAAAAAGTTTCATAAACGTTCCTGCATTCATCCAGTTCCTTACAATATTTGCATGAAACTGTCATTTGGTGCCTGAGTATGCATTTTTAGTCACGGTGGCATTTGTGGTGGTGATGCAATTACATTTTGGCCGAATGACCAAAACATGACCTGCAATTTAAGCAATCATTGAAAATTTCAAAAAAAACTATTTTGAAATTTATTTGAAATCCTGTGTACAACTGAAATGACTGGGATATCTTGACCGATACGTAAATATTTTGTTGGCTACTTAAATCACTAAAATTGGTGAATCTCATTGACCATCGCACTAAAAGAAATATGGAGCTTGGTTCACGTTGTGGCCGAGTAAACTCTTTGTTTCTCTCTTCTTCTTTTTTTTTGCAAGTGAAACTCTTTGTTCCCACTTGTGTTGTTGACTGGCGTGGTAGGTTGTTGCGGGGGACTAAATAAAAGGACATAGTGGCATACATGTTTCTGTTAGGTTGATCTCCTCCCGTTCGAGCCCAACGGCTCTAACGGGCCCTTGCCTCGCGCCCTGATCGGGGGCACCCAACCAAACTATGGTTGGTGGGCCCCTGTCATAGCGCTATATAAAGAGGTGGGGGAGCTGGCCGCACGAGGTACGAGGTTCACCGTGCGCTGCAGCCCCTCACCGACATCCCTTCCGATCTGGGGTTAGCGCACAAGCGACTAGAAGCACCGCCACAACTTCGCACACACACAAACAGTTCCATCACTAACCACCCTCCACCATGGCCTCCGGCTCGAGCTCCTCGAGTCAAGCAGAAGGTAAAACTAGCGATCCAATCTAGCCTACTGATCCAAGCAGTCTATCAATAGTGTCAGAGCTCTTCTAGGCTGAGATGCTTCGGGTAGTAAAGGAATCACAGAAAGTTTCCCCTCCTGTAGCACCCTAATTCAAGAAAGGGGCAAAGAAAAAAAAATCTTACCACCGGAGAAGGGCCTTGGGCTCGCCGGCAAAGAAGCACCGCCGCTGGGCCGCGCCGTTCCTATCGATCCCGATGCGCATTGACTAGCGAGGCATCGGGAAGAAGAACCAGCAGGGATTTAGCACCGCGGCCAAACAGTTCAATGGCGGCGCGCTCACCGCAAGGCGAACGCGCGGCCGGCGAAGGGGCAGGCAATGGTGCACGCCGGCAAAGGGGACAGCCGGGGCGCTCGCGCTTGCTGGGCGCAGGGGGTAAGAGGGGGCGCAGCTGCGTCTCTCTGCTCTCTCTCTCTCTCTCTCTCTCTCTCTCTCTCTCTCTCTCTCTCTCTCTCTCGCAAGCAGACAGGAGAAAGGGAAGGGGAAAACGGAAGGGGCTCGCGCGCCGCGGTGGTGCGTCACCATCGCCGGCGGCTGGCGGGGCCCGAAACCCTTGATGAGGGAGAGACAAAGAGAACGGGCGGAGAGAACAGAGAGTGGCTAGGGTTTCGGTCGGCAGGATCGACCGGGGGGCGTTTTTGATCCAGCGAGACGCGCGGACGACCGTCCGATTCAACAAACGGCTAGGATTAAAACCGTAGATCTGCAGCGGGCCGGTGGGCCGAAAGTGAATAAGACCACAGCCGCGTGCGAGCCATGGGCTGAAAAAAAGGTGCTGCGCGCGCCGACCGGGCCCTTTTGGGCAGAGAGAGGAGAAGGCTACAGCGGCCAGGCCGTGGGCCGCGGCCGCGTCGCACAGGCGGCAGATAAGCTGGCGCGCACGGCGTGAGCGCAGAGAAGGCGCTGGGCCTGCTGCCGTTTTTCTTTTTTTGTTGTCCAGTTTTTGGGCAAATGTTATATAGTTTTTTTCTATTCAAATTAATCCAACAAAAAATTGTTTAGAAAATACAAAAGTAAAATAAATGTGTCTGAAAAGTATAAAGTTCATGAATTTTTTATTCATGTTTTTCCGCTGCAAATAAATAAAAGTGCTCTTTTTTAAAAAGTAAAAAGAACTAAAGTGAAATTAAATTTTAAAAACATGTTTAAAGTGATTATGATCCTGTTATTTTTATAACCAATGTTGTTAATAACATGATCATGATTTGTTATTGTTATAAAAGGTGCATTTATTTCTACTTTTGCCCAACGGTTATATAGATTTATTTGCATAAACAGTTGTATGTTTAATTTTGACCAACGTTGGATTAATGCATGCAATTGTTGTCATGATCTCACTTCATGTGGTTTCAGGAGGGTACCACTTGATGAGTTGCCTCAAGGATGTTCCAACCCTCAGAGGTGATAACTACACTGAATGGAGAAAGAAAGTTGACTTGGCTTTTGTCTGTGCTGAGGTGAACTGGGTTGTGGACACTCCATAGCCGGTCAAACCAACAGAGCCAGTCAGAGATGCAAAAGATGATGATGCTGCTTAGAACAAAAAGAAGAGGGATCATGCTCCAGTGAAGATGTTATATTCCCTCGAAAACCAAAAGTGGCTCAACGCCAATAAAAAGTGCATGGCTTTCAAAAAAAACATAATTGAGAACGCTATTGTGGGCTCAATTGTAGAGTGTACTTCTGTAGGGGAGTATCTTGAAAAGATAAAGAGCCAGTTCACTGGTTCTTCAAAGATATATGCTACCCAGTTGCTAAAGCAGCTGGTGACAGAAAAGTACACAGGCGGTGGACAGGGCACAAGAGAGCACATCCTCAGGATGAGCAACATGTCAGCTAAGCTTAAACCCATGGATGAGGATTTGGAGCTCAAGCCTGCACTCCTTGTTCACCTGGTCATGGCTTCACTGCCAAAAGAGTTTGACACTTTTGTTGTCAACTACGACATATCGCCTGGAAAATGGGACATTGAAAAGACTATAGCCATGTGTGTGCAAGAAGAGGAAAGACTTAAAACCTCATATGGTGGTTCTCTGAACTATGTGAAGGATAATAAGAAAAAGAACTACAATCAAAGTGGCAAAGGTTCTCCTTCAAAGCCACATGGAAAAGCTTCCATGCACCATCAACATCAGCAAAAGTCTTTTCAAGTGGACAAAGACACATGTCTCCATTGTAAGCAGACTGGGTACTACAACAAAGATTGCCCTGTTTAGCTGAAGTCAATAAAGGCAAAGAGAGGTAACACCATTGCTTTCTTTGTAAATGAATCCTTATATACACTGTTTTTGAAATCTACTTGGTGGATTGACTCAGGTGCAATCGTTCATGTTGCAAATTCATTACAGGGATTGCATTCGACGCGGACTATGCAAAGAAGCGAAAGATGCATTGAGGTTGCAAATGGAGTTCAAGCAAAAATTGAAGCTATCGGTGACATCTCCCTAGAGTTAGCTGATGGATTCACGCTTCTGCTTAGAGATGTATTATATGTACCTTCATGTCACAGAAACTTGATTAGTATTTCATGTTTGGACAAAGATCATTATGAATGTTATTTTGGACATGGCAAGTGTGCCATATGGTTTAATAATGCTTATGTGGGTGATGCTTTACTTCACAATGAGCTCTATTTATTATCACTGCGTGAAAAAGTGTATTTTGTGTGTAATGTGAATGAGCATGTTTCCGCGTCGAATAAAGAACAAAAGAACAGAAAGAGAACTCATGACTCATCAAAATTATGGCACTGTCGCTTGGGCCATATTTTGAGGGGGAGAATACAAAGACTAGTTAAAAATGAAATTCTTCCTCCATTAGAGTTCTCAGACATAGAGAAATGCATAGATTGCATTAAAGGAAAGTATGTAAAGCAAATCAAAAAGGGTGCAAACCGTAGCACAGGAACACTAGAAATCATTCACACGGACATTTGTGGACCATTTCCTGTGAAAAGTGTGGATGGCTATGACTCATTCATAACATTCACAAATGATTACTCCCGATATGGTTATATTTATCCAATCAATGAAAGATCTGAAGCGTTGGATAAATTTAAGATATTGAAAGCTGAAGTTGAAAATCAGCATGATAAAAGAATAAAGATAGTAAGATCTGACCGTGGGGGGGGGGAGTACTACGGTCGGCACACTCCATACGGCCAAGTCCCTGGACCTTTTGCAAAGTTCTTACAGGAGACTGGCATAGTGGCCCAGTATTCTGTAGGAGATATGCCCTAGAGGCAATAATAAATGTTATTATTTATCTCCATGCTCATAATTAGGTTTATGTTCCATGCTATAACTGCTATGGTTCTCGAGTCTACAATAACCACGAGGCTCGGAGGAAGACTCATATGCACGTGTGGAATAATAAACGGTAAAATGTATTCCTAGTCTAGCCTCTAAGACTAGCTCAAGTGTTGCATGATGGTCCTGTTTTCCTGATCATGGGCATGTCTATGCCAGCAACTTTGAGGGCACAATGTTAGAAGAACATTTGTGTTGAATCGACCCGAATTGATGTTATGCTATGAGATACATTCGTCACAAGTTAATGGTTAATAACACAGAGATGGTTAACATTTGCATGATTCCTTAGACCATGAGAGTATCGGGTTTCTTCATGCTTGCTTCATGAACTTTGGGGTTTGTTAAACGTCATCCGTAAATGGGTGGCTATTACGGCGGCTTACGGGTTCATGGAAAAGTGTGTCAAGTAACTTGATAGCTCAAGATTGGGATTTGCTCCTCCGGTGATGGAGAGATATCTCTGGGCCCTCTCGGTGTTACGGTATCCATCATCGTCTGGCCAGACACAATGTGATTTGATCACAGGGATGCCGGAACGCGGTAACGAGAAAAGAGAACAATACCAGTAACGAGGTAACTAGCATAGTGGACAAGTTGTTGATCCACGGGAATGCCAACATGTCTCACCTCGGGTATTTGTAACATATCGCGAAGGAACAGGAATAGCACACGGCAACTGGAGGTTCACTCGAATATTCATTCGTGTGGGTATAGGGGTCAATATGGGTGTCCACGGCTCCGATGTTGATCATTGATCGGAAGGGGTTCCAGGTCATGTCTATACTTCACCGAACCTATAGGGTCACACGCTTAAGGGTCATCTATCTGTTGAATACTAGATAGGGAGTCTGAGAGAAAATCACCGAAAAAAATTCGGACACCGCAAAAAGTTTCGGACAGCGGAAAAGTTCCGCAGAGAGAGGTCACCGAATGAGTTCCGGTGATACTGAAAAGTTGTTTCAGAGGATACCATAAAGTCAAATTAGTTTCGGCACATGCCTGATAATTCTTGGAGGGTGCCAGAATCATTCTAGAAACTTCTGGGAATTTTCCGGGATGAAAACCGGAAATGTTCCGGAGCTGCCGGAACCGCTTCAGATGCTTTTCGCAGATGAAATCACTAATCTGGAATTGTTCCAGAACGTGTTGAAAATTATTTTAGTGGGTACTAGAAATGTTCTAAGCCCACATAAATATTTTCAGTTCGAACGGACGCTGAAAAATGTCATCGTGAATAGTGAAAGTGTTTTTTGGGAATTTTTATGGAAAGCACCTTTTGGGAAATTTCCTAAAAGGCTTCTAGAAGCCTTGGGCACTAAGGAAGCCCCCTTGGGGGGCCCCCCCTAAGGGGTGGCCGGCCATGGAGGGTGGAGCTCCACATGGCACTCCTTTTTGCTTTATTCTTTATGTAAATGACATAAAGTGGGGGTACTTTTGGTATTTGTGAATGCCAACTTTACCCCTTGGCTTTCCTATAAATAGAGGAGAGTGGGCTGCCCACAAACCTCATCCCTTCTCACATACAAGTGCCATGCCATGATCTGGCTTCTCTCTCCCTCCCCGCGAAATAGTTTCATAGAGCCGAAAGGCTGTCTGGGTTCCGGTGGGAACTAGTTCTGGACGGCGAAGCCCTGCCGGATAGATGACACCGTATGTGTGCAACTCTGTAGAGAGGTCGTAGTTTCGATCTTAGTGCCCGAGGGGCTGTTCGAGAGTGCCTCCCGAAGGGCTGTCCAAGTGATGGTCCGAGTTCTGTGGGTCCTCCCAAAGGGCTGTCCGCGACACCGTCCGGGGGACTGTTCGACCGCCTCCCGGAGGGCTGTCCTGGGCGCGGATGAGGGTATACATCCTCACGGTTGGGAGGATGTAAATCCTAGCTGCGGGGATCTGCACCGCCGATCGTCATCGACTCTACTTCCGCTGCGCTACGAGTCGGTAACGAAAATGATCACACCTTGTATGCAGTCTCCATAGTGGTCCTGGGCTGGTGCGTAGGTCGGAAAATTTTTGTTTTCTGCTGCGTTACCCTACAGTGGCATCATGAGCCGTGCTATGCGTAGATGCAGGTTGCGATCTAGAATACATGAGATGTATGGGTGTTGCACAATATAATTAGGTAGTAGATGAGTTCTATTACTGAAAAAAATTTGTGCGGGTAGCAGATGAAATCTGTTACCCGATGTTCTTGTTGCTTCCCTGGAATTTGCATATTTTTGATCTTGATAACAGCATGGTGGAGTTTCAATGTTCTGGCAATCCGCAATCCTGATTGATCAACGAAGTGCTAACAGTTCATTGAATTCCACCGTAGTTAAAAAGAAAGATGAAATTTCGCAGACAAAAGGGCAATGCAGATATGATCTGCACGGGGGTCATGCGTATGACGAAGTTTAGTATGGGGTTCAAGATTTTATTATCTCGTGCTTCATACACCCCGCATTGTTAATCTAGCGACTTGAATTATCATACTTGATGATGGACGTTGGTAGCTTCGGTTTGTTTCGAAACCTTAGAAGCCACGAAAAACAAGTTTTTGCATGAACCAATTAGAGGCGTCTAACTTGGTTTTGCAGGAGGGTTTGCTTGTGCATGTGATGTGGTATAGCAGTGCTCATAATAATTTGATTATGTATGAGATGACTATATAATGTAAATTTATTAACATGACCTGCGTGTCATGATTCGGCATGATGGCTGGAGCCATATGATTGCACTTTAATGACCTGCGTGTCAACCTTGTTGTAATGCATTATTTTATTAGCTATAGAGATAGCAATATTATCTGGTGCATCGACAAGGTGGTGGCAATCTTCGCGAAGGTGAACACCGACGCGAATGCCGAAGACGAAGAAATACAAGACTTCTCTGTCAGAAAGGGCTATACCATATCATGCTATTATGAATTGCCTGAGATGTTTATCCCTTATGATGCACCCTTCTTGATTGCGTGGTAGTCGCTTTTTATTAGGGTGATCTCTCACAAAAATATCAAGTAGTTAGTGTTCTCCCAAGTGTAGCACCGTCACGGCACCTAACTTTTCGGGGTGCGCCATGGATGCATGGGTACGAACGATTAGAGAAGTGTGAGGCGGGTGAGTTGAGACCTCGCAGCGTGATCACTTGGTTGTCTTGACGTTCAGGCATGAAAGTCATGAGCTCGGAACACACGCATCGAAAGATGAACAAGAGTCACATAGAGATGTGATCGGCAAGTTGGCCTACCGATTAAAATTCCCGTCATGAGATGATGATTCTATGGCGATGAATTGAAGTCTGGATCTTGTATCACTCAAAATCAATTTTGAGAGATATTGATTTGAGTGGGAGCGCACTTTTGAATTGACTTGTTTAATTCTTAGTGCAATTAATTATGAACATTGTCTAAGTGTGGTTTGCATAATAGTTGTAGAATTATGGCTCGCGTTTCCACCTTCCCTATTAAAATTGAATAGCTGTTAAATATCTGGTTAAAACTTTATGGTTGGTAACGTAATGTGAGGATTGTCCTCAAGAGTGCCGAAATGGACTTTGTCCTATCGCATACTTTCGGTATTCTCTCGCTTATGCTATGGATCATGTGACTCTCGTCCTTCGATCCAAAAGCTAGAATTCCGTTTTCAGTCAAGTGCAATACATTTGCTTCCATGAGACCCGAACTTCAAAAGTTTGGATAGTTATGTGATATTCATGGAATCTGAAAATCATTTTCAGAGACAGACAAAGGCTAAAAGATATGAGATATCCAAAGCAATGTTTGTTTACACACTATTAGTAAAGGAGTTTTACTATGCATTAGACTGATAAGAGAGGGATCCAGAAGAACGCCTGTCATATGATGAAAGGTGAATAAAACAACAACTTAAAGAGAAAGGAAGTGTCTGAAGGGTGTTAGTGAAACTTTCATGCCTAGGAAGTCCGGGGCTAATGCCACTCTTAAGTTGGGTGCTTCTTCTGGAAGTAGGAGAAATACTAAAAGTTAAACTGTTAGAAGTATAAAGGCAATAAGAAAGAAGACTGGAATATCCAGCTCATGTATGAATGTCATACAAGTTTTTGATGTATAAAAGGCTGGTCAAAGATATAGTTCTTGGGAATTATGATTAAATTGTTAATCACTAATTCTTGGGTATTGTGAGTTAATCACAAAGATACCCGCTCGATTGCTTTCTGTTGCAACTCGATGTAAGAACTACTATGGCCTGAAAGACTAGCCAGGAATGAGGTTTAGGTATACACAGGGAACATAGTAAATGTTACTATACCTTCCATCGGTGTATTACCATCTGTATTTATTTTCATAATTCATTTAGAGTTTCACAAACTCTAGCCCATTGCATAAGGTATCTTGCAAGAAGGTTGTTCATAAGAGAACTTTTAATGTTCGGTATTATGAATAACATAAGGGCCATACTTTCATTATGAATGAGATGTATGTTATGAATATTGATAATAATACATTACATCTGGGTTTACTTTAATAATTCATTTTAGAGTTTCATACACTCTAGCCCATTGCACAATGTTTGTTGCAAAAGAGTTGTTCATAAAAACAACAATTGTTGTTCAGTATTATGAATAACATGAAGGGCCATGCTTCCATCCAAGATGGGACATATGTTATGAATATTGATGGTAATATGATACATCCATAACACTGACGCTAAATGTCGCAAGACTAAAAGAATACCACACAAGTGTGGCACTGCATTTGGTCACATTGGAGAAACCCGCATGGAAAATTCCATTATGATGGATTTTGAAGTCGTTTGATTTTGAATCATCTGACACTTGCAAATTTCCTCTGAAAAGTGAAGTGACTGAAATACCGTTCACAGGCCATAAGGAATGAGCAACAAACTTATTGGTGATCATACATTTTGATGTGTGTAGTTCAATAAATGTTGTTGCAAGTAGTGGATTTATCTATCTTCAGAAATGACTCAAGTAGATATATGGATATTTACTTGATGAGACGTAAGTCTGGATCTTTTGAAATCATTCGAAAGGTTTTCAAATATGAAGTAGAAGTTACTGTAACAAGAAAATTATGTTTCTACAATTTGATTGCAGAAAGGAATATTTGAGTTACAAGTTTAGCGAATGTCTGATGAGTTGTGAAAGGTGTTTCATAACTTGCACCTCCCGGAACACCACTGCAAGTGGAAAGTCTGTGAAGATGTAATCGAACCATTTATGACATGGTAAGATCAAAGATGACATAAATAAATTTGCCATTATCCCTTTTAAAGAGTGATGCTTTAGAGACTGCGGCTTTTACACTGAAAAGAGCTCCATCGGGTCTGTTGAAATGACACCATGGTATGGTACGCCCAACCATGTTATATCTTTTCTTAAACATTTGGAATATGGGGCTTGTGTAAAAGGTTACAAACCTATTCCAAATCAGACAAGTGCTACTTTGTAGGTTATCCCAAGTCATTGGGTATTCCTCCCTCACTATACCGAGGCAAATAGGTTTGCCACAAAGGACGGTATGCTTTTTGAAGAAAATGGTTCTTTCAAAAAGGTGAGTGGGAGAATAGTGCAACTCGACGAGATAAACAGTATCTTCGTCATCAGGTCAAAGGAAAGAGACCTTGGAAGTAATTCCAGAGTTTCCTACTACGACTGATACGGAAGTCTCTACAATAAAATGTATGGACTTCGGTCGAACTTGCAGCTGAACCACGTAGGCAAGGCTCGTGCAAACCTCTCAGGTGCGCAAATGAGATATTGTTGTTAGACAATAGTATACCTACGATACACAAGGAAGCGTTGATGTGCCCTGACTCCGGAATTGGCTAAATGCCAATACAATCCGAGATAGTCTCCGTATAAATGTTTCAAGATTAAAACCTTGATACACCTTTCGAAAGACTTAGAGTCTAACGAATTTTATGGAACTAAAAACCGATACAGGTAAAAATGTTTTATCCATAAAGCTCGACTTGTTGCAATAACGAGTTCAAGGAGTTGACTACGATGAGGTTGTTTCATCGTAGCGATGCTTAAAGTCGGTTCAGGTTGAACTAGCAATTAATACATATTTCAATCATGAGATATGAAACAAAGGATGACAAAAGGATTTCCATCTGATGGAAATAAAACCAAGGACTTGCATGTGTTACAGTCCAAGGTATTTTGTCATTCCAGAGGATGCTAGTAAGTATGCAAACTTCAGAGTTCTAGCAATGGACAGAAGAGAGCAAAATGGAGTTGGAATCTTCGTGTTTTGATGAAATGGTCAAAGGGGTTTGACTTCATCAATGGGTAACGAAGATGCTTATGATTCAAGAAAGTAAGTGGGAGCATAATAAAATTTCTAAAAACGTTGTGTGCTTGACACATTGTTAATTGAAAATAAATTTCTTAACACGAATTAGGACTTCATTTGAAAATAGTTTTTCGATGAAGTGCTTGGGCTAAATCGCCTTTATGTTAGGCATGATAATCTATGGAGATAGATTTACCTAATGGGGCTGAGCAAAGATACATATTGACAAGATGTTAAAACTTTTTAGCATTTAAAACGCCAAGGAGTGGTTCTTGCCAAAGTCACATGGAAAGAGTTTTTGCAAGACTCGGTGTCCCTGAAACACTGATGAGCAAAATACATGATGGAGATTCCACACACCTTTGTGTTTGGATTAATCATGTATTCCATGGTATGTGAAACAACCAGATATGTCCAATACTCCCAAAGTTGTTGCGAGTATAGATACCAAAGTGATCAAAAGTACTGATCATGGGACAACAGTGACAAAGGTCATTGAGTACTACAGTAGCACTGATGACATGTTTTCTCGCAAGCGGAGATTATGAAGAGTTCGTTGTAAAAGGTTACATCGATACAGTCTTCATCCATGCTCCAAGCGATTTTCGATTTAAATTGAGGGTTTTTGTGTAACACACATTATGGTGGCACGGTAGTTGGAAATTGTTCCAAACAAGTTACTGTGGCGAATTCTATAACAGAGGCGAAGTATGTTGCCGCTTTTAAAAGCGACAAAGAAGATGTTGAATCATATAGTTCATTCATGAACTTAGTATGGTTCCAAGATGGCTTTTGTCAATGGGACACTACTGCAGGTAGTTGCTCCATAACTCAGTCTGAGGAATCCAGGTTCGACCTGTGATTCACATACATACAAAACCAAGTCCACACAAAATATGAATTTTGTGAAAGCGTGAAAACGTGAGGATATGCAAAGATACACACAGAGCTGAAATCGTCAGATCCGTTGGACATCAGGCTATACCACAAGCGAAGCATATTTACACCGGTATGCCACAGGTGTGAAGTGCATTAGCATTAACTAGATTATTGACTCTAGTGCAAGTGGGAGTCTGTAGGAGATATGCCCTAGAGGCAATAATAAATGTTATTATTTATCTCCATGCTCATAATTAGGTTTATGTTCCATGCTATAACTGCTATGGTTCTCGAGTCTACAATAACCACGAGGCTCGGAGGAAGACTCATATGCACGTGTGGAATAATAAACGGTAAAATGTATTCCTAGTCTAGCCTCTAAGACTAGCTCAAGTGTTGCATAATGGTCCTGTTTTCCTGATCATGGGCATGTCTATGCCAGCAACTTTGAGGGCACAATGTTAGAAGAACATTTGTGTAGAATCGAACCGAATTGATGTTATGCTATGAGATACATTCGTCACAAGTTAATGGTTAATAACACAGAGATGGTTAACGTTTGCATGATTCCTTAGACCATGAGAGTATCGGGTTTCTTCATGCTTGCTTCATGAACTTTGGGGTTTGTTAAACGTCATCCGTAAATGGGTGGCTATTACGGCGGCTTACGGGTTCAAGGAAAAGTGTGTCAAGTAACTTGATAGCTCAAGATTGGGATTTGCTCCTCCGGCGATAGAGAGATATCTCTGGGCCCTCTCGGTGATACGGTATCCATCATCGTCTGGCCAGACACAATGTGATTTGATCACAGGGATGCCGGAACGCGGTAACGAGAAAAGAGAACAATACCAGTAACGAGGTAACTAGCATAGTGGACAAGTTGTTGATCCACGGGAATGCCAACATGTCTCACCTCGGGTATTTGTAACATATCGCGAAGCAACAGGAATAGCACACTGCAACTGGAGGTTCACTCGAATATTCATTCGTGTGGGTATAGGGGTCAATATGGGTGTCCACGGCTCCGATGTTGATGATTGATCGGAAGGGGTTCCAGGTCATGTCTATACTTCACCGAACCTATAGGGTCACACGCTTAAGGGTCATCTATCTGCTGAATACTAGACAGGGAGTCTGAGAGAAAATCACCGAAAAAGTTTCGGACACCGAAAAAAGTTTTGGACAGCGGAAAAGTTCCGCAGAGAGAGGTCACCGGATGAGTTCCGGTGATACTGAAAAGTTGTTTCAGAGGATACCATAAAGTCAAATTAGTTTCGGCACATGCGTGATAATTCTTGGAGGGTGCCATAATCATTCTAGAAACTTCAGGGAATTTTCCGGGATGAAAACCGGAAATGTTCCGGAGCTGCCGAAACCGCTTCAGATGCTTTTCGCAGATGAAATCACTAATCTGGAATTGTTCCAGAACGCGTTGAAAATTATTTTAGTGGGTACTAGAAATGTTCTAAGCCCACATAAATATTTTCAGTTCGAACGGACGCTGAAAAATGTCATCTGAATAGTGAAAAAAAGTGCTTTTTGGGAATTTTTATGGAAAGCACCTTTTGGGAAATTTCCTAAAAGGCTTCTAGAAGCCTTGGGCACTAAGGAAGCCCCCTTGGGGGGCCCCCCCTAAGGGGTGGCCGGCCATGGAGGGTGGAGCTCCACATGGCACTCCTTTTTGCTTTATTCTTTATGTAAATGACATAAAGTGGGGGTACTTTTGGTATTTGTGAATGCCAACTTTACCCCTTGGCTTTCCTATAAATAGAGGAGAGTGGGCTGCCCACAAACCTCATCCCTTCTCACATACAAGTGCCATGCCATGATCTGGCTTCTCTCTCCCTCCCCGCGAAATAGTTTCGTAGAGCCGAAAGGCTGTCTGGGTTCCGGTGGGAACTAGTTCTGGACGGCGAAGCCCTGCTGGATAGATGACACCGTATGTGTGCAACTCTATAGAGAGGTTGTAGTTTCGATCTTAGTGCCCGAGGGGCTGTTCGAGAGTGCCTCCCGAAGGGCTGTCCAAGTGACGGTCCGAGTTCTGTGGGTCCTCCCGAAGGGCTGTCCGCGACACCGTCCGGGGGACTGTTCGACCGCCTCCCGGAGGGCTGTCCTGGGCGCGGATGAGGGTATACATCCTCGCAGTTGGGAGGTTGTAAATCCTAGCTGCGGGGATCTGCACCGCCGATCGTCATCGACTCTACTTCCGCTGCGCTACGAGTCGGTAACGAAAATGATCAAACCTTGTATGCAGTCTCCATAGTGGTCCTGGGCTGGTGCGTAGGTCGGAAATTTTTTGTTTTCTACTGCGTTAACCTACATATTCAATGCCGGGCGAGCCTCAGCAAAATGGACACTAGTGGAGAAAAGCCTAGCTACGACGTGCCAAAAACAGCGTTGGTGGCGTGGACACCCGACGCTACCAATATGGCGCCAGTGTTAAAAATTAGCGCTGGCGTTGGAACCTACGCCATCAGTATTTTGGACAGTAATGGCATGGCGCGCTGTCCACGCCAGCAGTATTAGTCATCAGTTGTGGCGTTCCATGTTTTCTCAACGCCAGTATTTTGATTTTCAAATTTGAAATAAAAGCTGTACAGCAGCGATTTCAGCCAGAATGACAGCATAATCCAATTTAAAAACAGTCACTAAATCAACTATAAATAGACCCAATGACATCATTTAAGTTCAACAATGCACTTATTGATATAGTTCAACAAAGTAGGCAAAGTAACACACATATAAATATACGAAGTTTAAATAAATAGAGGTGATAATAACATGATATCTTCCATGCAAGCCAACTAGCTAACTACGACTTTTCGGTGGGCGGAGTCAGGGTCATAGTCCGGAGTAAGTGCACCATCATCACTGTCAACAGGCTTGTAGTAGACCATGATCTCGTCACGATCGTAGTCGAGGTAGAACGTGGCTCTCTCCCTAGCTTCCATCGCGTAAGCATCTGCAAGGGCTTTCCAACCAGGGCAACCGAAGTAGGTGCGGTTTGCGTCGTTGGTGACAAGACAATTGAATTTTTGGGCCGTCAGCATCTTTATGAGGGTGCACTGGAATGTGATGGTGGCATCAACTGGAACTTTAAACTTCTTTAAGAAGTCACGCCTTGCCCCGCAAGGGATGACCTGAGCAAAATTGAAAAAAAGAAGTAGCTAGCTAGTTACACAATTGTCTTGTCATGCATGAAACTCAATTAAACATGTTCAATTAAAACATACCGTCCTTGTGAGGAAGTCATTCGGCAGATCTATGAAGAACTTCTTATCCCTTTGGCATCTCACCGAACCACAGGTCTCACATGGGGCATCCATTTACTACTTTCATGCATGAAGTTGAGAAAAATAAGCATACATAAGATGCACATAAATATAATGCAACATAATAAGCAGTTAGTACGAACCAGCGCTATCCGCCCACTAGTTATTAACATATACGTACTTGTAATAAAACAGTTCTACAAACCATGCGTAGTTTAAACATAAAACATGCATAAGTTAAACAGTTCATATGAAATAGGTAGCGCGCGCTAAGCTAGTGTCCAGAGGGACCGGCCTCATGGTTGTGCCTAGTCGACCTATGACGACACCCCTGCTGACCCTCCTCCTCACGCTCCAAGGCATCCCAATCTATGGGATCCTCCTCTGTGCTCTTCCTGGCTGCATACTGAAGTAACATCATCTTGTTGGCCTCCACGAGTTTGTCATATCTCGCAAGCTCGCTCACCAATGGGTCGAAGAACTGCATCTCGGCCTCTTTGCTCTCCTTCTCCTCAACCCTAGTGCATATCCTCATGTCCTCAGGCGCGAGGAACATCGCAAACTCACGACACTCAGGGAAGTTCAGATTCGCCCCTTTCTGAAATAACTATACTGCCATGGCATCATAAGCGCGCGCCGCTAACTCCGGGGTGTCCCAATGGCCAAGTTCGTGGACGACATTGTCCTTTCTAATGGTGGCATAGTACTTATTTCCCTTCTGTCGCACACCACGAAACTTCGGAGCCATCTGTGACGATGCATATATATAACTAAACAAGTTAGTAAAAAATAGGCATATTAACGAGAAATACAATAGTCTACAACTACACTACATTATTTCACCACAAGTACACTACTAGAAATTTAATAAAATTAGACTATCTAAAATCATAGTCTACAACTATACTACATTATTTCACCACAAGTACACTACTAGAAATTTAATAAAATTACACTATCTAAAATCATAGTCTACAACTACACTACATTATTTCACCACAAGTACACTACTAGAAACTTAATAAAATTACACTATCTAAAATCATAGTCTACAACTATACTAAAATTTTACACTACTCGTATACACAAAATTTGATATTTTTCTACACTACTATTACACTACACTAAGTAGAACTCACCCGCGGCGGCGGTAGACGGCGAGGAGGCATTGCGGGCGACGGGGCCGGGGGCGGTGGCAGGGGTGGATGCGGAGGCGACGGCGACGGCGACGGCGACGGCGACGGCGACGGGGGCGGTGGCCGGGGTGAATGTGGAGGCGACAGCGACGGGGGCGGGGACTTCGACGGTGGAGGCGGAGGCGACGGCGACGGGGACTTTGGCGGTGGAGGCGGAGGCGACAGGGACAGGGAATTCGGCAGTGGAGGCGGAGGAGGCGGCGGCGGCGGTGGAAGCAGCGGAGGCGAGGGCGACGGGGGCGGCGGGGTAATTGCTGGCGTTGGCCTACACGGCCAACGCCATTGCTATCTTTTACACATATTGTTTTTTATATTTATATAGATGTTTAGTTTATTATTTTATTGTTTTATTTTTCTATTGTTTATTATATTGTTATTTTTACTAATTATTTTATTGTTTTATTTTCCTACTGTTTATTATTTTATTGTTTTATTTTCCAACATCGATCGATCTCATTAATCTAGCATAGATAAATAATAGTTGAAGGATGAAAATAATAACACATATATATAACTTCTAGTACTACACACACTCTTGATCTAGACTAAGAACATCATCAGTGTAATGACTCCCATGAAAAAAAAAACTGCCACCGATCCAGTAGGGAGAACGAGGCCAAGCATAACACCAGCTAAAAGGGCATATCGAAGCATCTTGAATTTTTGGATTTGGCCGTGCATCACATCAGTCTTCAGCTGCATCTCATCTATCTGTTGTCATAGTTCACCAATGAAGTACTCGAGCAACCCGCTCACGTACTTCTGCACGAGATCAATCAATATCCATGTGTAACAATATTTTGTCCCTAACGCCTATATGGATCACAATATACACACACATATATATTAATGATCACGAATTGTGCAAATTAGCAGAATATCGAGGTATTTTCTGTCATATTATACGTACCTTTTCACGGTTACCGCAGATGTAGAACTCTCGCTCTGGATTACTTTGTGTGTGCGAGATATGCTTATCAGCAGGGCGTCCACAACCGCAAAAAAGCAACACATGTGCCCTCGCTTGATTCCTGGCAGCTTCGGCGCCGGTGGCATAGCTGTCGGATCATCGAAGGGACGTCACGCTACAGCGGGATGACTCGCCAGACAGGGCTGGCTGCATTGGCCGTGGCGAGCGCATGTCATGGACAACGGGGCCAGATGAGAGCTCGGCCAAGGCGGCGGAGTCCCAAACTTGCGAGCCACGCCGACGTGGGCTCGAACGGGCGGCTCGTGCCGATTCGACAAGCTCCGGTGGGTCCATTATCACCAAAGCAGCTGACTAAGAGGGAGTAGAATTTTGTGGAGAATGGAAGTGAATGTGATAAGAAGGGGCTGCCAACACATCTATATATTGGCACAACTTAGTGCTGGTGTTCCGGGCGAAGACACGACAGCACAATGTAAAATATCTATGGCATGTTTATAAATCGAACAACAGCAATATGCTGCAACTGGTCACGACAACTGGGCCCACATAGTAGTGGCGTAGGATATATTGCTAGCGTCAGCAATAGCAACTTATAGCTGGCGTACCAATTTGGCATACACCAGCACTATTTGAAAAAAAATAGTACTGGCATTGATGAGAAATGGAGCGCCACAAACGGAAGTTGTGGCTAGCCGTTTTTCCACTAGTGGGAGTAGCTGAAAGGCGTAACCGTACACTTATGGATATGGTGCGCATCATGATGAGTTACTCCACTTTGCCATTGAGATTATGGATGGAGGCGCTTAAAACCGCCATTCACATTCTTAATAGAATACCAAGCAAGTCGGTGCCCAAAACACCGTACGAGCTATGGACAGGAAGAGTACCCTCTCTATAGCACTTGAGGGTGTGGGGGAGCCCAGCTGAGGCCAAAGTGTTTAATCCAAATATTGCAAAGTTAGATCCCAAAACAGTTAGTTGCCACTTCATTGGCTATCCTGATAGATCAAAAAGTTTTTGTTTCTACTGTCCAAAGAGATACACAAAGTTTGTAGAAACAAGACATGCAGTCTTCTTAGAGGACGAAATGATGAGGGGGAGCATGGTAGCTCGAAAAATTGATCTTGAGGAGAAGATGGTGCATGCACCTAATCCGATGATTCAGGAGCCATTTTTCTCACTACCTGTTGTACCTGCACCGACAATCCCTAAGGTTACGGTGCAAGCACCTGTTGTAACTCCAACCATGTCAACTATGGGATAAGTTCCGGAACCTGTCCGTCAGGAGCCGACTGAACCCGTTGTTGAGCATGAAGGGGAGGTGCAGCAGCCACTTTTAGAAGAGGTGCCGGAAGTTGAGGCCCTTAGAAGGTCTACAAGACCCAAAAAGTCAGCTATTTCTACTGATTATAAAGTTTATAACACGGAAATAGTTCATAAGGAAAAAGATCCCACCTCATATGAAGAAGCCATGAGAAGCCCTCACTTATCGAAGTGGATGGAGGCAATGGAAGACGAGATGAAATCGATGAGTTCCAAAGATGTTTGGGACTTAGGGAATATTCCTAAAGGAGCCAAAACAGTAGGCTGTAAATGGGTCTATAAAACTAAGTATGACTCTAAAGGGAATGTACAAAAGTATAAATCACGACTTGTGGCAAAAGGATTTACACAAAGAGAAGGGATAGATTACAATGAGACATTTTCCTCAGTCTCATGTAAGGATTCCTTCAGAATCATAATGGCATTAGTTGCACATTTTGATTTAGAGTTACATCAAATGGATGTAAAGACAGCATTTCTGAACAGGGATTTAAAAGAAAATGTTTACATGAAACAACCCAAGGGCTTTAGCATGGAAGGCAAGGAAGATATGGGATGCCGCCTGAAGAAATCCATTTATGGATTAAGGCAAGCCTCTAGACAGTGGTATCTAAAGTTTAATGAGACAATTGAAAGATTTGTATTTAAAGAGAATATTGAGGACAACTGCATTTATGCAAAGTTTAAAAATGGGAAATATATTTTCCTAATCTTGTATGTGGATGATATCTTGCTTGCTAGCAGTGATGTTAGTCTGCTACAAGAAACAAAGAAGTTCTTATCCTCAAATTTTGATATAACAGATCTTGGTGAAGCATCATATGTTTTGGGCATAGAAATTCACCGAGATAGGAAAAATGGAGTTTTAGGACTATCGTAGAAGGCATATTTAGAAAAGGTTCTTAAAAGGTATAATGTGCATGCGAGTAAAGCCACACCTGCTCCTGCAGTCAAGGGCAATAGTTTTGGGAAATTCTAATGTCCCAAGAACCAGTACGAGATCGATCAAATGAAAGCAGTACCATATGCTTCGGCTGTTGGAAGCTTACAGTATGCACAAGTGTGCACTCGCCCTGACTTAGCTTTTATCACCGGGGTACTCGGTAGATATCAAGACAATCCAGGCACAGAGCACTCGAAGATGGTAAAGAAAGCATTGTGTTATGTGCAAGGCACGAAGGACCTCGTGCTAACATAGAGGAGATCTGATTTCCTAGAGATAAGAGGGTATTTAGACGCAGATTTTGCGGGAGACAGAGATGGTAGAAAATCCACGTCAAGATACGTGTTCACTCTCGCTGGAGGGGCTATTTCATGGAGAAGCTCCAAACAGTCAATAGTTGCATCGTCCATGATGTATGCAGAATTTATAGCATGTTATGAGGCCACGGGGCAGGCGATATGGTTAAAGAAATTTATACCCGACTTGAAAGTGGTAGATTGTATTGACAAACGACTAAAGATGTACTGTGACAACCAGCCCGCCGTATTCTATGCTCACAACAACAAGTCGAGTAATGCTGCCAAAACAATAGAGATAAAGTATTACGTTGTGAAAGATAAAATCCAGGATCACACTATAAGTCTCGAGCATATAAGGACAAATGATATGCTTGCGGATCCGCTTACGAAAGGCTTACCACCCTATGTGTTCAAGGAACACTTAGCCGGCATGGGTTTAAGGGAAAGCCTATGATTCCTGGATCATGAGACGCCCAAAAGGAACAGAATTCGTTTCAAAACAGAGAGGTATATTGTAGCTGTCTGATTCTATCAGCAATTGAGCTGTGACGATGAAACATGCTCTATGTACTAATCGGTGACGAAACTAGTAAAGTATAAAGTATAAAGTTAAAAGGAAAGTTGAGATCAAGGGGGAGAATGTTAGGTTGATCTCCTCCCGTTCGAGCCCAACGGCTCTAACGGTCCCTTGCCTCGCGCCCTGATCGGGGTTGTCCAACCAAACTATGGTTGGTGGGCCCCTGTCGCAGTGCTATATAAAGAGGTGGGGGAGCCGGCCGCACAAGGTACGAGATTCACCGTGCGCCGCAGCCCCCCACCGACATACCTTCCGATCTAGGGTTAGCGCACAAGCGACGGGAAGCACCGCCACCACTTCGCACACACACACAGTTCCATCACCGACCACCCTCCGCCATGGCCTCCGGCTCGAGCTCCTCGAGTCAAGCAGAAGGTAAAACTACTGATCCAATCTAGCCTACTGATCCAAGGGGTCTATCAGTTTCTAGTGTTCAAGCAAGCAGTTTCTTGCAATAATTGTTATCCGTGATATAAGGCATGCAACCGTCATTTGGTAAATCATGGTGGCGTTAAAAAAATCTTTCCACGTCTTTTTCTTCTTCTCAGTGACGGCTATAGGATGAAGACCTCGCCTCTTCTAGGCTCACATGTGCTTTGCATCTGCTCACCTCAATCACAGATTGCAGGTGATCAAACAGCAAAAAGGAAAACCCACAGTGATGCAAGGCAGGCCAACAAACGCAGTGTAGAACATAGCAAAGCCTCGTATCAGCCTCGCCAGACTCAACTAGCACCTGCCACAGATGCAGGAGACCCAAAATCAATGCAGCGTACGTGCCAATCAACGCCTCCCTTAGCCATCTGCTATTCATTTCATTCTTACCTGAAAAAAGAAGCTATTTATTTCATTCTTAGCCGTCTGCTACCTAAGCTTACCTAACGCATATTCTAATGTATGAGAAATGAAGACGAACGCGGTGACGACCATGGCCTTTGACTTGACCCAATCGCATCCATCCGTCAGTAGTAATATATGTGTATCGTGTATACTGGACATATTCAAGGAAACACAAGGGACAAACTGGCTTTCGTTGCGAGTGTGAACAGACGTAAGTTTGAGCAAAATAAGCAAGGACACCAAAAGAGATGACATCCCTCTGTGCATATATAGTTGCCGCAGCGCTTCCTCAACCCCAACCAACACAAAGCAAATACCTCACCCAGCTCACACCAGCTCAGCTCATCAGGCAGAAGAGGAAGAGCGGGAGGAGGAGGACGATGGCGAAGAAGAGAAGCAGATCACGCCATGCCAAGGCAGTTTCTTGGTAAGAAGGTGAGGTCACAGGAGGCTCCACCCGCATCCTCAACTACGCCAACAACGGCGGCTCCACCATCGACTGTAATAACATCAACTGGTGCAGTGGCGGCCTCAAGCCATGTGTGGTCGAGGACGCCGACACACGGTGACTGTTCCACAGGAATGACGACAATGGTGGCTCCGTCTGAGGCCTCTATAACGTCAATTGACGCAATGGCGGCCTCAAGCCATGTACAGTCGAGGATGCCCACATCAAATGTTTGTTCCTCAAGCATGACATCAATGGTGGTTCCTTCCATGGACTCAATAGCCTCGACTAACGCAACGACTGCCTCAAGCCATATGCGGTCGATGGCGCCGACACCAGGTGAGGGGTTCTCAAGAATGACATCAATGGTAGCTCCATCCGCAGCCTCAATAACGTCAACTGGCGCAACGGCTGCCTCAAGAGGGTCGAGGACGTCGACGCCAAGTGATTGTTCTTCAAGAATGACATCAATGGTGGTTCCGTCCATGGACTCAATAGCCTCGACTAACGCACACCGCCTCAAGCCATAGGGTCGATGGCGCCGACACAGGTGAGGGGTCCTCAAGAATGACATCAATGGTAGCTCCATAGTGCACATAAAGCAACTGGCGCCAACGGGTGCCTCAAGAGGGTCGAGGACGTCGACGCCAAGTGATGTTCCTCCAGAATGACATCAATGGCGGTTTCGTCCAGGACTCAATAGCTCGACTAACGCAACGAACGCCTCAAGCCATATGGGTCGATGGCGCCGACACCAGGTGAGGGGTCCTCAAGAATGACATCAATGGTAGCTCCATCGCAGATCAGTAAGTCAACTGGCGCAACGGCTGCCTCAAGAGGGTCGAGGACGTCGACGCCAAGTGATTGTTCCTCAAGAATGACAGCAATGGCGTTCCGTCCAGGACTCAATAGCCTCGACTAAGCAACGACGCCTCAAGCAATGTGGTCGATGGCGCCGACACCAGGTGAGGGGTCCTCAAGAATGACATCAATGGTAGCTCCATCCGCAGACTCAGTAAAGTCAACTGGCGCAACGGCTGCCTCAAGAGGGTCGAGGACGTCGACGCCAAGTGATTGTTCCTCAAGAATGACAGCAATGGCGGTTCCGTCCATGGACTCAATAGCCTCGACTAACGCAACGACTGCCTCAAGCCATATGTGGTCGATGGCGCCGACACCAGGTGAGGGGTCCTCAAGAATGACATCAATGGTAGCTCCATCCGCAGACTCAGTAAAGTCAACTGGCGCAACGGCTGCCTCAAGAGGGTCGAGGACGTCGACGCCAAGTGATTGTTCCTCAAGAATGACAACAATGGCGGTTCCGTCCATGGACTCAATAGCCTCGACTAACGCAACGACTGCCTCAAGCCATATGTGGTCGATGGCGCCGACCACCAGGTGAGGGGTCCTCAAGAATGACATCAATGGTAGCTCCATCGCTGCCTCAGTAAAGTCAAGTGCGCAACGGCTGCCTCAAGGGGTCGAGGACGTCGACGCCAAGTGATGTTCTCAAGAATGACACAATGGCGGTTCCGTCCATGGACTCAATAGCCCCGACTAACGCAACACCGCCTCAAGCCATATTGGGTCGATGGCGCGACACAGGTGAGGGGTCCTCAAGAAGACATCAATGGTAGCTCATCCGCAGACTCAGTAAAGTCAACTGGCGCAACGGCTGCCTCAAGAGGGTCGAGGACGTCGACCCAAGTGATTGTTCCTCAAGAATGACACAATTGCGGTCCTCCATGGACTAATAGCCTCGACTAACGCAACGACTGCCTCAAGCCATATGTGGTCGATGGCGCCGACACCAGGTGAGGGGTCCTCAAGAATGACATCAATGGTAGCTCCATCCGCAGACTCAGTAAAGTCAACTGGCGCAACGGCTGCCTCAAGAGGGTCGAGGACGTCGACGCCAAGTGATTGTCTCTAGAATGAAATCAATGGTGGTTCGCCCATGGACTCAATAGCCTCGACTAACGCAACGACTGCCTCAAGCCATATGTGGTCGATGGCGCCGACACCAGGTGAGGGGTCCTCAAGAATGACATCAATGGTAGCTCCATCCGCTGCCTCAGTAAAGTCAACTGGTGCAACGGCTGCCTCAAGAGGGTCGAGGACGTCGACGCCAAGTGATTGTTCCTCTAGAATGACATCAATGGTGGTTCCGCCCATGGACTCAATAGCCACGACTAATGCAATAGCGACCTCAAGCCTTATGCAGTCGATGGCGCCGACACCAGGTGAGGGGTCCTCAAGAATATCAACAATGGTGCGGTCCAGGAAGAACCAGGTGCTGACTCAGAAGAAGAAGTAGTCACCGCCTAAGAATAAGAAGTGAGAGGAAGCCTCCAAAAGGGTGAGAGCAGCTTCCCGTCCAGCTGTTCTACGGCGTTGTCCGACCGTGACGATTTTTTTTCTTTTTTGGCGGATATGACGATGTTAGGTGTGTTTGTGTCAAGTACGCTAGTTTAGGTTGCAATATGTTAATTTGTAAACTCGGTTCAATGGAGTCGGCAGGTAGTTTGCATGTAGGCCAAAAGCGTGCTAGTCCACGTTCCGGTCAAGGAAAAGTGTTTTTCCCTTGTGTTGTCCAGCCATGGGCAGGTTGTCGTTGGGCAACTGAATAAAAGGAAATAGTGGCATACATGTTCCGTAGGTTCATCCGGTTTCTTGCGATATTTTTAACAGCAATTCGACATTTGGTGTAAGAGCCTGCATTTGTGATCACAGTGGCGTTCCAGATGGCGGTTCAGCGACTAGAAGGGTGTGTTTGGTAGCATTTCCAACCTAGCTAAAGGTAGGGCAGTGGTAAGACTCCGATGAATCCAATACCGACAACGACGGACTATATAATCAACGCTAGTTGATGCACGTTTCACATACTTAAGTCACTCTGATACTAGCGGCCATTGTGACGCACTGGTAGTTGGACGACCAAATTAATTAAGAGGAAGGGCTAGGAAGGTAGCTTGTGCGTGTTAACGCCGGCTCGTATTCTTCCTTGAAAGTTACCTGTCTCATTGAATTTGACTAATATATGTTTCATGGAATGCCTTGTGCTCTCTGATTCAGTTGGTGCCGGTCTACAAGGGACAAGATGGATCGCCACTTGTACTATTGCATGCATGCATTACACATGGTGGCTCGCTCCCGTGTCACTTGTTTGGGCGACACTGGGGCGCCCCAACCCTAGCCACCACAGATCGAAACCACCGGAACCACGCCACCGCGGTGGCAAAGGCGGCTCCTCAAAGTAGGTGACGCATCCCCTTCCAACTCCAATGGACGTGAGCTTCGCCCCTCTTCGACCCATCCCCGCCGACGCCCGTCGTTCGCTCGTGTTTGCTGTCGGGTCCGCCGTCGGCCGGCTCGATCTGGGCGGCTCCCGGCCGCCCACACGGCCACACGGCCCCCAACCTCCCCCCACGCTGCATCTATCCACGGTGGCCGCCGTCGGGCCTGCTGCTCAGATCGAGTCGAGCACAAGGACGGTGTGAAAGGCATGCGGCGTTGTTGCTGTTGCTTTTGGCTAGTGGTGGCGCATGCGCTCATGGGCTAGGCCCTGCTGGAGAGCAAGGGGCATGGGTGGCGCGGTGGAGGCGATGTCGGAGCTGCGCATGGGGTTGTTGGATCTCGATCCGTGCGGTCTGCTGGACCGGCCGTCTAGATCCGGTGGTTGTCTTCGGTGAGAGTTGCAAACTATGGGCAACGACTTGATGCAGAACAATGGTTATGCGGCGGTGATGGTCGCACATCGCATATAGCTGTTGAGATCATGGAAAAGTGGTGGCGATCGCGATAACACATAAGTGACGTCGATGGCGGTGCTATTCGAGCACTCGGTCTCGAGCTCCGGTGTGAAAGCCTAGGCCTGACCTATGTTAGTTATACCTAGCAATGGTGAGGTTCTTACGTCGTTGCCTTGTTGAAGTCGTTGCTCGGATATGTTTGGACTGGTTCTTCAGGGTGAAAACCTAGATTCTGGCTTTCGATGGTTGGATCGGGTGACGACGGCAATTTGGCGCCGCTCCCTTCTTGAAGGCGTTGCTGTTGAAGAACTTCGTCGTCCGTGTGGTTTCATGAGATGGTCAGTGCGGATATGGTCATTGTTGTTGTAATTTGCCGGTCACGAAACCCATCACTGTGGTGTTTTTTCATTTTATTTTTTCTTGCTCATGCATAGCTTTGGTCTTACATGCATTGCTATTCGCCGGCGAGTTTTTATGTGTGTGCGTTGGTGTTGGTTGTGCGCATCCTAGCTATGTAGAGGCCTGATGTGTGCTCGTTGTATTTGTATCTTCTTGATGTTTTATTTTGAGTGAATAAAATTCACCCTTTATCCAAAAAAAACTACTATGGAAACAATCATCCATGATTAACCAATGGTATGTGTATTTTGCGTCACAATTTCATAAAATTCATTCTTGTTTGATCACCATTGCATCATTTTTACTTTAAGTTCATCTTATATTGCAGAGAATCACCGGAGAGACTTCCGAAAAAGCTGCCAGAGTGGGGAATAAAAGTTGATCACCTTTTCTTTAAAAAAAATTATCCTGATGAGGGATTGGCAATGACACACTAAATGCCAATTATGTGGTTTATATTAAATAGTTGATTACTTTTTCCTCAATTGTTCTCTTGCAAAATTAGTGTGGAACATTATGAAGTGTGCTTTTACATTTAGAGACATACCCGATTCATTCCAAGTACTGTTTAGTTCCTGGATTTGTAGATTCCAAAGCAAGAGAAACATCTTTTAAAGATTTGAATTGTTTATGTTTTCTCAACCAACTGGAGAATTAGAAGAAGTGTTTGTTTTTACAATAAGAAAAAATTATGATCCTTGTACCGTGATTAACATGGTGCAGTTTTGGCTTAACTCTCAGTCAATTTTGCAAAGAAAATATGAAAACAAAGAGCTTCTGAAGTGGATAAATACAGATGCCCTCCTCCTTAGCCACATGCCTGGCTATGCCACGTCACGATACGCCTCGTGCGCGGGGATTGTTTCGGAAATGAGACGAGGTCACGTTTGTGTATTGTCCTCTATTTACTGGCGTGATAGAAGTCAAAATGTTTTGCGTGATAGTGGGAAGATGAATTCTTCTATATGAGATTAGTTTCAACTATTCAAGTCTGTAAGACAGGCGCGCGTGCACACACACCACCACCTATGAGTAATACAAATATGGCTGGGAACTAGTTAATTTGGATGCACCCCAAGTTAAAGGTCCAGATGCGGGAGTTTGTGCTTTACTCTGAGCCATATTAAATTATGGTTATGACTGTTTTTAACGGAGTGAGAGTTCCAAAAACTTTGCAGGTTATCTTCAAGGCCATCAACATGATCTATACGTGGTCCTTCCTTCAGCGAGAGGAGAACTGAGCATCCACGGTCTTTGAATGCAATGAGTGGAAGACGGTAGCTCAGGATTTATTCAGTCAATTTGGTTTGGGCCTTCGCCGAGTATTTTGGATACTTGGCATTGAAGGTTTTTCCTAGGAGGAGCACTCGTCATAATGCTTGGTGAGTAGGTGAGTTTGGCAAACCTCGTTAACAAATGGCGATGTCGTCTTGTGATTGCTTGTCGTTGGCCTAGGTTTACTAAAAAATGGGTCTGCTCTTTGGTGAGCATATGCTTTCTTTTGACTATTTGAAAGCACCACAACCCAAAGATTTAACCAAAAATTGAGACAGAGGACTCATCGGTTCTTATTCCTAGTTGTGAAGATGACCTTCTGCTATGGGCAAGCATATGCCACAAGTCGACGTTCAAAGAGCAGCTGCACAATTGGGGCATCACGTTCACTCGTTTCTCTACTTTTTTGCCTGATCTCTCGTTCTGTTCCTTAGAGACATGTGCTCCCTCCGTTCCAAAATAAGTGTCGCGGTTTTAGTTCAAATTTGAACAAAAACCACGACACTTATATTGGAACGGAGGGTGCAATTGTTTTCTGTAAGATGTAATTCTCAGTTCTTGGTGAAGTACTCTCTCTTCTTAGATCCATGCTGTACAATGGCCTGTTCTTGTTTTGGATTGATATAAAATGGTTCAGTCTGGCAGTTGTTGCTGGTAGCAGGTCAAAGAAAGAATTTGCATAAAAATCACATGTGTGTATGATTATGGTGTGATTGCATGATATCTTAAGCTGATTTATTGTAACTGAGTGCTGGGCCAAGCCTTGTATGAATGGGCCTGACTGCCTGAGATGCATATGAACAAACAGGACAGGGGCATCTTCCATACTCTATTACTATTAGCCATCTGCTACCTAAACTTCACCTAATGCTAATTCTAATGTGTGTGAAGAGCAACGCGGCGATGACCATGACGACTGACCCAACCGCATCCATCCGTCAATAAGAATGCATGATATACATATATACTCCCCAAACGAAAGAGACTGACCGGCAACGCCACCAAACCATTCTCCACGGAGTAAGGGCGTCATCCAGCCGAAGCGTTTTCCCTATATATTTGCTGCTGTTACCACAGGTTTCCTCAACCCAGACGGAGCAAAGCAAACACTGCATCCACCTCATCTCTCATCGCTTCTCCAAAGAAGAAGAAGAAGAAGAAGAAGAAGAAGAGGAAGAAGAGGAAGAAGAGGAAGAAGAAGAAGAAGAAGAGGAGGAGGAAGAATATCGCGCCATGGTACGCAGTAGTCCCACAAAGATGACTTCTAAGATGGCGAAGCGGGCATTGCCAAAGACACAGCAGGCGGTGTTTGGGCCGTCGAAGACAAAGCAGGGGTCGTCTAAGACGAATCAGGTGGCGCCTGCACCGTCTAAGATGAACCAAAGGTTGTTTAAGAGGTAGCCTTAAAAAGGATGAGAGCAGCAGTCTGTCCAGCTGCACTGCGATCGATGTCCTCCGGCCACGATGAAGTTAATTAAGTGTGTTTCTGTCATGTGAGTTTTTGTTGCAGGAATTCATTTTGTAAACTCGGTTAGATTGACCGCTTGGAGTCCATAGCTAGTTTGCATGTAGGCCAGAAGCGTGCTGGTTCACATTGCGGCTAAGTAAAACCTTCTTCTCCCTTGTGTTGTCTAGTCGCGCGGCAGGTTGTTGTTGTTGGGTGACTTAATAAAAGGAAAAAAAGTGACATACATCATGTTCCCTGCGTTCATCCAATTTCTTACAATATTTGTTAGCACAGATATAAGGCATGAAATTGGCATTTGGTGTCTGACTCTGCATTTGTAGTCATGGTGGCGTTTGTGGTGGTGATTCGGTTTGCATTTTGGACAAATCCCCGAAACATTCAATTGTAATTGAAAAAATTATTTAAAATATTTTAATATTTAATTGAATTCCTGTGTACAACTGAAATGACTGAAATATTTTGATCAGGTAAATATCTCGTTGTCGACTGAAATTACTGAAATTCGGTGAATTTCATTGACATCTCACTGGAAATAAAAGCTCCAGAGCCTGATTTTTTCCCTTGTGTTGTGGAGTGGTGTGACACCTTTTTTTTGTGGGACTAAATAGAAGGAAATTGTGACATGCATGTTTTCTAGAGTTCAGTCAGTTCCCTGCAATATTTGTTAGCCGTGATATAAGGCCCTAAATCGGTACTCTGTATAAGAGCTTGTGTTGCTGATCATGGTGACATTAAAAATCTCTTTCCACGTCTTTTCCTCCCGCTCAGTGATGGCTAGGACGAAGTCCTCGTCCCCTCCAGGCTTGAACAGTCAGCCAATGGATTCACCATCCATTTGTCCGCCGCTCGATCCAGTGGCCGGTAATGGGGAGGGAAATCACAGTATCTCGGCTCCGGCTAGTAGTTTAGGTTAGCATTTTTAGTCCTCGCAAGGGCGATTCTTGGGCGGATGATGATTCTCCATTTTTTAGCTGGTCTTGCGGGCTTTAATCCTCCTCGAGTTTGCACGTCGGAACAAACTCAACATCATTCTGAGATAAATTCCGGTCGTCTCATGGGGTGGCGAGGTTAGAATTTATCATCGTGCATAAGCGATGTCGAGGTTAGGTGCTTGGATCGATTAAAAGGGTTCAACGACAATGACTACGGCCTGAAGGTGCTAGTCCTTAGGGGCACGTGCATGAAGTTCTTTTGACAGTCATCAGCAAGGTCAAGCTGGCTTCGATAAGAGAAAGGCGACATCGGCACAATGGCGGTTTGTTTACGATGGAAGTGGTCGTTCTGTGGTAAAAAATTCTTGATGTAATTTTTATTATGTTTAAGATGTTTTGTACAACTCATAGGCTTGCTAAAACTCAGTCGACTGAGATTAACTAAGTCTTAGTCAACTGGATAGCCATTAGATCTTTACATGAAGATTCGTGCTCAACTGAGAAACGTCCAATCGCAACATTTTGTCTCACCATTTGCAACATATCTTCCTACCGGTAACAGCATCCGTGTTGCTAGTTGTAGCATGTCGTATCACCGGACACAACATCTGCCCTCGTTGATTGTAGCATGTCATCCCAATGGTTAGCATCCCAATTGATGGTTGCAACATGTAGTCGCCACGGTTGTAGCATCTGTTGTCGTTCCTCACAACACTACTTGCAACATTTATCACCGTCGATTGCAGCATCTAGCCTTGCCACTAGTAACACCACAACTACGCTGACGTCACTCGACTGAGACTTCTCAGTCGACTGAGTTCTAGCCACCATCTTGTACTTGATAGATTCAGATATTTTTTCCACAAAAGAGGTTGATCACAGTGACGTTTGTGGTTGCTGTTTGGTGGCTGCAGGAGTCCGGTGACTCTGCGAGGTTCGAGTGCCGTAGTTGAAGATAGAGCATTAGCAAGACTCCGGCTAATACAATACCTGCAGCCACTAACTGATGGAGACATGTTGGCGCACGTTTCACAGACTCATCTTGCTCCAGGAACAATGCAATGGTAAATGGAGGACCAGATTAATTAAGAAAGGAAGGGTCAAGGGAAGGCAGCTTGTGCATGCTAATGTCGTACTCCTATTCTTTTGTGAAACATGACATGGTCTATGCCTACCTGCCTCACCGAATATAATTGGACAAATATATGTTTGACGACTATAGTAGCTTAGCCTTGTGCTCTCCGGTTGAGTCATTGCTGCACAAAATGGATGCATGCAGTATAAACAGTGTCACTACACAGAAACGAATACCAATGATAAACCATCTGAAGCAGACCAAATTTCAACTATCAGCAATACTCCTTCTGTAAACAAATATAAGACGTTTTAGGTCACGAGGAAGCAACACACACAACTCCTACATAATTTGTAACCTGTCAAAGGCAACGGTTTTTTCAGGGGTGTGAAGGTGACTCCTCTCCAACCAAGACCCACCACCAATGCCTTTCAGTTCCGCTCTTCTTTTCACCATCATCTGTCTTGCCTCCCTCTCCACCTCCAACATCGCCCTGATGCTGCTTGCGCACCTGCTGCTCCAAGATCCACTGGGATGAAGGTTTCGTCATTCATCACCGGGACCCATAGATGTAGAAGCTTCGTCTTTTGCTACTGGTGAGCAAGCATGTCGCATACCATGTCATCCTGGCGCCACCGCCAGGTCCGCCTTCGGCCGCCACGACCTTCTGCCTGTACTATATTTTCTGATGCGCTACTACTAATTCAACCGGTAGGGGAGATTATTTTTCCTACTGACTAGTTGCCAATTTCGTATATCAGCATCGTTCATTTTGGCATGTTTAGTTTATCAAACAGACTATGCATCTACTACAGAGGAGATTATTCAACCTGCAACATACAACTAGTGTTGTTTGTGTTGTTTAGAGAAACCCTACTGTCATCTTTCCAACTGATAGTGGTAGGCTTCTTCTTCTTCTTCTTCTTCTTCTTCTTCTTCTTCTTCTTCTTCGAGTAATAGATATACTTAATTATATCATCAGAATTTTAAGATATTTTTTGAGTAGATAGAAATATTAAATTTGAATTGAGACACCTATTCCATGAAGGATTTGAACTTACCTTCTATTTTTGTGCCTTTAGTAGGCTTAGTATTTTAATCAGTTGCACTGACTTCTTTAGCAGAGCAGGGAGCGATCGGCACGTGTAATGTGAGATATAGTCGCCGCGCTAATATCTTCCGTCAAGCGAGTCATAGTTGCGCCTAACTTGGTTGGTTCCTAATTAGCGCTCAAGGCGCTAAATTGTATCCAATGACCAATGCGATTGCCGATTTCGCACTCTGGGCACTAAATTGTATCCAATGTGATTCTACGTCAAATTGTCAGCGAGCCGCACAAGTATTCGAAGTGATCGACCGGGCTGAACCATTTAGCAGCAAGGTGTGCATCCCACCAATCCCGGTTTTTAGAAACCTTCTGGAAGGTTCCAAGCCGGGTTTTTCAATTTTGTAAACCTTCTAGAAACTTCTTAAACCGATTCTTTTTTATTTTTCATTTTTCGTATTTTCTGTTTGTTCCTGTTTTTTTCCTTTTTCTCTTTTTTTCGTTCTTCATTTTTCTTTTTCTTTCATTTTTTCCTTTCTTTCTGTTACTCTTTTCCTTTTCTTTCCTTTATTAATTTCTTTCTTTTCTTTCCTTTTAAACAAAGTTCCAAGAAATAAAAAATGTTTACATTTTTTAAATTTTATCCATTTTTCAAAAATGTTCCTGATTGGTAATTTAGTTCAACATTTCCAAAAAACGATTTTCAAATATTGTTCGTTTCCTTTACAAAAGTAGTTTAGAAATAAAAAAAAAATAGAATTTCACTTTTCAAAATTGTTCACATTTATATTGAGTTCACAAATTCAGAAAATGTTCATGAATTTCAAAAACAATTCCCACTTTAGAAATTCGTTCACAAATTTGAACAAACATTCATGTTTGCAAATTTTCAAAATGTTCGGTGAATTTCAATAAATGTACACATTTTTATTTATACTCACAAATTCAAAAAAAAATCAAGAATTCCCAAAAATAGTTTTAACTTTGCCAAATTTGTTGAGTGATAAAAAAACAAAGTTCATGTTTTCAAAAATGAATTCTCAAAGTCAAAAAATGTCTTGGGAATTTTTGAGAAGTGCACATTTTGTAAAAAGTATTCGTAATTTCAAAAAGAATTCGCATTTCCAATTTTTGATCGAATTTTCAAAAAAAAATATGGTGCTGTAAAAATTGTTCATAATTTCAAAAAATGTTCTCATTCTCAATTTTGTTCCCTTTTTCAAGAAATGTTTGAGAATCCCAAAAAAATGTTTGCATTTTCATGATATATTATTTAAAAGATGTTCATAAATTTGGAAATGTTGGCGTTTCAGAGAATATTTGCTTTTTTCACAAAGAAAATAGCATTCAAATTTTTTTTAAAGGTTTAAATTTGTTACATCTTATAGTTCATATACACTGGACTGCCATTCTAGGTACAAATTCCTAGGTGTTACGGTGGCTAGCGAGTTGTTCACTGGCAAGATGTCCTCGGTTCTATTCCTCACTGGTACTCTGGTTTCCGGGAATTTTTGTGAACGTTTAACTTTGTCGCTGTGACTTGTTTCTTTTAAGTGTCGCGTTGGAAATCTAGCACCAGAGTTTGTCCGTCGGAGCGGCTAGCACATCGCACACATCACTACGAAGTCATGGGTTTGAGAACTAGTGCGTTAGCGCCTCATGACATTGCAAATGAGCTGGCCCAGGTGTACCCGACCCTGTACGAAACATCGACTATTTGACGCAAGGAGCCTCACAAATGAGCTCCCTTATCCAATTGGTATAGGGGACACAACCCTCCCAGCGCTACACCCCTAAATGGGCCCGCCTACCTAATCTTCATTGTAGTGGTTTTGTAAACCAAGGTTCCCATGGTATTTCCGGTTAATTTTCTACTCCCTCCGTTCCTAAATATTTGTCTTTTTAGAGACTTCAAATGGACTACCACATATGGATGTATATAGACATATTTTAGAGGGTAGATTCACTCATTTTGCTCCGTATGTAGTCACTTGTTGAAATCTCTAGAAAGACAAATATTTAGGAACGGAGGGAGTATGATTTTCAGTTTTTTTTTTATTTTAACTCACTTTTATTATGTTATTTTATTCTTTTTTTTTATCTTTTGCAAAAAACATGAACATTTCTATAAACTTCTTTGTGAGAATTTAAAATTCATTATTTTTTTGGAAATATCTGATTCTTTTAAAGTCCTGAACTTTATTAAAAGTCAGAAATTCTTCTAATTCATGAATATGTTTCAAAATTGATGACAATTTTAAAAATTAGAGAATATTCTTAGTTTAAAATTATAAAACAAATTGTGACTTTTTTAAAATTGACAAACAATTGAAAATTCATGACCTTTTCTAAAAATTTATAAAGAATTTTCTTTCATAAAACCTTTTAAGTCAGTTTGTTTTAAAGCATCAATTGCTGGTTTTTTCAGAGAACGAGAAAAAAAACAAGCGACCGCAAACGAGCGAGTGCTACACTGGGCAGGCCGACGTGAGCGCTTAATAGGAGGTCACCATGGAATGAATGGATAGTTGCAAGCAAGTTCTTCAAAAAAAAAAAAGTTGCAAGCATGATTGTTCAAAGCGCAATTCATCGGGCATTCCTGGAATGAAGGAGCAAACCGACCATAGGCAAGACGAAGATGGACGGCGGTTCTAACATCTGGCTGAAACTGAAAGGCGGGCCCTGTGCATGGCCACGTTGACCCCAAGTTTACTGTTGGCTAACCATGGTGGCCAGTCTGTTCGATCTGTCCAGTATGTACAGTTGGTTTCTGAACTCTGTGACTGCTGCGGTGCAGATTCTGCAACTTTGTGCTCATACTGCTACGTGTGTGTGCAGGTTTGGGTTTTGTGTTTGCTGACTCTCTTGAACTGAATCAAACCCATTACAGGTCCGCTGCTGATGATGAAAAAAGAAACGCCAACAATTTTTCGATGTCTCACCATCACAAAACTCCAGAAAAGCAGGGGGGATGTAGCCGCAATGGCGTATGACAACTCCTCGTAATCCCGCCATGTGGTCGATTGTATTTTCGCTGTCAGGCAAGAGGATTGACAGGGCAGCAGATCATGCCCAACCAAATCTGTCCTCTTCCATTTTACCCGTAATCCAGCTGATATGGATGCCCAACTTGAACTTGGGGCCGCAGAGTCGGTCGTAGCATACTATGATTACGACGCAGAGACTAAATTTAGAAAGTGTAAAATGGTCAGTGTGACAGTTTATAACTTCTCATGGAGAACATTTTTTTGCCTAACCATTATCTCTCTTTCCCTTGACTCATTGTCCGTCGAGCTAATGCCGTGTTATCGTGTTACTTCGGTCTTGTTGATCAGTGATTTGTTCGTGGTCTCTGCGGGTAGAATTGGCAAAAGGATGTTGTTTGATTCAGGCAGCCTTCTGAATTGCAGAGAACGGACGCAGATTCTATTGGGGCTGCAGATCATCTTGACCGAGTCCGACAAAGTGGGTTGGATAGAGAACTTCTAAGCCATGCACTGTTCATGCATGCTACCAAACACACCCCAGCGAAGCTCCAAGACAATGTGCGACAATGAGGCATGGGTGTTAGCCCTCATGGATGACGAGCGGGGTGGCATGGTTTGGTGTGTGTTGGGGGGGGGGGGGGGGGGGGGGGGCGATCTAGAAAGTTCATATTTGGTTGTGCCTTTTCCGTTGTTTTCACTATTTGTTTTTCCGAGTTGTCTTTTTGATTTCTCCTTTCCTTTTTATTTTGTACTTTTGTTTTTTAAAATGTTCACAAATTATATATAAAAAATTAAAATTGTTCACTTAAAAAACAAATGCATGCTTTTTAGAAATGTTTGCAGAAGTTTTTTCAAAAATTATCGTTTTGTCAAAAAATGTCTATATTTGGAATTTAATAAATATCTGTATTTTTTAAAATTAAAAATAAAAACTGACACAAAAGTAGTAGAAAAAAAGAGAGGAAGAAACGCTCGCTACAGTCGCTACAGAAGAGCTGAGCACAACTATTCGGCATGGGAGCAGGTAATCAAGGAGTATTCCTTGGAGAACCCCTGCAAGGGTCAATTTTGGTGGGCTGGGAGCATGCCACTTGGGGAGCCACCGCGTGTCGCGTGCCGGGCGCTCCCTTCGGATTTTTTTTCTGTACCTGTTTTTTGCTTTTAGATTTTTTTTGGTTTTTGGTTTTTCCCATGGTTTTAAATAGCACGCTATAGCGTCTACAAGAGGCCTTGCGCTAAGAGACTTTAATTCAAACTAATGAACACACATTTTAAATAGCGCACTATAGCTCCGCTATAGCACGCTATAGCACTTAGAAGAGGTCCGCCGGTAAGAGCCTTAGCGCGCTATTTAAAACTATGGTTTTTCCCCAGTTTTTCTTAGGCTTTGGACAAAAACAATTTTGAAAAAAAAATTGCATGAAAAACGCATTTCTTTTTTCATGAGAGGCGAATACTTACTTCTCGTGGAGGCACATATTGGCTCCCGCGAGTGCCTCACGGGAAATGAAAAAAAGCATGTTTTCTTTCTTTTCTCACTATTGCGGGAGGCATAGATTTGCTTCCATGGGAGGCACAACTATGTCTCTCGGAAAGGAAAAGAAACACGTTTTTTTCTTCAACGGGAGGCATAGATTACTTCCTTGTGCCTCTCGGAAAAGGAAAAGAAATAAGTTTTTTTTGTTCCACGGAAGGCACATATTACTTACCTGTGCCTTTTAGAAAAGGAAAAGAATATTCGTTTTTGCTTTCTTTCGTGAAAGGCACAGATTTACTTCTCGTGCAGCCATAGATTTGCTTCTGCGAGAGGCACAGTTGTGCCTATCGAAAAAGAAAAAAAACGTGTTTTTTTCTGCAAGACGTACACATTTGTTTCTCGTTGAGGCACATATTTTCTTTCGCGAGAGGCACAGCTGTGTCTCTTCGAAAAGGGAAAAGGTGAAAAAAACATGGTTTTGGTTTCTTTTTTGCCCTTTTTTGTTAAAAAAAATCAGCATAACCTATCAACATGGGATCAAGTTTCAAAAAATTTGACGCGAGGAATCCAACGAAAAACTGTTCGAGATTTGGACGCATAGTTTAAGAGATAAAACGTTTGAATAAATAAATCAGAAAAAGAAAAAAAATCAGATTGTAACAAGTGGCGCACATGCAGTGCGCCATTTGTCGCAATCTCTGGAGATGGGAATGCCTTTTACAAAGAAGTGCTTTTTTTTAGACAATTTACAAAGAAGAGCTGAGCGTGCTCCAGTGCGTTTGGGCGATAATTTGCCGCAACAAGCGGCCTGAGAGATTTATATGGGCCTTTTCTTTCCTTTCCATAGGCTGTTACGTCAAAGTGGGCCTCTAACAGGCCGAGGCACGCAACAGACGCTGCCACCGATCTCCTAATCCAACTCCCGCCGGCGGCCGCCGCCGGAAAATCCCCCGCCCTCTGCCGCCCGTCCTCCCTCGAAGCTCTTCTTCTCCACCCCTCGTCTCTCGCTGCGCGGAGTGGATCGATAATGGCGCGGCAAGATATAAAGCAAGAGAGGTAGAGCGGATCGATGGCTGGAGAGCGCCGGCGCCGGCGACGGGAGAGGAGGAGGAGGGAGGCGTCAACTTGCGGTGCATTGGAGTCTGTAGCACTGCATATTTTCCCCCTATGAATCTGATATATTCATTTCGTGATGTATTTTGTGCCGATTCAGATTTCTCAGCAAATTATATGGCTCTTCATTGGGGACATGATTATGGGAATCCTTTTATCCATCTTATTACATCACAATTATGCTAGTAACAAGAATATCAAATGTCCCCCTTTTGCATATTTTGAATCACATGAACTCAGATGCCATCTTACCAAGTTGACAGATTGTCCGTTTCTGCTGCATTGCTTCAGAATGGAGTGCCTTACATAGCAATATATATTGAGCTATCTCTTAGGATGAAGACAATTTACCCATTATGATATACAGGTCCTCTGCTCAACAAATTCACACCTATGAGTATCTCTTAGGATGAAGACTATTTATCCCATTATATGATATATGTTTGTCGTACTTTTCGTAGTTCAGTATTGCCACCATGTATGTCTATTTGTCGCCCCCTGCAGGTCCCATGCTAGTGAAATAAGAGTATGAATTACTATTCGCATTATCGGGTCGGGCATCTTGGCCACAAGGGCGAACATTCTTTTGGTCTCAGACTTTTCTGAAGAGACGTGCATCGGACTGGCTGTTTTGGGTGGTGTACACTTGCACTTGAACTGTTAATAACACAACCACAACCACACACATCATCTACCACCGAGTGCAGACTAGTAGTCACTTACCTGTGAGGCTGAGAATTAGGATACCCAATAAATTGTCCAAGTTTTCCACACCAATCTCTTTCATCGATGTGAACTCTAGTTACTTGTAAACTAAGGAGATGCTCGGCAGCTTGCCATTTTCTTACCCAACAACACTTCAATGGCGCCGTTGCAGAAACTCTTCCATACCTCACTTCTCCTGCTAGTATGCGCAGCCAAGGCGGCCAACCCGGAAGCAGAAGCGGAAGCACTTCTCCGATGGAAGTCCACTTTGGTTGGCGCCAACTCACTGTCCTCATGGTCCACCGCGAATTCCACCTGCTCTTGGTTCGGCGTCGCCTGTGACGCTGCCGAACATGTTACTGAGCTCAGCCTTCCCAACGCCGGCCTCAACGGTACGCTCGATTACATGTATTCGGCAGCGCTCCGGAACCTCACCAAGATCAAACTCAACAACAACAGTCTTGCTGGCTCCATCCCGGCCAACATATCCATGTTGCTCACGCTCACCTTTCTGGACTTGAGCAGCAACAATCTTGTTGGCTCCATACCTCGCTCATTCTCCAGGCTCCAAAACCTCAAGGCACTGCGGCTCTCTGCAAATAATCTCACAGGAGGAATCCCAGAGGAGCTGGGGATGATATCTGGGTTGCGGAATCTTGTACTTTACAGCAATCCCCTTGGCGGGTCGATCCCAGCATCACTCGGGCAGCTTCAGTTGCTACAGATGCTCCACATACAAAACGCTAGTCTGGTTTCTACTCTTCCACCCGAGCTGGGGAACCTTACTAGTCTTAAGTACATGATCCTGTCACAGAATCAGTTATATGGAAGTTTGCCACCATCTTTTGCCAGGATACAAACATTGTTATTTTTTCACATGCATGGAAATAATATCAATGGTAGCATCCCGTCAGAGATGTTTGCAAATTGTACCAAGCTCGAGCGTTTCATTGTATATGGAAACTTGTTAACTGGAAGCATCTCATCGCATATCATCAAGTGCAAGGAGCTCGAGTTTTTTGATGGATCCGAAAACTTGTTAACTGGAAGCATCCCACGGGAGATAGGGAGCATGCGAAACTTGCAGGTATTGTTCTTGTGGAAAAATCACCTTACTGGAATTATGCCATCAGATATTGGTAATGCAACATCTTTGAAATTCCTTGACGTCAGCTCCAACCATCTAGAGGGTGAGCTTCCTAAAACTACCTCCTTGCTGGTAAATCTTGTTGCTCTCAGCTTGTCTGGCAACAAGTTTACGGGTACCATTTCTAATCATGACAGCAAGCAGTTGCCCGTTGTCAAGGTTGCCAACGGTAGAGACAATAGCAGCTTCTCGGGAGAATCACACTCTGCTTTTTGTGGATTAACACTTCTGCAGCTCTTGGATCTATCAAACAATGAGCTGTTTGGAGATTTTCTTGCTTGCCTCTGGAATTTGAAAGATTTACAAGCCTTGGATTTGTCAGGCAATGCTTTTTCTGGGGAAGTTCCAAGCTCAACTTTCTATAACTCTTCACTAAGGTCACTGCAATTGTCAAGCAACAACTTCACAGGTTGCTTTCCAGCGGTGTTGAAGAACTTAAAAAGCCTTGTTGTTTTGGATCTCAGGAACAATAAGATTTCTGGTGTAATTCCTCCGTGGATAGGGGAAAGCAATCCTTGGTTGAGGATTCTCAGCCTACGAGCAAACATGTTCTACGGAAGCATTCCTTGGCAGCAGCTATCACTCCTCCCTCGTCTCCAACTCCTTGATCTTGCAGAAAATAATTTTATAGGTTCCATACCAGAAAGTTTGGTCAACTTCTTGATGAGACAGACTTTTGTGATGCAGCCAGTTGTAACAAACGTCATAGTACTTACCACCTATAGATATTTTTATTTTTACAATGGAAGCATGGACATAATTTGGAAGGGACGGGAGTACACTTTTAAGGGAAGACATGCCTTTGTGACTGGTATTGATCTCTCTGGTAATTCTCTATCTGGTGAGATCCCTTCAGAGCTGACAAGTCTGAAAGGCATGCAGTTACTAAATATTTCAAGAAATAATCTGTCCGGTAGTATCCCCAAGGATATTGGCAATCTAAATTTATTAGAATCCCTTGACCTCTCTTGGAACAAACTATCAGGTCATATTCCTCCTAGTGTCTCAAACCTGACGTCTCTCACCGCTCTCAATCTCTCCAACAACCTTCTGTCTGGAGAGATACCTACAGGCAATCAGCTCCAAACACTTGAGGACCCATCGATCTACGGCAATAATCTTGGACTTTGTGGCCCTCCATTGAGCATTCCATGCACAAACAATTCAAGTAGTACAGCACCAGTGGATGGCGACCATGAACATGAAACGGTGTGGTTGTACTACTCGGTGATTGCTGGAACTGTCTTCGGTTTCTGGGTATGGTTTGTAGCATTGTTCTTCTGCAAGATCTGGCGGTTTGCATTCTTCAATTGCATCGATGCCATGCAGCGGATTGTTGTGCACAAGATGAAGCGTACTTGATTGTATTTATGACACTTATCTGCTTCCCACTATATAAGCTGCAGCTCTTTGTTTTCTTACACCAATAATCTGCAAGTATATGTGCTTGTAGTGCGCTAGATTGGCTTGTATGTAGTTGTATGATGTGACCAATGTCGAACAGAATTGTATTAGTTTTTATTCTCTGAATTTGTGTGCTTTCCTAAGATTTTTTGGCTCAATCTAGTAAGTTCTTGTGTTTTTCTTCTTGTTCCGTGTTTATTGAATCCTGTGAACCAAAAAAGGCCCTTAAACAAAATATTTTGTGGACGAATATGGCAGGAACAACCAGACAGTCCGTCTCCTCTGTAAAAAAAAATGGTTAACCTTGACAGTTGTGACCATCTCGAACCGGGCTACCCCCTTGCCATTAACACAAAAATAACATGTTCTTACAAGCCAAGCTGGGGATGGGGGGAAAGAGTGAAGCAAGTTTGAGCGCTTATGAAAAACCAGCTGCTAATGCCCCAATGTCGGAACATGTAATTTTTTGAAGAAAATGGTCAAAACATCTACCTCAGGGCAAAAATCATAAGCACAGATTATTACAAGTCCAAAACAAGTGACAGACACAGAAAGAGGTCGGCTACTATCTCAGCGAAGCTCAGCCACTCGAGTCTCCAGTCACAGAAAGAAGCTGTGACAATGATGGAGGTCCAGGAAGTCAGCAAAGAACAAGCATAATATATAACCTCAAGGGGAGAAGGCATCACATGATAACCTCAAGGGGGTTCGGGTTGTAAGAGCTTTTCAAGGTAACGCCGCGTGGAGTCGGAGTCGAGGAACACTCGGACTTTGATGAAGTCCATTGTTTCAGAGTACAACAGCGACAGACGTCGAGAAAGTCTGCTAAAAATCAAACATCATCATTCGTTGTAGCACCCAAGCTCGAAAGGCTTTGGTTAGTACTACCTGATTTGCAGTGCCAGTTGAAAATTCAGGATAGGGTTAGCTGATAACTTGGTATGTTTGGTGTTGTAGATTAACCTTTGTGGGTAGTTTGATGGATCTGCCTTGTATGTACCGTTGGTTCCTCAACTTTGTTACTGTTGCGGTGCAGATTCTGCAACTTTGCATGCGCATTGCTGTTAATGCAGGGTTGGATTTTGGTCTGTTGACACACTCTGAACTGAACTGAACCCAATACAGAACCGCTATTGTACTAAGAAAATAGAAATGCCAGCAGTTTTCTGATGCCATCATCACAAAACTTTAGCAAATTTAGAACTTCGGGCGTTGCATCTGCAGAGCAGAGTCTTCAACCTGCAAACACAGGACGTTTTGTTTCTACTGTGTAGCAAAAGTCCTTCGGCCATCTTTCCAGTCGTGTGATCATCCCTATGAGGAACAAGGATTGACGTGGCAGAAGATCATGTCCAACAAGTCTCTTCTTCCATTTCCCTCTCAACTCACTCCAGAGCAGCTTTCATCCTGCAGCCCGTGGCGGGTTTTCGCAGGCCGTGGAGAAGAGGAATTTGGCAATGCTTCGCTGCCAACATTCAGGGAGCTACCCTTGCTGTACAAGGACATTTCAGTACTGCAATCCATGCCGTCTCCTCTGAGAACTCAGGACGTAGTAGCTCTGCAAGCTGCTCATTGCAAGCGACGACCGCCACCCTCATCGGTGGCGATCAAGTTCCTGGATGTTGCCACATGTTTTCATAAGTATGACAGTTAAGAGGAGATATATCTCCAGACCACAACCTGTTTTCAGGTTTTTCAGCAGGGAAGTAGGTACTGGCAGTCTTGATATATGCAGTTCTTTTGCACCTCACAAAATTCATCGCATATCAGCATCAGATAAATACATAAATGTATGCGCTCACGTCGTACTGTACTGTATGCCTTTGAATGTTTGGAACAACCGTCGGTCAAATACCAGTAACAGACAGGTAAGATTTACACTCTCTTGCAGAAGAAAGAACGGGACAATCAGCAGCCTTTCACATATGTCTATATATGGATCATTACATACAAAAAGGGTTTAGATAGCCGTGGTTTTTGTTTTTTCCGCTACTTCAGCCAACGTATCGGAGCAAGACGCCGTCGTTCCCGAGCACGAACCCTTGGTTGTCGCCAATGAACCTGCAACACACCCATTGTAAATTTTGGCAGAGTTTCAGACTAGAAACAGACTCAGACCCTGAACAAGTAAAATAATGATATCTCCTGCGGAATTCAGGTGATCCGAGTGCTTACTTTACGGAGTAGAGGTTGCCGGGGATGTTATCTGCCGCCCTGTCACGCACCCAGGTCTTGCCGCCGTTGGTTGTTTTCAGCAGGACGCCGCTCCCACCGGCAGCCCACGCCTCGTCCTTTAAAATGTAACCGCAGATCAGCTAGTTGTTCAATCTTATAATTGGTATCATGTAAGCAGAGCACCCTTCGTTTCAGTTATTGTTACCTTTGAGCGGTAGCCCACGTCCAGAATTCCAAAACCGCGACTTTGCACCGACGCTTCCTCAAAGTCTTCAACTATCTGGAAATGGATCCTAGTTAGAATATGTTAATGAGCGCTCAAAGGAACTGTGTATGCTGTATTTGCCCATTTTGCTAGCTAAACTGATCAAATCCAAAAAGAACTAGCACTCGCCCCTGTTCCTTTACTGAGGAAGAGCCCACCGCCGCGCACGAGGAGCCAGAGACCACCATCTGCTCTCCATCCCATGTTCTGTATCCTCCGCGCCACAGCCCTGTTGTGCGGTTGCCAATATAGCTGCAATATTGCAGGTGTGTACAGATATTTCAGAACCAAACCCGGGCGACTCATTTCACCCAAATCGACACTGCAAAGTAGTAGCTTAATATCATCGAACCTGCCCAGGCTCCCATGTCAAGAAGAAGTTCCCGCGGCTGGAGACAGCGACGTAGCTGCCGTCAGGTGAGCGGTTCACCGTGTTGAAAGTGCCGGTGTAGTAACTCGCACCGCTAATGCCGCTCGAAACTGTTCTGCACCACAGACAAAAACGACAGAGCAAACAATGTCATGCCTTGCCTTGATCACCCAATTGCACATGATAGGAAGCAGGAAGTAGCACCAGACAGAGTGCAACCTACTACTGTCTAGAAAGCTTAATACCATCGCAAACAACCTTAACAGAATTAGCAGAACAAAATTATAAGTTTTCATGATGAATTGAACTAGACACACATGATTGGCATGCTTGTTCCCCTACCTGTTGAGAGTGGCCGAGACGGTCTCCTGCACGGCGGCCTTCCAGTTGTAGCCGCGGTTCGAGGTCACATAGATGGCCCCCTCGTCGGTCACCATCTCCGCCCTCTGCTCCCCGGTAGCCTGGATGTACACCTGCCACAGAATCAACCATCAGTCAAGTCCCTACCTCTGTTCTTCCCTCAATTTAGTTGGTATATGAAACTGCAATGCAAAAAATAGTGTTGCAATTCAGAAAATGCAGTCAAGAGGGGAATGAATTCATCAGTTAGTTACTACCATGTCCCCTGGGAGCTGGGCGCTGAGCGGGATCCTCTCCCAGCTGTCGCCGGCGTCCTTGGTGTGCAGCAGGATGGCCGGCTTGCCGACGATCCACCCCTCCTTGCCGCTGAAGCTGACGGAGTTGAACCTGTAGTTGAAGTCCTCGTCCTCCGCCGACGGGATGGAGCGCGGGAACCAGGTGCGCCCGCCGTCCTTGGTCTCCAGGATCGTCTGCCTCGTCCCCAGGAGGAATCCTACGACAGAGCAGAGGATTGTCGATCGGCATGGTGTTTCTTTGGCCACTCAATCCATGGCCTGAACAGAACAGAGAGACATAATTGCTGAATGTTACTCGTATTTCCATACCGTGGGAGGGGTCGTCGGGGACGAAGGCGATGTCGAGCAGGACGACGCCGGGGTCGATGGGGAGCCCGACGCGCTCCCACTCGGACAGGTCCTCCGCGCGCGCCGCGGGGAGCCGGGGAAGCAGCAGCGGCGCGGCGGCGGCGGCCACGGCCGCGGTGGCTGTGTCGGCAATGAGGCCGCGGCGAGACGTGGTGGTGGCGGAGTCGGCCTGGCAGGCGCGGGGGACGAGGAGGCGGCCCCGGCGGCGGGTGGGGAGGAGGAGGTGGAGCGCGGCGGTGGCGGTGGCCATGGCGGGAACGGGAAGAAGCTGCGCTGCTGCTGTCTGTGGCTGGGCCTTCCGCGCCCCTGCTGCCCCTTATCCAACTTCTCTTGACCACGAACTCCTGCATGCGTCTACGTGGCCAAACCGTATGCTTTCTCCGTTATGCTAAAGTATTTATTTATCCTCCGCCCAGATGCCATGTACACTGGCATGTGAGCCCCATTTCCTCTTCTCTTTTGGCTCTGCAATTTGTTTTTCTAAAAAGCTTTAGGCCTTCTTTTGGTTTACATGAATTTTGTGGGACTTCTAAAGGATATGGATTTTATAGAAAAAATTCCTTTGAACCCTTTGGTTTGTAGGAATGAATTCATATTCTTACGTAGGATAGGAAATAATCATTCACATTTTGCAAAAAAAAAAATTAATATTAGCGTAGACTCAATGGAAAAATCCATATCCTATGAATTAAATGGCATCTTTATCTATAAAAAATGAGATGCATACCATCTTATATCTTATGGTTTTCCTATTCCAATGATTTTCCTATCCTATGAACCAAAAAAAGGCCTTGTTTCATTAACGAAGAAGAAGATTGTTCATCAATTAATTAAAAGAAAAAAATAGGTACTTCATATGCCAAGCCTTCTCAACTCATGTTGGGTGAACACTAAAAAGCTTTAGGCCTTCTTTTGGTTTACATGAATTTTGTGGGACTTCTAAAGGATATGGATTTTATAGAAAAAATTCCTTTGAACCCTTTGGTTTGTAGGAATGAATTCATATTCTTATGTAGGATAGGAAATAATCATTCACATTTTGCAAAAAATTAATAATAGTATTAGCGTAGACTCAAGGGAAATATCCATATCCTATGAATTAAATGGCATCTTTATCTATAAAAAATGAGATGCATATCATCTTATATCTTATGGTTTTCCTATTCCAATGATTTTCCTATCCTATGAACCAAAAAAAGGCCTTGTTTCATTAACGAAGAAGAAGATTGTTCAGCAATTAATTAAAAGAAAAAAATAGGTACTTCACATGCCAAGCCTTCTCAACTCATGTTGGGTGAACACTAAAAAGCTTTAGGCCTTCTTTTGGTTTACATGAATTTTGTGGGACTTCTAAAGGATATGGATTTTATAGAAAAAATTCCTTTGAACCCTTTGGTTTGTAGGAATGAATTCATATTCTTATGTAGGATAGGAGATAATCATTCACATTTTGCAAAAAATTAATAATAGTATTAGCGTAGACTCAATGGAAATATCCATATCCTATGAATTAAATGGCATCTTTATCTATAAAAAATGAGATGCATATCATCTTATATCTTATGGTTTTCCTATTCCAATGATTTTCCTATCCTATGAACCAAAAAAAGGCCTTGTTTCATTAACGAAGAAGAAGATTGTTCATCAATTAATTAAAAGAAAAAATTAGGTACTTCACATGCCAAGCCTTCTGTAACACCCCCGGTGGTTAACTACAGTAACCACCTTTTTTATTATGCCATGTCATCATGTTTAACAGCGCATGATCATCATTAACATCATATTGCATTTCAACTCCTAAGTCAAAATCCAAATTTAAATGAAAGTGGAAAATAAAAGTTGTCCAACATAGAAACTAAATTGTTCATTAAATAGAAAATAAATCAGAGACAATTCTAAAATTGAAACCAACATCATTGGAGTTGGGTAAGTGACTCAAACACCCCCAAACAGTGATTAAAGACAATATTTAATTACCTTTTATTTAATCTAAAATAAATATGAAAAGATATTTACCCCAAACTAGTTTTTGGTGGTAGGATATATTGTGCTGTGATTTGTGGGCCAGCTCTCATATTTTACAAAACTCTAATGGGGGCCACACATTTTACAAAACAGTAAAGAAAAAGAAAAGGCAAAAGAAAAATAAAAACAGGAAAACGAAACCCACCCCCTCTCTCCCTCGTGGGCCTCATGGCCCAGCGGCCTATGCCGGCCAGGCCGGCCCGCTCCCACACGCGCTGGCCTATTTGGCCACCCCCCCCCCCCCCCCGAAACCTAACTGCTACCCCCCACTCCCTCGACCCCCCCCCCACCCGCTCGATCCCCTTCCCATTGGATCGGGCCACGCCCCGACCCCTGGCGCTGCCCCTCCGACCCCGCGCTTCCCGACACCGGCGCCGTTCCCAGCGCGCCCCGTGCCGCGTGTGGCTTCACGGCCTCACCGCGCCGGGCCTCGTCACCGTCACCTCACCGCCTCGACCACGACGCCGCCGTCGCTGACCGCCGACAACCGTCGCCTCCCCGACCCCGAACCAGCGCACCGCCACCTCGACATCGTCGCTCTGGGCCTCGTCCGCGACCGCGCCGTCGCCGGACTTCCTCGTCCCCATCGCCGTCGTCGGACCACCCCGACCCTCCCCGAGCCCGCTGCCCCTTCCCGTCCGGCCCGTGTGACCCCCGTCCGTCTCCCCCTCCCTCTCTGTCCCGCGTCGGAGCCGTGCTCTCATCGCGCGCTCACCGCGCCCTCTCTCCCCATCGCTCGCGCACGGCCTCGCCTCCCCTCCCCCAGACGCCTCCTCCACTGCTCCCGCCCGCGCGACCCCGCTGCCGCTGCTCCGCATCGCCATCACCCGCGCGCGCCGCCGCTCCCGCCTGTCGTGCACCGCCCGCTCGCGCGCCGACCGCAGCCCGCAGCCGCGCCGTTCGCCGCCACCGTGGCCGTGGCTTGCACGCGCCGCGGCGCCGTCGCCCGCGCCCGCGCATCCCTGGGCAAGCGCCCGAGCGGGCCGCGCCCGTGCGCCCGTGCCCGTGGTGGCCCGGACTTGTCCGGCCCCGCGCAGCCGCGCCGCGGACATGTCCGCCCCTGGGCCACTGACCCCAGGGCCCCACCCCGAAACGTTTTAGAAAATAAAAAAAATAATATAATAATAAAAATAATTAATTAATTAATTAATTAGTTAATTAATCCAGATTAGGTTAACCTAATTAAGTAGTTAGTGTTAATTAAACAGTAATTTAATTAGTTAAAACCTAATTAAGCTCAACAGTGTATGACAGGTGGGACCCACTGGTCCTGACGTCATGCTGACGTCAGCAGACACTGTTTCGGATAATGTTAGAATTAAATAATTAATTAAATTCAGAAAATTAATAAAAACTTTAGAAAATCATATCTTTTAATCCGTAATCCGGATCGAAATACTTTATACATGAAACTTGCTCAGAACGAGGATACGAACCCGGATACGCCCTCCGTATTCCTGTCAGATGCCCGTAGCTACATGAACATGGAACATTTTGCCTGAATTCGATAAATGAATAGTGCCCAGCTTTAATAAAATAAATCCAAATAAATTCCTAAATTAACTAAATCATTTAGTTAGGCAGTAGAACACCTCTGCATATCATTTAGGCATATCATACATATTGTTTGCATTATTGCTGTGAATTTATTGTTTCTCTCCCCCCTCCTTCTCTCTCGATAGACGCCGAGACCGACGCTGACGCAGTTGAGTATGACTACACTACCGGCGAGCAGCCCGTTGACGATCCCTCTCTCTTGCCAGAGCAACCAGGCAAACCCCCCCCCCCCCCCCTTTTGATACATCCCGATATCGCCCATTCTATTTCTCATGCTTGCATTAGAATTGCTGCTGCTGCTGCTTTACCTATTCTGATGCATAGCCTGTTTATTGTAACCCGCTGTTGATAATTACCTGCATATCCTAAACTGCTTAGTATAGGCTGGGTAGAGACCTATCAGTGACCCCACTTATCCCGACTGCCGCGCTGGATCGTCAGAAGACCCGATCAACGGGATTGAAGACCAGGCCCCGACACCGCACATCACCCCCCCCCTTAGTTGAAACCTCTTGTAGCACTTCTGATGTTAACTCTGTAGAGTAGCTATTCGGTCGTGGTCATCGAGGGTGATTCCTCCTTCACCGCTTCCGATAACGACGCTGTCGTACAACACCTCAAGTGTGGACCCAGTGAGGGTGATTCCTCCGAGTTCACCTTGACGATTACATCGAGTAGGAATCCAACGAGGGTGATACCTTGGATTCCCCTGATGTTATGGACACACGGATACTTGGACCTTACACTATTACTTGGATAGGCGGGTTGACCCTGAGGGGTATCCACGTGCGCCTGAGAGGCGAGTGTTGTGAAGGCAGGTGCCAGTGTGGTGCCCGAGTGGTGAATACGAGGCGCGGCCGGGCATTCTTAACCCTTGCAGCAAGTCCTCGAGACGGGGCGACGGGGTCACATCTTTCGTGAGTCTCTGCTCGTTACCGCAAGCCCTAGTCCATTAACGATTTGGATATTTGATCCGAGCAGGCCTCTGGCCTGATAGCACTAACCATCACGTGGGTATAGTATGGGCGTTCTGCATCGTATGCATCAGCCGAAAGCTCTGTCAGACGTCCAGTTCAGCACTGCGGCCGGGCTGGGCCGGCACCATCCTGAGGGGTGGAGCCTGGTTCGCCCGGCACGCAACGACCCGGAGGGCGAGGGGCGATGGCCAAGACCCCCTTGCGCTTAGGATGTAGACCGACGGGGACCTCTCTGCTGAGCCGTAGGTAGGGTTGCGGTGTGTCGTTTGACCGAGGCCGGGCATGACCCAGGAAAGTGTGTCCGGCCGGAGTTAAGCGAGCGTGTTGGGTAAGTTGGTGCACCCCTGCAGGGAGGAACACTTCTATCGATAGCCGGTCCTACGGTAAAGGACACTCGGAGTTGTATCCCGATCGATACAACTAGAACTGGATACCTGTGATGAGACCTGTATGTATGGCTCTGGGATTGCTTCTCGCAGGGAGTCGAGAAGGGATCTCAGGACGAGGTTGATGACTGTATGGCTCTGGGATTGCTTTCTCGCAGGGAGTCGAGAAAGGATCTCTGGGTGAGGTTGAGACTTAATGATACTGCTATATTATGTTGTACTGTTCTACTCTCTTCTATTGCTGCAAGACCGCTGACGATGCTAGTCTTCGATAGGACTAGGCCTTCTCTCTATTCTTGCATTTCTGCAGCCTAGTCCTCATATACAGCCTCCCTTTGACAATGTTGCATATCTAGTGTAGATCCTTGCTTGCTGAGTACTTCTGAGTACTCACGGTTGCTTTGTTTTCCTTTTCCCCCATATCAGTTTGTCGTGACCAGAGGACGGAGCCCCTTGGGACAGATGCCCCGACGATCGCTACTACTACTACCCAGAGGATGGTTACTACTACGAGTTGACTGACGACCAGGAGTAGGATCGGAGGGTCCCAGGCAGGAGGCCTACGCCTTTCGATCGTAGTGTTTTATTTTGCGCCGCCTTTCTAAAGGCCTTTCTGTTACTGTTTCATATCTGTACTCAGATATCTGATGCTTCCGCTGACGCTTGTTCGCAAGCTTATGTATTCGAGCCCTCGAGGCCCCTGGCTTGTAATATAAAGCTTGTATGACTTTATTTATGTTTTAGAGTTGTGTTGTGATATCTTCCCGTGAGTCCTTAGGCTTGATCGTGTGCATTTGCGTGTATGATTAGTGCACGATCGGGCCGGGGGCGTCACAAGTTGGTATCAGAGCCGACTGACTGTAGGAACCCCCCTTTCCAACTCCTTGGCCGAAGTTGAGTCTAGTGGTCCAAAACTGTTTTACTAACTTGGCTGTGTGGCTTACGGGCCCACGTCGCCAATTGGGTGGTATTAGGATCTTTTACTCCTCGACCTTTACTCTGGGACTCTGATCTCTCTTCTATTCGGGTTAAAATTTTACTAACTCCAACATTAGGTTCTCGTAATCACATCCACCCGGAGTTCTGAAATATCCCCCCTTGCTTCGAGATTGTGGGCCAGGTTTTGCTTACAGGATCCTTTTATCGAGGGCACCCTGTGTTGTCACTTGCAGATTCCTCGCTCCGTTAGTTTTCTCCGACGTTGATGTAGCCTTTGCTATGTCTCGTTGTGTACTTCCTTACCACGTGCCTGCGCGCCGCCTAGAATGTCTAGCTTCTAAATTTGCGCCGTTGTGCTGTCCGCATGTACCCGACTCTGTGCATGGATTGGTATGTCTTTCAACGACTACTATTTTACATCTAATGCCCTTCCTGTTCATCTCTCGTGTTACGTCCTGAATAACTCCTTACACATGCAGTCTTTCTTGCTAAACTGCCCCTGTTGATTTGGCAGGATGGCTGACGATCCACCACCTCCACCCTATATTGCCGCAATGATGCAACAGTTTGAACTCAACCGTCAGCAGTTTGAGCTTAACCGTCAGTTTATGACCGGAGTATTGGCTCAATTCCCAAATCAGAATGCTCAGCAACAGAATGTTCCAATAACTCTGGCAGAATTTGTGCGCCTCAATCCGTCCACTTTTCGCAGCTCGACTGATCCAATGGATGCTGATGATTGGCTCCGTGACATTGCCTTTCAGTTGAAGTCGGCTAATGTTATCCCTGATAGTTACGTCACCTATGCGACGTATCACCTAAGGGGTTCAGCTGCTCAATGGTGGGAAAGCCACAAGAGTATGTTGCCTGCAGAGACAGTAACCACTTGGCAGGGATTTCAGTCAGTTTTTCGTGCACGGTACATTCCTCAAGGTCTGATGGACCAGAAGAAGCAGGAGTTCCGCAAACTTACCCAGGGCACAATGACTGTGGATGAATATCAGAGGAAGTTTCTTGAATTGTCCCGCTATGCTGAAGATGACGTCTGCACTGACGCCCGCAAGCAGGATAAATTCCGTGAAGGACTCCGTACTGACATAAAACTCGCACTTGCAGTCCTTGATTGCACAGACTTCGCAACGCTTGTCAGCAAATCTTTCCAAATTGAAACAGCTCTGACTGAATGCCAGGAGTTGCTCAAGTGCACTCATGAAGCTGGCTCATCCTCGGGTCAGCCTGTTCAGAAACGTCGAGTCTGGATCCCACACAATGTTCATCACCGACCTGCCCCTGCACCGAGGGCGTCTTATGTTGCACCTCGTCTGCCTCCGCCGCCGAGACAGCTAACGATTCAGGGTGGACATCCCAATGTTGAAGCTCCTCCCCATAATGATGGTTTATGCCGCAAGTGTGGACACTCAGGGCATCGTGCCTTCAACTGTCCTCAGGGTCAGCCGCAAAATTCATCACGTTGTTCCGTTAACCGTAAAAAGGGCCAACGAAACCATCCTAGCAGAAATCGTAATGCCAGACCACCTGCTAATCAGCGTGTTCATGTCAACCAAGTCAACATGGAAGAAGCTCGACAGGACCCCAACATTGTGATGGGCACCCTTCTAGTGAATTCAATCCCAGCTTCAGTCCTCTTTGATTCTGGAGCATCGCACTCCTTCATGTCCGAAAGTTTTGCACGAAGCCATGATATCCTTTTGACAAGATGTCCACCCCATTGGTAATCCAGTCACCCGGGGCTAATTGGCAAACTACCAAGGTAAGCCACGGTAATCACATTGTGATTGGAGGATTGATGTTCCCCGTTTCACTCATTGCTCTCAAGACCTCCAACATAGACATTATTCTCGGTATGGACTGGTTGAAGCCTCATAAAGCTTTGATTGACTGTGCCACTGAAACAGTCCGCCTCACACACCCTTCCGGTCAGACTGTCAGATACTCAGCTCGTACAGTACAGGACGCCGAAGCTCAGATATATGTTCTAAATGCATTGAACGCTTCACCTCTTGAAGGCATCGAGAATGTTCCAGTTGTTCGTGATTTCCAAGACGTCTTTCCAGAAGAACTTCCAGGAATACCCCCTGCTAGAGCTGTCGAGTTTGTCATCGACTTGAAACCTGGCACTACCCCTATTGCGAAGCGCCCTTATAAGATGCCTCCGCATCATCTTCTCGAACTTAAGGAAGAGATCGACACGTCACTTAAGAAAGGTTTCATCCGCCCCAGTTCCTCTGCTTGGGGAGCACCTTCACTCTTCGTTAAGAAGAAGGATGGAACTAACCGGTTGGTTCAGGATTACCGACCTATCAACCAAGCAACAATCCAGAACAAATATCCGCTTCCCCGGATCCATGATTTGTATGATCAACTTGCCGGTTCCTCAGTATTCTCTAAGCTTGATTTGAGATTGGGATACCATCAGATCCGTGTTCGTGAAGAGGATATTCCCAAGACTGCATTTGTTACTCGTTATGGCTCCTACGAGTACACGGTCATGTCATTTGGCTTAACAAATGCTCCAGCCACATTCTTCCGTCTGATGAATTATATTTTCATGGATTACCTCGACAAGTTCGTCGTGGTATATCTGGATGATATTCTAGTATATTCGAAGAATAAGGAAGAACATGCTGAACACCTCCGTCTTGTACTGGAAAGGCTCCGAGAACACCAGTTGTATGCCAAATACTCCAAATGCGAGTTCTGGTTATCTGAAGTGACATACCTCGGTCATGTGATTTCCAAAGATGGCATTGCTGTTAACCTAGAACGAGTTCAGGCTATTCTTGACTGGACTCCTCCGAAGAACGTCAAGCAAGTGAGAAGTTTTCTCGGCCTTGCAAGTTATTGCCGCCGTTTTGTCGAGAACTTTTCCAAGATTGCTAAGCCTTTGACTGATCTGCTTCACAAGGGCGTTAAGTTCGAATGGACAGAAAAATGTCAGGAAAGTTTCCAGACACTCAAAGACAAGCTGACATCTGCCCCAGTACTATCTCCTCCAGATACCCGCAAAGACTTTGTGATTTATTGTGATGCATCCCGTGAAGGATTAGGCTGTGTCCTAATGCAAGAGCGTAAGGTGATTGCCTATGGCTCTCGTCAGTTGCGCCCACATGAAGAGAATTATCCGGTACATGATCTAGAACTAGCTGCTGTGACCTATGCACTGCAGTTGTGGCGACATTACCTTCTCGGTAATCGTTGCGAGATCTACACGGATCATAAAAGTCTGAAGTACTTGTTCACTCAACCATCTCTAAACCTCCGTCAGCAAAGATGGATGGAGGCCATTGCGGACTATGATTTGGGTATTTCCTATACCCCTGGCAAGGCTAATGTGATGGCTGATGCCTTAAGCCGCAAGTCCTATTGCGACAACCTCATGGTTAGGCGAGCTCAACCTCGTCTTTTTGAAGAACTGTGCAAGCTAAATCTGCGTATTGTTCCACAGGGCTCTCTTAATAACCTTGTGATACAACCAGATCTTGAGAAAGCTGTTAAGAGTGCGCAAGCTAAAGATGCTGAAATTGATCTGATGAAGAAAGACCTTCACCTTGTAAAGTACAGGGATTTCTCGCTGTCTGAAGATGGAACCTTGTATTTCAGAAACCGCATTGTGGTACCTCGTTTCGAACTCATGACTGACAAAGTCATGAAGGAGGCACATGACACACCATTGTCTATTCATCCAGGTAGCACCAAGATGTATCGTGATCTCTGTCAAAGGTACTGGTGGTCTAGAATGAAGCAGGACATTGCTCGTTATGTTGCTGAATGTGATGTGTGTCGACGCGTTAAAGCAGAACATCAGAAACCAGCTGGAATTCTGCAACCACTTCCTATTCCTCTATGGAAATGGGATAAGGTTCAGATGGATTTCATTACAGGACTTCCCAGGTCACAGAAGGGTCACGATGCTATTCTTGTCGTCGTCGACCAACTTTCTAAAGTTGCACACTTTCTGCCCGTCAAGGAGACGATCACTGCTAGTCAGTTAGCAGAGTTGTATATCTCCAGAATTGTATCACTCCACGGTATTCCGAAGGAGATTAGTTCGGACCGTGGCGGTCTTTTCACTTCCAAATTCTGGGAAAGTTTTCAAACAGCTATGGGAACTCATACTACCTGGAGTTCAGCTTATCACCCCCAATCCCAAGGCCAAGTCGAACGAGTCAATCAGGTTCTTGAAGACATGCTTCGGGCTTGTGTTATTTCATTCGGCAAGAAGTGGGAAGAATCTCTCCCGTATGCCGAATTCTCTTATAACAACAGCTATCAAGCCAGCTTGAAAATGGCCCCCTTCGAAGTACTCTATGGACGTAAGTATCGAACCCCTCTGAATTGGTCAGGATCTGGGGAACGACCGCTCGTGGGTCCGGATATTATTCAACACGCCGAAGAACAAGTTCGTATTGTCCGAGAAAATCTCAAAGTGGCTCAGGACCGCCAGAAGAGCAACTATGATCACAAACGATGGGGTTTGACTTATCAACCTGGTGATCAAGCTTATCTTCGTGTCACTCCTATGAAGGGCACTCACCGTTTTGGAATCAAGGGCAAGCTAGCTCCACGCTACATTGGTCCTTTCCGCATTATTGCTAGACGTGGTCAGGTGGCGTATAAATTGGAGTTGCCACCGCAATTCTCTCATATCCACGACGTCTTCCATGTGTCGCAACTTCGTCAATGCTTCAAGGAATCTCCGCACCGAGCTGTGGATCACGAGGTGCTCGAATTGCAAGATGATCTATCTTATAAGGAGCATCCGATCCGCATTCTCGATGAAGCTGAACGTCGAACCCGCCAGAAAGTTACCAAGTTCCTCAAAGTGCAGTGGTCAAATCATACGGAAGATGAAGCCACTTGGGAACGCGAGGATAATCTTCATGCGGAATACCCCGAACTTTTTCCTTCTACCTCTTAATTCTCGGGACGAGAATTCTTGTTAGTAGAGGAGATTTGTAACACCCCCGGTGGTTAACTACAGTAACCACCTTTTTGATTATGCCATGACATCATGTTTAACAGCGCATGATCATCATTAACATCATATTGCATTTCAACTCCTAAGTCAAAATCCAAATTTAAATGAAAGTGGAAAATAAAAGTTGTCCAACATAGAAACTAAATTGTTCATTAAATAGCAAATAAATCAAAGACAATTCTAAAATTGAAACCAACATCATTGGAGTTGGGTAAGTGACTCAAACACCCCCATACAGTGATTAAAGACAATATTTAATTACCTTTTATTTAATCTAAAATAAATATGAAAAGATATTTACCCCAAACTAGTTTTTGGTGGTAGGATATATTGTGCTGTGATTTGTGGGCCAGCTCTCATATTTTACAAAACTCTAATGGGGGCCACACATTTTACAAAACAGTAAAGAAAAAAGAAAAGGCAAAAGAAAAGAAAAACAGAAAACAGAAACCCACCCCCTCTCTTCCTGTGGGCCTCATGGCCCAGCTGGCCTATGCCGGCCAGGCCGGCCCGTCCCACACGCCCGCTGGACTATTTGGCCACCCCCCCCCCCCCGAAACCCTAACTGCTACCCCCCACTCCCCTCGACCCCCCACTCCGCTCGATCCCCTTCCCCCATATGGATCGGGTCACGCCCCGACCCCTGGCGCTCGCCCCTCCGACCCGCGCTCCCCGACACCGGCGCCCTTCCAGCGCCGCCCCGCTGCCGCTGTGGCTCACGGCCTCGACGCGCCGGGCCTCATCACCGTCACCTCACCGCCTCGACCACGACGCCGCCGTCGCTGACCGCCGACAACCGTCGCCTCCCCGACCCCGAACCAGCGCACCGCCACCTCGACATCGTCGCTCTGGGCCTCGTCGGCGACCGCGCCGTCGCGGACTTCCTCGTCCCCATCGCCGTCGTTGCCTCGTCCCGCCATCGTCGGACCACCCGACCTCCCCGAGCCCGCTGCCCCTTCACGTCCGCCCGTGTGAGCCCGTCCCCCCTCCCTCTATGTCCCGCGCCGGAGCCGCGCTCCCGTCGCGCGCTCACCGCGCCCTCTCTCCCCATCGCTCGCGCACGGCCTCGCCTCCCCTCCCCCCGACGCCTCCTCCCCTACTCCCGCCCGCGCGACCCCGCTGCCGCTGCTCCGCATCGCCATCACCCGCGCGCGCCGCCGCTCCCGCCTGCCCTGCACCGCCGGCTCGCGCGCCGACCACAGCCCGCAGCCGCGCCGTTCGCCGCCACCGTGGCCGTGCCTTGCACGCGCCGCGGCGCCGTCGCCCGCGCCCGCGCATCCCTGGGCAAGCACCCGAGCGGGCCGCGCCCGTGCGCCCGTGCCCGTGGTGGCCCGGACTTGTCCGGCCCCGCGCAGCCGCGCCGCGGACATGTCCGCCCCTGGGCCACTAACCCCAGGGCCCCACCCCGAAACGTTTTAGAAAATAAAATAAAAAATAATAATTAATTAATTAGTTAATTAATCCAGATTAGGTTAACCTAATTAAGTAGTTAGTGTTAATTAAACAGTAATTTAATTAGTTAAAACCTAATTAAGCTAAACAGTGTATGACAGGTGGGACCCACTGGTCCTGACGTCATGCTGACGTCAGCAGACACTGTTTCGGATAATGTTAGAATTAAATAATTAATTAAATTCAGAAAATTAATAAAAACTTTAGAAAATCATATCTTTTAATCCGTAACCCGGATCGAAATACTTTATGCATGAAACTTGCTCAGAACGACGATACGAACCCGGATACGCCCTCCGTATTCCTGTCAGATGCCCGTAGCTAGATGAACATGGAACATTTTGCCTGAATTCGATAAATGAATAGTGCCCAACTTTAATAAAATAAATCCAAATAAATTCCTAAATTAACTAAATCATTTAGTTAGGCAGTAGAACACCTCTGCATATCATTTAGGCATATCATACATATTGTTTGCATTATTGCTGTGAATTTATTGTTTCTCTCCCCCCTCCTTCTCTCTTGATAGACGCCGAGACCGACGCTGACGCAGTTGAGTACAACTACACTACCGGCGAGCAGCCCGTTGACGATCCCTCTCTCTTGCCAGAGCAACCAGGCAAGCCCCCCCCCAGTGGTATCAGAGCCGACTGACTGTAGGAACCCCCCTTTCCAACTCCTTGCCGAAGTTGAGTCTAGTGGTCCAAAACTGTTTTACTAACTTGCTGTGTGGCTTACGGGCCCACGTCGCCAATTGGGTGGTATTAGGATCTTTTACTACTCGACCTTTACTCTGGGACTCTGATCTCTCTCTATTGGGTTAAAATTTTACTAACTCCAAAATTAGGTTCTGTAATCACATCCACCGGAGTTCTGAAATATCCCCCCTTGCTTCGAGATTGTGGGCCAGGTTTTGCTTACAGGATCCTTTTATCGAGGGCACCCTGTGTTGTCACTTGCAGATTCCTCGCTCCGTTAGTTTTCTCCGACGTTGATGTAGCCTTTGCTATGTCTCGTTGTGTACTTCCTTACCACGTGCCTGCGCGCCGCCTAGAATGTCTAGCTTCTAAATTTGCGCCGTTGTGGTCCGCATGTACCCGACTCTGTGCATGGATTGGTATGTCTTTCAACGACTACTATTTTACATCTAATGCCCTTCCTGTTCATCTCTCGTGTTACGTCCTGAATAACTCCTTACACATGCAGTCTTTCTTGCTAAACTGCCCCTGTTGATTTGGCAGGATGGCTGACGATCCACATCCACCCTATATTGCCGCAATGATGCAACAGTTTGAACTCAACCGTCAGCAGTTTGAGCTTAAACGTCAGTTTATGACCGGAGTATGGCTCAATTCCCAAATCAGAATGCTCAGCAACAGAATGTTCCAAATACTCTGGCGAGAATTTGTGCGCCTCAATCGTCCACTTTTCGCAGCTCGACTGATCCAATGGATGCTGATGATTGGCTCCGTGACATTGCCTTTCAGTTGAAGTCGGCTAATGTTATCCCTGATAGTTACGTCACCTATGCGACGTATCACCTAAGGGGTTCAGCTGTCTCAATGGTGGGAAAGCCACAAGAGTATGTTGCCTGCAGAGACAGTAACCACTTGGCAGGGATTTCAGTCAGTTTTTCGTGCACGGTACATTCCTCAAGGTCTGATGGACCAGAAGAAGCAGGAGTTCCGCCAAACTTACCCAGGGCAATGACTGTGGATGAATTCAGAGGAAGTTTCTTGAATTGTCCGCTATGCTGAAGATGACGTCTGCACTGACGCCCGCAAGCAGGATAAATTCCGTGAAGGACTCGTACGACATAAAACCGCACTTGCAGTCCTTGATTGCACAGACTTCGCAACGCTTGTCAGCAAATCTTTCCAAATTGAAACAGCTCTGAACTGAATGCCAGGAGTTGCTCAAGTGCACTCATGAAGCTGGTCATCCTCGGGTCAGCCTGTTCAGAAACGTCGAGTCTGGATCCCACACAATGTTCATCACCGACCTGCCCCTGCACCGAGGGCGTCTTATGTTGCACCTCGTCTGCCTCCGCCGCCGAGACAGCTAACGATCAGGGTGAACATCCCAAGTTGAAGCTCCTCCCCATAATGATGGTTTATGCCGCAAGTGTGGACACTCAGGGCATCGTGCCTTCAACTGTCCTCAGGGTCAGCCGCAAAATTCATCAGTTGTTCCGTTAACGTAAAAAGGGCCAACGAAACCATCCTAGCAGAAATCGTAATGCCCGACCACCTGCTAATCAGCGTGTTCATGTCAACAAGTCAACATGGAAGAAGCTCGACAGGACCCCAACATTGTGAGGGCACCCTTCTAGTGATTCAATCCCAGCTTCAGTCCTCTTTGATTCTGGAGCATCGCATCTTCATGTCCGAAAGTTGCACGAAGCCATGATATCCTTTTGACAAGATGTCCACCCCATTGGTAATCCAGTCACCCGGGCTAATTGGCAAACTACCAAGGTAAGCCCGGTAATCACATTGTGATTGGAGGATTGATGTTCCCCGTTTCACTCATTGCTCAAGACTCCAACATGACATTATTCTCGGTATGGACTGGTGAAGCCTCATAAAGCTTGATTGACTGTGCCACTGAAACAGTCCGCCTCACACACCTTCCGGTCAGACTGTCAGATACTCAGCTCGTACAGTACAGGCGCCGAAGCTCAGATATATGTTCTAAATGCATTGAACGCTTCACCTCTTGAAGGCATCGAGAATGTTCCAGTTGTTCGTGATTTCCAAGAGTCTTTCCAGAAGAACTTCCCGGAATACCCCCTGCTAGAGCTGTCGAGTTTGTCATCGACTTGAAACCTGGCACTACCCCTATTGCGAAGCGCCCTTATTAATGCCTCCGCATCATCTTCTCGAACTTAAGAAGAGATCGACACGTCACTTAAGAAAGGTTCATCCGCCCCAGTTCCTGCTTGGGGAGCACCTTCACTCTTGTTAGAAGAAGGATGGAACTAACGGTTGGTTCAGGATACCGACCTATCAACCAAGCAACAATCCAGAACAAAATATCCGCTTCCCCGGATCCATGATTTGTATGATCAACTTGCCGGTTCTCAGTATTCTCTAAGCTTGATTTGAGATTGGGATACCATCAGATCCGTGTTCGGGAAGAGGATTTCCCAAGACTGCATTTGTTACTGTTATGGCTCCTACGAGTACACGGTCATGTCATTTGGCTAACAAATGCTCAGCCACATTCTTCCGTCTGATGAATATATTTTTCATGGATTACCTCGACAAGTTCGTCGTGGTATATCTGGATGATATTCTAGTATATTCGAAGAAAAGGAAGAACATGCTGACACCTCCGTCTTGTACTGGAAAGGCTCCGAGAACACCCGTTGTATGCCAAATACTCCAAATGCGAGTTTGGTTATCTGAAGTGACATACCTCGGTATGTGATTTCCAAAGATGGCATTGTGTTAACCTAGAACGAGTTCAGGGATTCTTGACTGGACTCTCCGAAGAACGTCAAGCAAGTGAGAAGTTTTCTCGGCCTTGCAAGTTATTGCCGCCGTTTTGTCAGAAACTTTTCAAGATTGCTAAGCCTTTGACTGATCTGCTTCACAAGGGCGTTAAGTTCGAATGGACAGAAAAGTCAGGAAAGTTTCAGACACTCAAAGACAAGCTGACATCTGCCCCAGTACTATCTCCTCCAGATACCCGCAAAGACTTTGTGATTTATTGATGACATCCCGTGAAGGATTAGGCTGTGTCCTAATGCAAGAGCGTAAGGTGATTGCCTATGGCTCTCGTCAGTTGCGCCCACATGAAGAGAATTATCCGGTACATGATCTAGAACTAGCTGCTGGTGACCTATGCACTGCGAGTTGTGGCGACATTACCTTCTCGGTAATCGTTGCGAGATCTACACGGATCATAAAAGTTGAAGTACTGTTCACTCAACCATCTCTAAACTCCGTCAGCAAAGATGGATGGAGGCCATTGCGGACTAGATTTGGGTATTTCCTATACCCCTGGCAAGGCTAATGTGATGGCTGATGCCTTAAGCCGCAAGTCCTATTGGACAACCTCATGGTTAGGCGAGCTCAACCTCGTCTTTTTGAAGAACTGTGCAAGCTAAATCTGCGTATTGTTCCACCAGGGCTCTCTTAATAACCTTGTGATACAACCAGATCTTGAGAAAGTGTTAAAGTGCGCAAGCTAAAGATGCTGAAATTGATCTGATGAAGAAAAGACCTTCACCTTGTAAAGTCAGGGATTTCTCGCTGTCTGAAGATGGAACCTTGTATTTCAGAAACCGCATTGTGGTACCTCGTTTCGAACTCATGACTGACAAAGTCATGAAGGAGGCACATGACACACCATTGTCTATTCATCCAGGTAGCACCAAGATGTCGTGATCTCTGTCAAAGGTACTGGTGGTCTAGAATGAAGCAGGACATTGCTCGTTATGTTGCTGAATGTGATGTGTGTCGACGCGTTAAAGCAGAACATCAGAAACCAGCTGGAATTCTGCAACCACTTCCTATTCCTCTATGGAAATGGGATAAGTAGTTCAGATGGATTTCATTACAGGACTTCCCAGGTCACAGAAGGGTCACGATGCATTTTGTCGTCGTCGACCAACTTCTAAAGTTGCACACTTTCTGCCGTCAAGGAGACGATCACTGCTAGTCAGTTAGCAGAGTTGTATATCTCCAGAATTGTATCACTCCACGGTATCCGAAGGAGATTAGTTCGGACCGTGGCGGCTTTTCACTTCCAAATTCTGGGAAAGTTTTCAAACAGTATGGGAACTCATACTACCTGGAGTTCAGCTTATCACACCCCAATCCCAAGGCCAAGTCGAACGAGTCAATCAGGTTCTTGAAGACATGCTCGGGCTTGTGTTATTTCATTCGGCAAGAAGTGGGAAGAATCTTCCCGTATGCCGAATTCTCTTATAACAACAGCTATCAAGCCAGCTTGAAAATGGCCCCTCGAAGTACTCTATGGAGTAAGTATCGAACCCCTCTGAATTGGTCAGGATCTGGGGAACGACCCGTCGTGGGTCGGATATTATTCAACACGCCGAAGAACAAGTTCGATTGTCCGAGAAAATCTAGAGTAGCTATTCGGTCGTGGTCATCGAGGGTGATTCCTCCTTCACCGCTTCCGATAACGATGCTGTCGTACAACACCTCAAGTGTGGACCCAGTGAGGGTGATTCCTCCGAGTTCACCTTGACGATTACATCGAGTAGGAATCCAACAAGGGTGATACCTCGGATTCCCCTGATGTTATGGACACACGGATACTTGGACCTTACACTATTACTTGGATAGGCGGGTCGACCAGGAGGGGTACCCGCGTGCGCCTGAGAGGCGAGTGTTGTGAAGGCAGGTGCCAGTGTGGTGCCCGAGTGGTGAATACGAGGCGCGGCCGGGCATTCTTAACCCTTGCAGCAAGTCCTCGAGACGGGGCGATGGGGTCACATCTTTCGTGAGTCTCTGCTCGTTACCGCAAGCCCTAGTCCATTAACGATTTGGATATTTGATCCGAGCAGGCCTCTGGCCTGATAGCACTAACCATCACGTGGGCATAGTATGGGCGTTCTGCATCGTATGCATCAGCCGAAAGCTCTGTCAGACGTCCAGTTCAGCACTGCGGCCGGGCTGGGCCGGCACCATCCTAAGGGGTGGAGCCTGGTTCGCCCGACACGCAACGACCCGGAGGGCGAGGGGCGATGGCCAAGACCCCCTTGCGCTTAGGATGTAGACCGACGGGGACCTCTCTGCTGAGCCGTAGGTAGGGTTGCGGTGTGTCGTTTGACCGAGGCCGGGCATGACCCAGGAAAGTGTGTCCGGCCGGAGTTAAGCGAGCGTGTTGGGTAAGTTGGTGCACCCCTGCAGGGAGGAACACTTCTATCGATAGCCGGTCCTACGGTAAAGGACACTCGGAGTTGTATCCCGATCGATACAACTAGAACTGGATACCTGTGATGAGACCTGTATGTATGGCTCTGGGATTGCTTCTCGCAGGGAGTCGAGAAGGGATCTCAGGACGAGGTTGATGACTGTATGGCTCTGGGATTGCTTTCTCGCAGGGAGTCGAGAAAGGATCTCTGGGTGAGGTTGAGACTTAATGATACTGCTACATTATGTTGTACTGTTCTACCCTCTTGTATTGCTGCAAGACCACTGACGATGCTAGTCTTCGATAGGACTAGGCCTTCTCTCTATTCTTGCATTTCTGCAGCCCAGTCCTCATATACAGCCTCCCTTTGACAATGTTGCATATCTAGTGTAGATCCTTGCTTGCTGAGTACTTCTGAGTACTCACGGTTGCTTTGTTTTCCTTTTCCCCCATATCAGTTTGTCGTGACTAGAGGACGGAGCCCCTTGGGACAGATGCCCCGACGATCGCTACTACTACTACCCAGAGGATGGTTACTACTACGAGTTGACTGACAACCAGGAGTAGGATCGGAGGGTCCCAGGCAGGAGGCCTACGCCTTTCGATCGTAGTGTTTTATTTTGCCCCGCCTTTCTAAAGGCCTTTCTGTTACTGTTTCATATCTGTACTCAGATATCTGATGCTTCCGCTGACGCTTGTTCGCAAGCTTATGTATTCGAGCCCTCGAGGCCCCTGGCTTGTAATATAAAGCTTGTATGACTTTATTTATGTTTTAGAGTTGTGTTGTGATATCTTCCCATGAGTCCTTAGGCTTGATCGTGTGCATTTGCGTGTATGATTAGTGCACGATCGGGCCGGGGGCGTCACACCTTCTCAACTCATGTTGGGTGAACACTAAAAAGCTTTAGGCCTTCTTTTGGTTTACATGAATTTTGTGGGACTTCTAAAGGATATGGATTTTATAGAAAAATTTCCTTTGAACCCTTTGGTTTGTAGGAATGAATTCATATTCTTATGTAGGATAGGAAATAATCATTCACATTTTGCAAAAAATTAATAATAGTATTAGCGTAGACTCAATGGAAATATCCATATCCTATGAATTAAATGGCATCCTTATCTATAAAAAATGAGATGCATATCATCTTATATCTTATGGTTTTCCTATTCCAATGATTTTCCTATCCTATGAACCAAAAAAGGCCTTGTTTCATTAACGAAGAAGAAGATTGTTCATCAATTAATTAAAAGAAAAAAATAGGTACTTCACATGCCAAGCCTTCTCATCTCATGTTGGGTGAACACTAAAAAGCTTTAGGCCTTCTTTTGGTTTACATGAATTTTGTGGGACTTCTAAAGGATATGGATTTTATAGAAAAATTTCCTTTGAACCCTTTGGTTTGTAGGAATGAATTCATATTCTTATGTAGGATAGGAAATAATCATTCACATTTTGCAAAAAATTAATAATAGTATTAGCGTAGACTCAATGGAAAAATCCGTATCCTATGAATTAAATGGCATCTTTATCTATAAAAAATGAGATGCATATCATCTCATATCTTATGGTTTTCCTATTCCAATGATTTTCCTATCCTATGAACCAAAAAAGGCCTTGTTTCATTAACGAAGAAGAAGATTGTTCATCAATTAATTAAAAGAAAAAAATAGGTACTTCACATGCCAAGCCTTCTCAACTCATGTTGGGTGAACACTAAAAAGCTTTAGGCCTTCTTTTGGTTTACATGAATTTTGTGGGACTTCTAAAGGATATGGATTTTATAGAAAAAAATCCTTTGAACCCTTTGGTTTGTAGGAATGAATTCATATTCTTATGTAGGATAGGAAATAATCATTCACATTTTGCAAAAAATTAATAATAGTATTAGCGTAGACTCAAGGGAAATATCCATATCCTATGAATTAAATGGCATCTTTATCTATAAAAAATGAGATGCATATCATCTCATATCTTATGGTTTTCCTATTCCAATGATTTTCCTATCCTATGAACCAAAAAAGGCCTTGTTTCATTAACGAAGAAGAAGATTGTTCATCAATTAATTAAAAGAAAAAAATAGGTACTTCACATGCCAAGCCTTCTCAACTCATGTTGGGTGAACACTAAAAAGCTTTAGGCCTTCTTTTGGTTTACATGAATTTTGTGGGACTTCTAAAGGATATGGATTTTATAGAAAAAATTCCTTTGAACCCTTTGGTTTGTAGGAATGAATTCATATTCTTATGTAGGATAGGAAATAATCATTCACATTTTGCAAAAAATTAATAATAGTATTAGCGTAGACTCAAGGGAAATATCCATATCCTATGAATTAAATGGCATCTTTATCTATAAAAAATGAGATGCATATCATCTTATATCTTATGGTTTTCCTATTCCAATGATTTTCCTATCCTATGAACCAAAAAAAGGCCTTGTTTCATTAACGAAGAAGAAGATTGTTCAGCAATTAATTAAAAGAAAAAAATAGGTACTTCACATGCCAAGCCTTCTCAACTCATGTTGGGTGAACACTAAAAAGCTTTAGGCCTTCTTTTGGTTTACATGAATTTTGTGGGACTTCTAAAGGATATGGATTTTATAGAAAAAATTCCTTTGAACCCTTTGGTTTGTAGGAATGAATTCATATTCTTATGTAGGATAGGAGATAATCATTCACATTTTGCAAAAAATTAATAATAGTATTAGCGTAGACTCAATGGAAAAATCCATATCCTATGAATTAAATGGCATCTTTATCTATAAAAAATGAGATGCATATCATCTCATATCTTATGGTTTTCCTATTCCAATGATTTTCCTATCCTATGAACCAAAAAAGGCCTTGTTTCATTAACGAAGAAGAAGATTGTTCATCAATTAATTAAAAGAAAAAAATAGGTACTTCACATGCCAAGCCTTCTCAACTCATGTTGGGTGAACACTAAAAAAACATTGTCGAAGAAAAGAAGCCATGACTGCTATGAGAGAAAAAAAACTCTGGAACAATGGTGAATCCAAATACTAAGATTTGTCGGGATGAAGGACGACAACCAAGCTCGACTATTATGTGCCAGTTGACCGCTAGGCACTGGGAATATCCTGCTCCACCTTCGAAGAGCGTATCCGCCATCATTGGGAAGCACATGCAAGATGTTTTTCCCAACCATGCTCACACTCCTTTCCATTAATTTCCTAACGAAAATATTCAGTTCATAGTCTCAGCTACAACTGAACCAAAGGAAAAGGAGACAGGAAAGGAGAGAAGCAAGTTGGGGCATTAATAGAAAACCCATTGCGGATACTCATCGTCAAAAAACCTACTCCGGGGCAAAATCTTGTTAACACCGATAACCTGAGCAGTACCAGACAAGCTAAACCACATGCTGCAAAAGAACTGCAATAACCATCTAAGGGGGCATCAAACCCTAGTGAGAACATCTAAGCAAAAGAAAAGAGCACATAACTCTAAAGCACAGACACCAGCTTCATCCACGCTGAGCACCGGCAACATCTTCAATCATGAGTGTACCCTGCCCGAGTAGCAGACGACCAGCCAAGGAGGAGGCCACTTGAATCACCCTCTTCATACCAGCTATCTTTTATCTTCAGCAGCCCAACCCAAATACATCATAAAGGAATAAGCAATGGAAACAACTTCCAATGAGGAACATACCACATGTCCCTCAAATGTTACTTTGTTATGTGTACACCAAATACCCCAACATATGGCAGCAACAGTCATCATGTAAAATTTCTTGCCACCAGGAAGGAAGCAATACAACCACGAAAAACTCTGTCAAAGAAACCTGTGACAACAAGAAGCTCCCAGTGCCATACCAGAAACACCCCAAACTGAACGATTAAACGAGCAAGTGAAGAATAAATGATCGGTAGTTTCAACCTCTTGGCAAAAATAACCTGAGGGATTCCCTAACCACTTGCGTTTGCGCATATTGTCACAAGTAAGCACAACATTTCGAAATAACTGCCAGATGGGAATTTAATTTAAAAAGCATGCTGGCATTCCACACCCATAAACGGGTTTTCTGGTAAATACCCCTTCACTCGTCAAAGACCAGGTAACAACATCAGGAGAGTCATTTAGTTTAAGCCCTTGGCCTTAGAGTTGATTTCCATCCATTGCATAATAAGCTCTCTAAACAACCTATGATGGAAAGGAATCTCGTAATCAGCAGAAAACAAACTCAGCTGGAGTACATTTTTGTCTGGCAAACATCAAAAAACAAAGTAAAAGAACTTTCAAAGGTATCTCAAGGACCCCCATGATAATGCCGGATCCTAACCACGTCACTTTTATTGATAATAATTCTCCGACCAGCGAGATAACCTTCATAATAGCCTTCCAACAAGGGGAATCGGCGAAGCAAGGTTGAATATTAGCAACAATTTTATATTTAAAATATCTAGAACGCACAATCAGTTTCCTAGAGGCCATTGCTAGTCTCTAATTTCCACCACCATTTCACTGAAAGACTAATATTTTTCTTATGGGGGTCTTTATGCTCAGGCCTCCAATTTTCATGGAGCGGTAGAGTCTCAACAATTTCACCATATGATAAGCACGTTGCTTTTTACCCTTTCCACCAAAAGAAACGTTTATGATGAGTATTCATCTTTTTCTATGGATGTTTTGTTAAGAAAAAACATAGACACGAAACAGGACGGGGTACCATCTAAACAGGAGTTAAGCAGGATAGTTCTGGCTCCAGAAGAAGTAGAATAGCCAATCCAAGCGTACAACCTCTTAATCAACTTAGCATCTATCACAATCAATATTCCTGAGCATGGAGTATGTTATAGGGACCCCTAAGTATCTCATAGGAAGAGTGCTAATCTGACAATCAAACATAGCATAATAGAATCTATCTATCTCGTTATCCCAACAATAGTAAAAATTTCAACGCGACGTGTTCGCTTGCTCTATCGCCCCTCCCTCCCCAACTTCGTTCGCTCGGATCAACGCATGATCGGTCGACCAGAATTTTGAAAAAAAATCTCTGATTTTGAAAAAAGTTCATAAAACTGTAAAAAATGTTTATGGATTTGAAAAAATATTCACAAATTTGAAAATTGTTCATGATCTTGAAAAAAGTTCATGAACTTGAAAAATGTTCAAAATTTCAAAAACAATTATGATTTTTTTTAAATTACAATTTTGCAGAATTTCATAGATTTGAAAAAAATCATGGATGTTGGATAAAGTACACAAATTTGAAAAAAACATTATGCTAATTTAAGAATGTAAATAAAACAAAAAAATAAAAGGAAATAATAAAGGAATACAAAAAAATTCAACTAGAAAAGTGATCAAAAGCTTCCAGAAGTTTCTCGAAAATGGCCTGAAGCTGCACACAAACCAGAAACAAATCAATGTTTATGAGCCGGTCCAGTTAAATGTGGGTGGGTGTGCCACGTATGGTTGCCCATTAACGAGCGCTATAGGTGTTGAATAGGCGCGAAAACTATATCTCGCTTATAATGAGCATATCTTCCGTCTCGATGAAGCATTTTCGTCCCTTGCTGTAACCTAAGCCAGCTCGTTTCTTTTTTTTTTCGATCACTGGCTCACGTTCACTCACTCGATGTCTCCGTGCAACTGTATGTTCGTTCGACTTGTTTTTTCTTTGTTTCTTCCAAGTTTTCTTCGGGTTTTCTATTTTGTTTTTATAGGTTTTTTTCATTTTTCAATGGTTTCACAATTTTCCTTTTATCTTTTTTGTCAATTTTTTTATTTCGTTCTCGGTTGTCTATGGTTTTTCCTTTTCTGTTTCCTTTTTGTTAATTGCACTTATTTTCTTAAGTTTTCTTGTTTTCATTTAATTTTTTTCTTTTATTCTTCTTTATCCTTTTTGTTTCTTCAGTGTTTTTTCTTTCTATCTTCATTATGCTTCGGTTTTCTTTTGCTTTTTCTTTGTTTTCTTCTTTTTTATGTTTCTTTGTTGGTTTTCATCTTCTTTTTCTTCAACACATGTCTAATGTTTGTTTTGGTCTTCAGTCTACATTTTTCGTATATGTCAAGAATTTTTTAATACAGGTTTAACATTTCGGATTATAATTTTAATATTTTTTAAACATGGTCAATATTTTTTCATACACATTTTTAATATCTTTCAAATGCTTGATTATATGGTCAACACCTTTTCTATACACATTTAGCACTATATTTTCAAATGGTAATTATCATTTTTCGAGTACAAGGTTAACAATTTCTGAATATATGGTCAATTTTTTTCTGTACGCATTTTTACTTTTAGAATGCTTGATCACCATTTTTTCAAATGTAAGATTTTTCTTTTTTGAATACATTCTCATCATTTTTTCTATACACATTTAACATTTTTCAAATGCTTATTACCATTTTTCAAATACTGTGTAATATTTTTAAAATACTTAATTAATATTTTTAAATACATGATGAACTTTTTCGCAGACATTGTATATTTTTTGTATACATGGTCAACATTTTTTCTATAAACATTTAACATTTTTCAGATGTTTGATCATTTTTTTCTCAAATGCAAGATTAACATATTTTTGAATACTTCGTCAACAGTTTTTCAGAAAAAATTAAAACAATTCAAATGCTTGATTAACGCAGTGGAAATACTTGTTTAACATTTTTTGAATGCTTCATTAACATTTTTGAAATATATGATCAAATTTTTTCACACACATTCTATATTTTCTATATACATGGTTAACATTTTTTCTATACACATTTAACGTTTTTCAAAACATTAAGTAAATTATATTTCTGTACTATATATGGTTATAATATTTTACATTGCAAACAAAGGTGAATATGTAATCAAAAAGCGAAAATAAAAACGTGAAAGATGAGAGCTGTGGCCTCCAGTGCACCTGGGCCGGCCCATCTTGCGCTGGCATGACACGCTGGTTCCCTTCGTCCCGCTGTGAGCGAGACATAGGGGCGCCCCTGAATAAGAATTGGGAGAGACATAGCCTTAGTGGGCCGGTCTGGTCAAGAATACAATGTCAGCAAACCTTTTAGTACCATACCTTCCTTAATGCGAGAGACCAACTATTTCTATAATCCCAAAGATCAAATGGAAGTACTATCAAATATTGAACTTTTTATGCAAATCAGACACATCACATCGGAGATTGCAGTTACAACGCGGCAATGATAGAAGCTCCCGAGGTCTTCCTTATCATATTCGCATATTCATTGCCGCATATCCTTGCGTCCTTGCAACATGGGAGCTCGAGCCGCTGGAAGTAGTGCATCCTGATCGGAAGCTCAACTTCAGTTCGAGCGGTTCATGGAACCCTCCATCGGTTTTGACTGGTTTTGTGAAGGATCAACACGTTTGTTTTACTTCTTCTTTCTTTTCTGTGTTTCGCTTTATGGTTTTCATCAGCTTTTCTGTTAGTTATTTTTTGTCCGTTAATTTTTTCTATTCTTTTTCTCTCTTTTTTTGAAATAAACCACAAATTATTTAGTACATGTCCCACATTTTTAATACACGTAAAACATTTTTTTCATACACATTGAACATTTGCAAATACATGATGAACATTATTTCAAAAAATATTTCAATATTATTTTGATTACATGTTAAGTTTTTTTCAAATACATGATCAATTTTTGTAAATGTTATGAAGCATCTTTTTTTTAAAAAAAATCTATAAACATCTTTTGAGAAATGTCTTGAATATATTTTTTAATTTTGTGATCATATTTTAGAAATGTCTTTAACTTTTAAATGGTAAATTATTTTAATATTTCTTAAATGGTGTAAAAATTTGAATATTTTATAAATGTGTGAAAAATACTTTTATACAATGAAGTAAACTAATTTCTGAAATATATGCATTTCTAATATTTTGGAAATATAAACAAAATAAAAAATCTAATGATTGATGTCAAACTTAGGAAGAACTAATCTAGTGGGTTAGCTAAATAGATGCTTGCTGGAGTGGTCCTTGTCTCTTGTTGCAGGCAAGAACAGAGGGTGCGATCATGTAACGCTTGTAGAGATACCTAGTGTAGTCTCGCGTCAATGGCGCACTAGCGGCCCGGCCCATTAGCAAACCGAAAGTGGCCTCTCATTCGTTTCTTTCAACTATCAAATATGCCCGTGTATTTCAAAACATTAAGTAAATTATATTTCTGTACTATATATGGTTATAATATTTTACATTGTAAACAAAGGTGAATATGTAATCAAAAAGCGAAAACAAAAACGTGAAAGCTGAGAGCTGTGGCCTCCAGTGCACCTGGGCCGGCCATCTTGCGTTGGCATGACACGCTGGTTCCCTTCGTCCCGCTGTAAGCGAGAGACATAGGGGCGCCCCTGAATAAGAATTGGGAGAGACATAGCCTTAGTGGGCTGGTCCGGTCAAGTGCTTTTGGGAAGATTCTGGAGCACCGGTTCGTGGAACCCTCCATCGGTTTTCACTGGTTTTGTGAAGGATCAACACGTTTGTTTTACTTCTTCTTTCTTTTCTGTGTTTTGCTTTACGGTTTTCATCAGCTTTTCTGTTAGTTATTTTTTGTCTGTTAATTTTTTCTATTCTATTTCTCTTTTTTTTTAAATAAACCTCAAATTATTTAGTACATGTTCCACATTTTTATTACACGAAAAACATTTTTCATACATGTTGAACATTTGCAAATACATGATGAACATTATTTAAAAAAATATTTCAATATTATTTTGAGTACATGTTAAGTATTTTTCAAATACATGATCAATTTTTGTAAATGTTACAAAACATATTTTTTTTAAATTATGTGGAAATTTGTTACATTCTATAAACATCTTTTGAGAAATGTCTCGAATATATTTTTGAAATTTGTGATTATATTTTGAATATGTCTTTAACTTTTTTTAAATGGTAAATTATTTTAATATTTGTTACATGGTGTAAAAAATTGAATATTTTATAAATGTGTGATAAATACTTTTATAGAATGAATTAAACTAATTTCTGAAATATATGCATTTCTAATATTTTCGAAATATAAACAAAATAAAAAATCTAACGAATGATGAACAAACTTAGTAAGAACTAATCTAGTGGGTTAGCTAAATAGACGCTTGCTGGAGTGGTCCTTGTCTCTTGTTGCAGGCAAGAACAGAGGGTGCGATCATGTAACGCTTGTAGAGATACCTAGTGTAGTCTCGCGTCAATGGCGCACCAGCGGCCCGGCCCATTAGCAAACCGAAAGTGGCCTCTCATTCGTTCTTTCAACTATCAAATATGCCCGTGTATTGCAACGGGAGATAAATATCCCCGCACAGTCCTACTGTAAAAACACAATGCGTAAGGCGTGAGAATCCAGTTTGGTGTAGATGTGGTAGCGATAAAGAAGTTTTGTGAATTCTGAAGCATGAATGTTTGCTGCAATGCCCGTGTCTTGCTATGGGTAGAAGGCAAGCAATCGCTCCATGTCTGTTGTGGAAAGCACCGAAGTTCTTCCATTTTTGCCTTTTTGTCAACTTTCGTGGTTCGTGCAGAACAAATAGCAGTTTCCATGAATCAGGTTAGTCCGTTCCGTAAACATGGTTTATGATGTGGTAAAAGAAAGATATTTATGGTTAAGTATGTGTGTCTCAGAAACACCACTCGCCATAACATATTTAAGATATATAAGATTATGATTATTATCAACTGAATTCATGGATCAAATGTTACGAATAAAGAAGGTGGAAATTACTTGAGGTGAAGGTCTTCACCGAAAAGAAGTATTCAGATCAATGCACCATCTGATGGCACGACCACTAGTTGCGTGCAAACATCCCCTGACCCGTGGCCGATGAAAATCCTCTGACCCCTCGGTCAAGCGTATGTGGCGCAACCTCGGTTTCATGTTCACCACTGCGAGGCGAGACGACTTAACAACACTTTTTATGAGTACTGGAAAATCAAAATGCTAATCGGAATCAATATTAGCTTTGGCACATACTTCCGCTTGAGTACATCAATGTAATTGTACCACACTACATCATCGATGCACTTTTATGGTGACCCAAAATACATTGATAGTCAGTCAACAAATTCATTTATTTGCGCCTGTCGTAACAAACAAAACAAAAAATCAATCTATCTCTATCTCCATCTATGCATCTACAAGGAATACAAATAGCAGTAGCAACATCAGCCCGGAAAATAAAATCTCATCTCATCTCTCTCTTTCATTCTAGTTATGCAAAGGCCGGGTGTGTACTCATTGTGTTTGTATCCGTTGATGTTTCATTATGAGTCAATAAATTCACCCTTTATCGAAAATGTCGGCTCTCTCTTCTACTCAACTATCTCTCTCTCACTCCCTAGCCTATCTCATCTATGAGTAGCAGCATCGAATATCAGTAGCAACAACGTAGCATAAAAAATCTCATCTCTCTCATCGCCTTTGCTCCATCTTACACGACAGTAGTAGCACAAACATCAATACACAACATAGCCACAAAAATCTATACCTCTCTCACATTTCTCTCCATGTCTCCCTGCCTGTCTCCAATGTTGCCCCGCCTTGCCCCGCTCCAGTGGCATGCCGAGCCAGCGACGCCGCATCTTCCCCTGCCCTTCCCCGTTAGAGCGCCTCACTATCCCCTCCCCTCCAGCCTCCTTCGTTTGGCACCTTGCGGATATAAGAACGCCTACGCAAGCTAGCTTTAGATTGTTTGGTTGTAGTTGCTCGCAACCTAGACGGAGCCTTGGCTGCCAGCTTCCCAATCTCCCCTCCCGCCGTCCTCTGGGATTGATCGTTAGGCTCAGGAAAGCGAGACCTCCTAGTCGACGCCTTAAGCGTCGACTAGGAGAACCGGCGCCCACATGGCCCGCAATCTAGGTCGGCCCAGTATGAAGGCTACATTGTCGCTCGACCCACAGTCGCCTTGTTCGCCCAGTCACGGTTGACCGGGCGACAATTTACTAGTTAATCGGTCAACCATTAAATTATAAAAAATCCAAAATTGTTCATGAATTCTGAAAAAAGTGCATGAATTCAAAAAAGTTCATGGTGATTTTGAAAAAAGAAGTTAGTGGATTTAAACCAATTCACGAATTAAAAAAAATCACAGCTTTGAGAAAAGATCATTGATGTTAAAAAAAGTTTACAAATTTGGAAAAAGTTCAAGGATTTTCAGTTTGAGGGATTTGGAAAAATGCGGGTTTTGAAAAAGGCATTTGCCAATTTGAAAAAGTTCATTGATTTTCAGTAAAAAAGCTCTGAATTTTAAAAAGTTAATGGGTTCGGTGAAAAATTCATGGATTTTAAAACATTTCATGAATTTGAAAAAGTTTAGGAGTTGAAGAAAATTTCAAGAATTTAAGAAAGTGCAATGATTTTAATAAATGTTTGTGATTTTAACAAAATAAAAGAAAATAAAAAATAAAAAGAAATAGATAGATAAAAAATAAAAACTGGTCAAAAGAAATGAAAAAATAAAACCAGACAGGGAGACCGCTACTTTTTTTAACGTTATATTTGAAAAAGAAAGAAGAAATAAAGTAGGCACAACAGGGGTGGTGTCCCACTTGGTTAGTGTGGTTTGTACTTAGCTAAGGGGTGAGGGGTTTTGATCTTTTCGGGCACACATGTTTTGAAGGTTTACAGAAAAAAGTGTAAAAGGGCCGATCCCGGGCGCGGCACTTTTTTTAGGGGACTATAAACGGCGCTTAAGGCGTAGAATAGGACCGGGACTATAATCGCATCCGAGTCAGGCATTGGCTGGGCTTGTCTGGAATCGATTGCTTGGGTGGGCTTGGTCCCACGGATCCAATCGACAGAATCAGCGCTGAGATCGATCACGTGGGAAAGGGCTGGACAAAATAAAACGTCGAAACAAGGAACTATACTTTTCTTTTAGATAAGAAAGATTTGTCGTTGGTTCTAGTTTTCTTCTTCTTTTACATTTGTTCATATTTTCAAAAATATTTAAAATACATATATTTTGAAGCTAAAAACTACTCACTTTTTCTTCATAAAATCGTAAATTGAAAATATGCCAGCACATGACGGGATAAAAAATGTTTGTTACATTTTAAAATGCTTAATTATTTTATAAAAAACGTACGCATCATTTAAAAAATATTTTTTAATGTAAAAGAGTGTTCATCCAATGGAAGAGAAGTTTTTTGTATCAAAAAATGGATGTTACATTAAATAAAATATTCATGCATGTCAACAAATTGTTTTTTGTGACATTTTTAGAAAATATTCATTTTATTTAACATTGTATCGTACTATTAAGAAAACGGTTCAACGTCTATTTGAAAAATGTATAACACATATTCGAAAAAAATTAAACGCATGTATCAGAAAAAATGTTAATCATGTATTTAAAACATGTTAAGCATGTTTATAAATATATTTAGATGTACACAAAAAGTGGACAAATGGTATGAAAATGACATCAAACATGTATTTAATAAATGTTAAACATTTATAAAAACAATATTCCTGATGTAGGCTAAAATTGAACAAAGTGCATGAAAAAAGTAGCCATGTGTCGAAAAATGTAAAAAGGAATGAAACAAAGTAACCCTGTAGTGAAACCTAAAAAATGAACAAAAACCGTTTAAAACAAGAAAATACAAAGAAAACCAGTAGAGGAACATAAAGAAATAAAAAACTTGATGAAACAGAAGAACTATAAAAAGAAGAAAAAACAAAAAGATAGCCGAAGAATACATGTAGAGGTACTCAAAAAACGAAGAAACTAGTGAAAACCAAATAAAGAAGAAAAAAGGAAGAAATTAGAAAACCGATGAATCCGAAAAAAGAAGCAAGAAAACCAAACAAAAAAAGAAATCATACAGAAAAAACGCAAAAAAAGATGTGCAATAAAAGGTAAAAAAAATTAAGGTAAGAAGAAAAAATCCAAATAAAACAGAACCAGTCATCCAGTAGACAGAAATAAGAGGAAAACCAGTAGCTAAAGAGTGGGATCGCGAAAAGATGAAATGGGCAGGCCAAATAATGATGCGATACAAAAATCCTTGAGGCGAGACGAGCTAACATCTCGCTACCAAGCGAAATACAGCTCTCGCGTAGAAGCAGCAATGTCCATATAACACTGTTACCAGGCCGAAGCGTGCAGAGGCCTAGCATGCAAGGACCCCTGAAATGTAAGGCCCGACGGCCCAGGCACTACTGCGAATCAACGGAAAACTAGAAAATCGAGTGTGAGTTTGATCAAAAAAAAAAAAGAGAGAGAGAAGGAAATCGAGTGTGAGTTTCTAAAAAAAAAAAGAGGAGGAAATCGAGTGTGTGTGCATTCTCCAAGGCTCAGCCAGCTATACCCTCCCCTCTATTCCGTAAAAAAAGAACTATACGCTCTTCTTAAAAAAAGAAAAAGGAAACAAAGCCTGCTGTACGCAGTTTCATTTAATTTGTTCGAGCTGAGCTATACACATCACATCATTTAATTTAATTTGATAGCTGAGCTATACGCAGTTTCTAAACAAGACTCTGCGCGCGGGTCCGCAAGACGAGTTGATAGCGTCGCAAAAAACAAAAATCTTTTAATTTGATCGAGCTGAGCTATACACATCACATCACGGACTTGGTCTTGGCTAGTCGATTGAAGTAAACTAGTCGATCGATCGGATCGACGGGTCTGCACGGCTGCTACGGCCGGCCGTAATCCCATTGTTACATTCTGAGGTTAAATGGAGCCTTCTTAGGGCATGTGGCCTCTGAGCCGTCGGATTAGCCGTCCAAACTAATCTTGGTCGTCAGATTTTCAGATGGATTGATCTGGGCCGTTGGATCGTTCTGATGTGATAACCAATGAATAGTGCCTGTTTTTCTGCACCAGCACTGCCACGCTATCACTCCATGACACACGGGACCATGGCTTGGTGGGCCACGCCCGTCAGCGACCGTGGAGCGCAGAGCTCCCGGTGCTGTGTGCTTCTCGCGGAGAGGCCATGCCACCGCCTGTAAATTTGGTAGCAAGCCGAGGGCAATCTCGTCATTCCAGGTCGTGGTGCTTGTGTGGCGGCCCGTGGCTGGCTGCTCGTGGTGTAAAGTCGAGGGGCCGCTCGATTGGCGGAGAACCCTAGCCGGCGCTCTCCCACTCCCGCAGACCTCAGTTCCCCCTTCCTTTCTCCTCCGTCTTTGGATCCGGCCGGTGGCGGCGGTCTCTCTACTTGCCTCGCTGTTGTTCCTTCTTTACGACGCCACAGGCACCCTGTCTCCTCCCGTCCAGTCCCTCCTCCTCCCCACTGGTGGGTTGCGCCGCTGCTCTCCCATCAAGCTCGCGCATCGCCATCACTTGGAGGAGCGAGTGGATCGAGGACCTGCCGCTCGTGGTGCCGTTTCCCCGTCGAGTTTCCGTGTCACATCATCGGGAGGAGAGGGGGCTGCTACTGCTCTTCCCGGAGGAGTGCGCCGTCAACGGGAGGAAGCCAGGTGGAGCGCACCGTCCCACCGGCTGCGGCCTCGGCGATGCCGACATGCTCCAGTGGCTCAACGCCACGGAGACATCGTAGCAGAGGCAGAAGCAGGCGCTCGATGCGGCGCTCCCTCGTCACTCCTCTTCTGCATCCGCTACAGGCGCTCGATGCGGTGCTCCCCTGTTGCTCCTCCTTCTCCTCCGTCGCCAAGAGGGGCGCTGCCTTCTACTACTGCTCCAGGTTATTCTCTCTCTCTCTCTCTCTCTCTCTATATCTCTCTCTCTCTCAGTTTTAGATCCCTTTTGCGCTTCCCTCGTCACTCCTCTTCTGCATCGCTAATAGGCGCTCGATGCGGTGCTCCCCTGTTGATCCTTCCCTCCATCGCCAAGAGGGGCGCTGCCTTCTACTGCTGCTCAGGTTATCTCTCTCCTCTCTCCTCTCCTCTCTCTCTCTCTCTCTCTCTCTCAGTTTTAGATCCCTTTTTGCGCTCCCCCTCCACTCCTTTCTGCATCCGCTATAGGGCGCTCGATGCGGTGCTCCCCTGTGCTCCTCCTTCTCCTCCATCGCCAAGAGGGGCGCTGCCTTTACTGCTGCTCCAGGTTTTCTCTCTCTCTTCTTCTCTCTTTCTTCTCTCTCTCAGTTTTAGATCCCTTTTTGCGCTCCCCCGTCATCCTCTTCTGCATCCGTATAGGCGCTCGATGCGTGTGCTCCCCTGTTGCTCCTCCTTCTCCTCATCGCAAGAGGGGCGCTGCCTTCTACTGCTGCTCCAGGTTATTCTCTCTCTCTCTCTCTTCTCTCTCTCTCAGTTTTAGATCCCTTTTTGCGCTCCCCCGTCACTCCTCTTCTGCATCCGCTATAGGCGCTCGATGCGGTGCTCCCCTGTTGCTCCTCCTTCTCCTCCATCGCCAAGAGGGGCGCTGCCTTCTACTGCTGCTCCAGGTTATTCTCTCTCTCTCTCTCTCTCTCTCTCTCAGTTTTAGATCCCTTTTTGCGCTCCCCCGTCACTCCTCTTCTGCATCCGCTATAGGCGCTCGATGCGGTGCTCCCCTGTTGCTCCTCCTTCTCCTCCATCGCCAAGAGGGACGCTGCCTTCTACTGCTGCTCCAGGTTCTTCTCTCTCTCTCTCTCCCCCCTCCCTCCCTCCCCCCTCCCTCTCTCTCTCAGTTTTAGATCCCTTTCCTAAAGCTCAAGACTTACAGTTCAGTTTGTGTGCAACGGCTTGGGAGGGACAAAAGAGGAGGTCGCTGGTAGATGACGTGGGAGCAAGCGAGGATGGATGAGTGCATCACTACACTGCTACCCGTTTCTCAACGGTCGCTTTACACGACACTATTTCGGCAGGTATAATTGTTTCAGTAATTTCAGTTCTTGCAAGTCATCATTTTGTTGAAGAGAAAATTGATGCATCACATTACTAATGAAGTGGGTTTATTGAAACCTTTCACTTTCAAGGTAGGAGACTGATATGAACTGCCAATATTTTAAGAGAAATTCAGTTCATATGAAAGAAAAGAAAGGCATACAGTACCTGACATTGACATTGGGAGCACGGGCTACTGCTCGCACCTCTACCTACAGGTTACAGGTTCGTTCCTTTCTCTCTCTCTATATGGTGGCCTGGGAAGGAAGATTTTTGTTAACTCATCCAGGTGTTGTCAAATGCTAGCTCCAGAATTTTATTAACTCATATAGGTGTTGTCAAATGCTCCAGATATTATATAGCCCGTTGTACAAGGTGTTGTTTGGGTGATTTAGTTGGAGAAAATAATCTCTACCTACAACTACATTAACTGGTACCACCATTGCTGGGCATTGATTGCCAATAGAAATTCTCTCCTCGAATGTTTGTAAAAACAAGGGTGCAGTGAGGCTCAACTAAAGGAATGCCTGGAGGAGTATGCATCCTTGAACATGTGGCAGATCCACCCAAGCACCTTCAACATACACTTAAGCGATGCCTGATCCAGGAACAAACATTTCATCATAATTAGACAACTGTGATGCGCGATGAAGGCGTCTGATGCCATTGTTTGGGATCTAACAAGATTGAAAGACTTTAGTGATATCACAATGCAGATTGATTACAGTTTTACAGTTTTTTGTGCACAAATCAAAGTACAGTTGTACAAATTAAACTAACATCTTTGATATACATAATCCAAAGGCTGAAACATAAGCCTGGTCATTGTCATATGACGTATCATGTTGGATATATTATTTTTTGCCTACCAGTGTCATCTGGACTCCATGTAGTACATTGCCACATTCTGTATTGTTAGTGAGCAGGAGTTTAGATATTTCAGTGTTAGAAACATGCCAAGTTATTCCCTTTTCATTGTCTTTCTAAGCTGCAAACATTTCCATCATGGGATTGGAAAATATAACAGTACTTGATTAGTTTTACTGTGTTGTCTCTTTGCTTGGAAGATGGGCTGATAAGTTTTAGTTTTTTTCCTTGTTTCAGTTTGTTGTGCCTACTAATTGTTCAGACCAGGAGATTCTTTTTATTTGTGATTCTTGCTGTTTAATTGATTGACTGGTGTGCCATATGATTTCTAATATATGAATTCCTTCGTCTTGGTTGTTGTATTGGTTGTTGTCCTCACTTTCTTGGGAGCTGAGGACTCTGCAGAGGTTGATGCTTTCCTCTTCTTCACAGCTGCCTTCTCCGCAGCCTTGGTTTTCTTCACTTCTGATGCAGAAGTAAGAGTGATATTCTTCATCTTTGGTGATTTGGCAGGAGGAGCAGATGAAGTAGGTTCAGTTTCTTCAGGCACGACTGATGCAGTCGCCCTGGCATTTTCAGTTTCTTCAGGCGCAGCAAATTCTTCAGCTAGCCTGGGTTGTTCTTCATGCGCAACATTGGTGGTTGCCCTGGCATTGTCTTCAGGAGCTGGAATTTCTTCAGCAGCCCTGGCATTCTCAGTTTCTTCAGCAGCCTGATTTTCATCAGCTGCGCTTGCAGTTTCTTCAGTGAGCTGAGCAGATGCTTCAGCCTGAGGAATTTCTTGTTGCGATGGAGCTGCAACATTAGTCTTGAGGTTCTTGGCAAGCTTGACAAATCTGACTTTGGCACCGAGCCAGTCTGCATGATATGAGTCAAATTCATCACTTAGGCCTTTGATTTCCTTTTGCATATTTACAAGTTCTTCAGAAGACATGTTCAGAATGCTATTCTTCAGAAAGCGCTCCTTCTTGTACTGAGCCTTCTTGACTTGTCTGGCCTTCTCAAATTTCCATTTTTCTTTGCCTATAAAGGCTGTCAGCATGTGACTTTGACCAGGAGTGAGGTTCAAGTCAGGCAGTGGAGTGTTGTGATCTTTGTGCCAGAGGTCGATGAAATCGAGGATCTTCTTCGGATCCAGCATGAGAGGCACAGAACTGCCTTTGGCTCTAGCGGCCCTTTCTTGTCTGTCCCTGATGATTTCAGCAAGTTCTTCATCATCAGCTTCATCATCATCAGACGGAACATGGAACGCCACTTGCTTCTTATGAGGACTTGGCCTCGTTCCACGTCCAGCAGTGGTTTTGACCTTCAGTAAGGTTGGACCTTTTGAGGACTGTGGTGGAGCTGAGGAACTTGCAGACGATCCAGAAGCAATTGAAAAGCCTGCAGTCCGTTGACACGTTGCAAGGTGCACTGGTGTTGAGGACTTTATGGCAGTAGTTGAGGATTTTGTGGCAACAGAGGGGATTGGCACTGCCCATGAAGAAGTTGCCTTAGGAATTTGCCTTGAGGACTTGGATGTTGAAGAACTTGGCTGTGAGGGCATTGCTGTTGAGGAACTCGGCTTCACAGCTGATTTCTTCGGCATAGCCTTCTTAGGCTTACTGGCAGAGGCCTCAGCAGCAGCAGCTTGAGAATCCTCATTGAATTTTGTCAATGCTTCTTTTGCAAATTTAGCCAATTTGGCTTGGCGCTTGGCCCATTCTCTTGGAAATTCCTCACCGCGCCTAACGCTGGTGGGATCAGCTTCTTGGCCAGCTGCCAATGGAGGTCTTGGACATGAAGGGTTTACGGCGAATTTCTTCATGTACTTTGGAGTGACATAGCGGTATTCCCTCCATTCCTTAGAGCATCTCCAGCCGTTCGCCCCCTAGGGGCTAGAAAAAGCGCCGCTTGGGGGCAAACCGGCGATATTTTCGCCATAGGGGCGATCGGATTCCCAGCCGCCGCCCCCAGGTCGCCCCCAGACGCCCTTTGTAAACATTTTTAAAAAGACATTCGGCTAAAATTCGGCAAACACGACATAGATTCGGCAAACATGACATAGATTAGGCGTTCCACAGTTTTTTTACATATAGAAAACATAAAATCTACTAAAAAAAAGGGTTGCTGCCGCGCCGCGCCTCGTCCTCCTTCTTCTTCTTCACACGGCCGTCCCTGCTAGACCCCTGCCCGGGGTCGCCCTGGCGGACAGGTTTGGCCGGCGACGGCGGCGCGTCGTCGTCGCTGTCCTCGAGCATGATGACGCCTCCCTCGTCGCGGCCACGGCGGCGCGCGGCGATCTCCTCCAGGGCGTGGCGCTGGCGCTCCATCTCCAGCCGGGCCCAATCTTCCCACGCCCACTTCATGGTGGCCTCGTCGTCGAGCGCGTCATCGTGCTCGCTCTTCACGGCGGCGAGCCCCGGCTTCGTCTTCGGCTTGACGAGGCGGGGAGGAGCCGAGGAGGAGGCACGGCCGCCCTCGTTTATGATGAGGGCGGCGCTATTGGTGCGCCGGCCGAGCGGCGTTTCCACGGGCTCGGGCTTGACGCTGACGAGCGTCGGTGGAGGAGTGGGAGGAGGAGGAGGAGGAGGAGGAGGATAACGACCCGCCCAGCATTCGCCGTGGCAGCCACGGGCTGACACTTCGACGGGGGGCCGGGGCCACCGGGTACTGGAGCGGCGGATCGTTGCCGCCCTCGAGGTACTCGAGGACGGTGTGCAGCGTGCGGCCAGGGGCGCCCCACCATAGGCGGCGGCCGTCGTTGCTGTTGCGCCCCCTGACCACCGGCGTGTTGTTGACGGAGGCAAGCCGCTCCGCTTGTCGGCGTTCGAAGTACGCCGCCCACGCCTCGTGGTTGCCGGCGTCGTACTCCGGGAGGGCCCGCTCCTCCTCCGATAGGGAGGCACGCACACGATCGATCTCGGCGTGGAAATAGCCGGGGTGTTCGACGTCGGGCAGAGGGGGGACTGGGACGCCCCCGGTGCTCAGCCTCCACCGCCCCAGCGCGCGCATGTCGGGGGGCGCCGGGTAGTTCGCCTCGTGGAGGAGGTGAGCTTCCCACTCGTGTAGAGAGTGGCGGCCTGAAAGTGCGTTATATCGACTAGAGGGGGGGTGAATAGGCGATTTTTACAAATTCGTCACTGAGGAATTTCACGGTGAGGAAATTCCTAAGTAACGAACTACTTAGCAGCGGAATAAGTACTCAGATGCAGACATAACATGGCATAAGAACAGTCATCATGATGAAATGAAATAGGCACAGAGTACAGGTAGCGTGAAACACAGGATAAGCAGGCTGAAGACTATGTGATTGAAGAAATAGGATTGAGGAAATTGAGAAAGTCTTCAGTCAAAGTCTTCACATAGTAACGATCAAGTACATTAACACATGAATGAGGAAATGAAAGGGTTGAGGAAATAGAACCAGTAGCTCGGTGAAGACGATGATTTGGTAGACCAGTTCCAACTGATGTGACAGTTGTACGTCTGGTTGGAGCGGCTAGGTATTTAAACCTGAGGACACACAGTCCTCACCGTATTCTCCTTGAGCTAAGGTCACACAGACCTCGCCCAATAACTCGTGGTAAGTCTTCAGGTGACTTCCAAACCTTCACAGACTCGGTCACTCGGCGATCCACAATTTCCTCTTGGATGCTCTAGACCATGACGCCTAACCGTCTGGAGGATGCACAGTCCTCAAAGGTAACAAGCGTCGGTTCCACACAGGAACAATTTCTTTAGTGATGCTCAATCACTTTGGGTTTGTAGGTGTTTGGGTTTTTGGGTTTTTCCTCACTTGATGATTTTCGCTCAAAGTCCTCGGAGGATGGGATGCTCTAAATGACAAGTGTCAATCTATCTCTCGGAGCAGCCAACCAGCTAGTGGTTGTAGGGGGCGGCTATTTATAGCCTAGGGAGCAGCCTGACATGATAAGACATAAATGCCCTTCAATGATATGACCGTTAGGTGGGTAGGATATTTGGACAGCTGGCGCGTAGCACAGCAACGGTCAGAAATTTGTGTATCAAATTCCTCAGGGCTATCATGTTCCTCACTTGTAGGCAATCCGCACTGGCGAATTCCTAACTCCTCAGTCAGAACAAATTCCTCAGAGAACAGAAGAACTTCGTCTCTGTCACTGAAGAAATTGACTGAACTGTATGAGATTTCCAATGGCTTCACTCGAAAGGATTGGGTAGGTGTAGGATTTTGAGATGAGCATCACTTGGAAACTTTTCCTTAGTTTTACCTCGACCCCCTTTAACAGTACGGTGTTTCCTATGATTCAAGAAGAAGAAAATGAAACTACGAAAACAAAAGTCTTCACGCTTCATAATCCTCGCATGAATATCAAGTCTTCAGGGTCACACCAATTTCTTCACTTTCAAAGTCTTCAAGAAAACCAAAGTCTTCAGTTGAAGACATTCATTTTTAGGGTTTGACTTTCATCGTAAATATCAAACTCCTCATAGACTTATAGAACATGTGTACACTCACAAACGCATTAGTCCCTTAACCTATAAGTCTTCAATACACCAAAATCACTAAGGGGCACTAGATGTACTTACAATCTCCCCCTTTTTGGTGATTGATGACAATATAGGTTAAGTTTTCAATGGGGATAAACATATGAAGTGTAAATACTGATAATGAGGAATTTGATTGCAAGATATAGAAGAACTCCCCCTGAAGATGTGCATATTGAGGATTTTGCTTTGTATTGCAAATGCACATTGTAGAGTAATATCATGGAGATCTCCCCCTATATCTTGTAATTCATACACACATTTAACATATGATGTGAAGAATTTGAAATGCATGATGAAATATGGTGACTGATGTAATTCAGCATGCGTGTGAGGAATTAGCATGCAGAAAAACAGAGCAAAAGTATCAGACCACCATAGGACTTAAGTTTACAACTCGATCCAACAAATACTTCAGAAGAACGAGAGTTGTAACTTAGCAAAAAAATGCCCATATATAGAGACCCGCTTGAAGACTAACCCAAATTTCTCCCCCTTTGTCATCGAATGACCAAAAGGGACGAAAAATGAGGACTAACGCCCCTGAAGAATATAATGATGTCGATGGAGGAGCGCCAGCGTTGTTGTGGTCGTCCGTTGGAGTAGGGCCTGCCGCGGTGTCGTTTAAGTCTTCAGCTTCATCCATCTCGCGTGATGAAGAATATGAACTGGCAACAAGCTGAGGAACTTTGACCTTCTTGAACTTCTTCGAAGGTGGCTGAGACCAGTCAAAGTCCTGTTGGAAGCCCATCTCCTTGAGTTCTTCAGCACTATGAAGATTAGACAGAATCGCCCAAGTGCGGTCAAAGACTTCATGCAAGTAGTAGTGATTCTTCTTCACAGTATTTTGAGTGACTATCATGTTCTGAAGAATTGCACCAAACTGACGCTTGACCCACTTGTGATTTCGATCAACTTTCTGATGAAGACTAAGGAGAAGTTCACGATCAGTCATCACACGCGGAGCTGTGGCTTGAGGATTATGTTCTGAAGCTTTGGCGGCAGAATCTTGTGTTGCAGAGTCATCATTGGTGGAATATGAAGTAGCTTTGCGAAACTGTCCATCCAATGGACGAGTGCCTTCATCAATAACTACAGCCTTGCCCTTCTCATCAGCTGAGGAAATAGTCCGTTTGAGGACTTCAATAGGGGGCAAAAAGCTGAGATGATTTTGAAAGTCAGCCTTATAATGAATTGAAGACCTTGATCTGATGAACTTCATGATCCAGGGAGCATAAGGCTTCAACTCAAAAGGTGACAGAGCTGCATTGGCCAAAGTCCTCATGAAGAAATCGTGGTAGTTGATAAGAATACCATGAATGATATTGAACAGCAGATTCTTCATAATGCCAACAACCTCTTCGTCATCAGAGTTGTGGCCCTTGATTGGACTGAGGGTTTTGGTCAAAATGCGATAAACTGTCCTTGGCACATAGAGCAATTCCTTGACGAGGAATTTGGTCCTTGGAGCTTGGCCTGGCTTCAAAGGCTTCATCAACACTTGCATCAGATGATCGGATAGTTCAGGTTCAACATAGAGAAGCCTAGCACCTTCAGTGGGAGGACTGACTGGGACGGCATGAAGCAATTCAGAGGCCAGTGCTTTGAAATGAGTATTTTCAGTCATCCAGTCCAATACCCATGAATTGACATCCTCAACATTTCCAGTGATATGCAGCGTGGCGAAGAATTGAAGAATGAGTTCTTCATTCCAATCGCAGATGTCGGTGCAGAAGTTGAGTAACCCAGCGTCATGAAGAACACTGAGGACTGGGGTGAAGCAGGGCAACGATTCCATATCCACATGAGGAATTTGCTCATGTTCAAAGATCTTGTCCTTATCAAACAACAGTGAGGAATAGAAGTTCATCTGGCTAGCAGTCCAGAAGCGCTTGCCACGAAGTCGAGCAGAGTCATAGGGATTGTAATCAGTGAAGAATATGTGCTCATTGAAGAAATCTTCAGCATTGAACTTCTGCTTCTTGGAGTGAGGGTTCTGGGGCTTGGGCTAAAGATTTATAGTTGAAGTCTTCACAGCCTCTTGAGGTATAGCCACTGGAGCCACAGGCTGAGGAATTTCAGTAGCTGTATCAGCAGCAGCCTTGGCCTCCATTTCTTCAGCACTAGCGGCTGGAACTTCTTCAGGAATAGATTGAAGTGAAGATTGAGGTCCATCAGAGCCCGTATGAATTTCTTCAGTTGGCACAGGGGACTGAGGAACTTGATGTAGTGGTGTTGTCAGAGGTGAATTGGGGTGATGACTTTCCCAAAAGAGATCATTCAGAATAGGAGTTGTAGAACCAATATCCACATCCTCATCTTAATCATCAAATTCCTCAACGCCTGCCTCTTCAGCTGTGAACTGAGGCATGGGCGATGATACCAACGGAGTTGAAGTGATATTGTCCACTTCAATGTCTTCATCCAACTGCTCTGTCGAAGCAGCAGAAGGATCTTCTTCATCAGATTCACGTCGAATTGCATATTCCTCACCAAAGGGAATAATCTCCTTTGATGGCATGCTTGATATTGGAACCGCATCAATTGGGTTTTCAGTTGAGCTCGTCAAAGTCTTCACTTTCTTGGGAGCTGAAGACTCTGAGGAGGCAGATGCTTTCCTTTTCTTCACCGCAGCCTTCTCTGCGGCTTTGGTCTTCTTCGCTTCTGATGCAGAAGGAAGGACATTTTTCATCTGTGATGACTTTGCAGGAGGAGCAGATGAAATTGGTTGAATTTCTTCAGGCACAACTGATGCAGTGGCCCTGGCTTGTTCAGATTCCTCAGGCGCAGTAGCAGATGTATCAACTGGCCTGGTTTGCTCTTCAGGCGCAACATTGGTGGTTGCCCTGGCATTTTCTTCAGAGACTGGAATTTCTTCATCAGCCCTGGTGCTTTCATTTTCTTCAACAGGCTGAGCAGATGTGTCAGCCTGAGGAAATTTGGATTGCGATGAAGCTGCAATATTTGGAGTGAATCCCTTTGCCATTCTTACGAATCTGACTTTGGCACCAAGCCAATCTGCACGGTATGCGTGAAATTCATCACTGAGTGCTTTGATCTCAGCCTGCATAGTCACAAGTTCTTCAGGAGACATTTTCACAACATTGTTCTTCAGAAAACGCTCCTTCTTGTACTGAGCCTTCTTCACCTGCCTGGCCTTTTCAAATTTCCATTTCTCTTCAGTAATGAAGGCCATCAACATGTGACTTTGACCAGGAGTGAGGTTTAATTCAGGCAAAGGTGTATTTGGATCCTTGTGCCATAGATCGATGAAATCAAGGATCTTCCTTGGATCCAGCATGAGGGGCACAACACTGCCTTTGGCACTAGAGGCCCTTTGTTGTCGATCTCTGATGATCTCAGCTAATTCTTCATCATCAGCTTCGTCTTCGCTTGACGGAACCTGAAAGGCGACCTACTTCTTGTGAGGACTTGGCCTTGGGCCTCGTCCAGCAGTGGCCTTTTTCTTCAGCAAGGTCGGAGCTGTTGAAGACTGAGGTGGAGCTGAGGAACCTGCAGAGGCTCCAGAAACAATTGAGATCCCAGTAGTCCTTTGGCATGTGGCAAGATGCACAGGTGCTGAGGACTTTGCAGGAGCAGCTGAGGACTTTGCAACTGAGGGAGTTGGAGCTGCTTTTGAAGAAGTTGCTTGAGGATCAGGCCGTGAGGGCTTTGAAGAGCTTGGCCGTGAGGGCATTGCAGCTGAGGAACTTGTCTTGACAGCTGGTTTCTTTGGCATAGCCTTCTTAGGCTTGCTAGCAGAGGCCTCAGCAGTGGCAGCAGCAGACTCTTCATTGAATTTGTTCACTGCCTCTTTAGCCACTTTGGCCAGCTTGGCTTGACGCTTAGCCCACTACTGAGGAAATTCCTCACCTCTTCTGATGCTTGTGGGATCAGCTTCTTGGCCTGGAGCCAATGGAGGTCTTGGGCATGGAGGGTTAACAGGGAATTTCTTCATGTACTTTGGAGTCACATATCGATAGTCTCTCCATTCTCTTGCCCATCTTCTCTCCATCTTCTGAATGCGCACTTTGCGCTGATTTTTGTTCTCCTTGCCATGAGTTGCTTCATCAGGAGTACAATATTCATCATAGATGTCTTCAGGGATCTCAAAAGCAGTATTTGTTTCTGGCCTCTTTCCTCCCTTCTGAGATCTTTTACCATCAGCCATTTTCTTCACTTGAGGATTTTGAACAATGGATGTTTCTGAGGAAGTGTGCAACTTTTCTTCGAGGAACGCTGCAAATGAGTTAAGTTGATGAGAACCTAGAGATTTAGCAGCGGACATTTGTACCTATGAACAGAATATAGGTGCGAAGAATTTGGAGAGGTCATATGCGTTCTCAGAAGTTTTTCAAAAGTATCAAGTTTGAGGAATTTGACCAGGGGTGTCTTGAGGAATTTCACTAAGCGTTCTTTGACTTAGGTTCCAGAGTTGTATAGATTGAAGATCCACACAATTGAGGAATCTTGAAGACAAACGTTGCTTAGAGAAACAGATCAAGAACAGAAGCAAGTTGGTGTTTAAGAACATGAAAGTTGAAGAATAAACACCTTTTGAAGATTTTGTGGAAATCATCAGAATCAACAAGGGCAGTAAAAATAGATTTTATTTACCCTTGACGAAGAACACGACGAACTGAGGGTAGCAGTGGGGAAGCTCGTCCGTTCAGATCTTCCACGCCCTAACTTGGAGATGGAAAACAGCTACGGCGGCGGCGGAGTGAAGATTTCCGCGGCCGGCGTGAGTACGACGGCGACGAGGTCGAGGCAGTGAAGCTCTTCCTCACCGGCGACGATGGAGTGTTTCGTTCGCAAATTCTTCAGCTGTCAAGGACACAGTGAAGACTTTGAACGGGTTTCAAATAGAACGCACATGAAGAATTTGTGAACAGACTGGATTGAGTTTAGCATAGAGGGGAAACGGGTCCGATCACATTCACTTAGAAGAAAATCAACTTGAAGAATTAGAAATAAGTGAATGTTGTAGAGGACTGAAAACTCAAATATATATATAATCAATGAAGAACACAGTCGGAAAGAGTGAAGACTTTGCAAAGTTGAAGAATTTGAAAATTTGAAGAATTTGCAAAATGAAGAAAAACTCAATTTTTGAAGATTTTCAACTTTTTGTGGTGGCGTGACCCACCGTATAAGAATGATGATTTCAGACGCCGCGTACAATTGTCGTAGGGCTCTGAGAATCAGATTCTTCGTTAATTTCTTCACACTTAGAGGGTTAGTCTTCATTGATTTAAAGAAAAACGTTTCTTCGTGTGTTGCGCATCTAAGTCATCAATTTGCATAAGTGTTAGGATGTGTGTCCTTTTCAAAGGACATTCGAAGATTCTAAGATATTTAGCTCACACCGCAACTTGCTAAATCTCTTCTCATCCAAGGGCTTTGTGAAGAAATCGGCTAGTTGTTCTTCAGTCTTCACGTGCTCGATTGAGATGTCGCCCTTCAACACATGATCACGAAGAAAGTGATGACGAATCTGGATGTGCTTTGTCTTCGAGTGCTGAACTGGGTTATGAGCAATCTTGATGGCACTCTCATTGTCACAGAAGAGTGGCACATTCTTCACATTGATGCCGTAGTCCTTGAGGGTTTGCTTCATCCACAATAGTTGAGCACAGCAAGAACCAACAGCAATGTACTCAGCTTCAGCAGTAGAAAGTGATACGCAGTTCTGCTTCTTCGAGGACCAACATACTAAGGATCGTCCGAGGAAATGGCATGTGCCTGATGTTGACTTGCGGTCCACACGATCACCAGCATAGTCAGAGTCAGAATATCCAATGAGATCAAAAGCCGAGCCCTTGGGATACCATAATCCAAGTGTTGGAGTGTGAGCTAGATATCGAAGAATATGCTTCACAGCCTTAGGGTGTGATTCCTTCGGTGTAGCTTGAAAACGGGCACACATGCAAACACTAAGCATAATATCTGGCCTAGATGCACATAGATACAGTAAAGAGCCAATCATGGAGCGGTATACCTTTTGATCAAAGTCTATACCATTTTCATCAGTGCATAGATGGCCATTTGTGGGCATAGGGATTTTGACGCCTTTGCATTCTTGCATACCGAATTTCCTCAGAACGTCCTTGAGGTATTTCTCTTGAGAAATGAAGATGCCATTGCGTTGTTGAGGAATTTGAAGACCTAAGAAGAATTTCAATTCTCCCATCATGGACATTTGATATTCCTCACTCATCATATAAGCAAATTCGTCAGTATAACGTTGGTTAGTACAGCCAAAGATAATATCATCAACATATATTTGGCACACGAATAATTCATCATCATATGTTTTGGTGAAAAGAGTTGGGTCGAGTGAACCGGGTTTGAAGCCTTTCTTCATGAGGAATTCCTTCAGAGTATCATACCACGCCCGAGGGGCCTGCTTGAGGCCATAGAGGGCTTTATTGAGTCTGAAGACTTGATCAGGATGCTTAGGATCTTCAAAACCTGGGGGTTGAGCAACATATACTTCTTCCTCAAGCTTACCATTAAGGAATGCACTTTTCACATCCATTTGATATAAGATGATATTATGATGGTTAGCATAGGCAAGCAATATGCGAATAGCCTCAAGTCTAGCAACAGGTGCAAAAGTTTCATCGAAATCAATTCCTTCAACCTGTGTGTAGCCTTGAGCAACAAGACGAGCCTTATTCCTTACCACAAGGCCATTTTCATCTTGCTTGTTGCGGTAGATCCATTTGGTGCCGATGATATTGTGCTTGCGAGGGTCTGGTCGCTTGACAAGCTCCCACACATTGTTTAGCTCGAATTGATGTAATTCCTCTTGCATCGCTTGAATCCATTCAGGCTCCAGAAATGCCTCATCTACTTTGGTGGGCTCTGTGATAGAGATGAAAGCAAAATTCCCACAAAAGTTAGAGAAATGTGATGCTTTTGAGCGAGTGAGAGGACCTGGTGCGTTGATGTCGTTGATGATTCTCTCAATCTGTACTTCATTTGCAACGCGAGGATGAGCAGGTTGATGACTTTGATTTGGCTCAGCATTTTCTTCAGAGCCATTTTCTTCAGATGCACCAGCCTGATTTTCTTCATGATCTGGAATGACTTCTTCAGCAGATTCTTTGGTAGGAATAACATCCTCATTAGCCTTTAGCTTGATGGATTCCTTAGGAGACATTTCATCTAGTACAGGAGGTAGGTGCTCTCTTTGCGAGCCATTAGTTTCATCGAACTGCACATCTACAGTTTCAACAACCTTGTTGTGATAGGTGTTGAAGACCCTGTAGGTGTGCGAGTCCTTTCCGTAACCAAGCATAAAACCTTCATGTGCTTTCGGTGCAAATTTAGAAATGTGATGGGGATCTCTAATCCAACATTTAGCACCGAAGACTTTGAAATAACTCACATTGGGTTTCTTGTCAGTGAGGAGTTCATATGAGGTATTCTTGAAGAATTTGTGAAGATATACCCTGTTGATAATGTGGCATGCAGTATCAATTGCTTCAGGCCAGAAGTGACGAGGTGTCTTGTATTCATCAAGCATAGTGCGAGCCATCTCAACAAGAGTCCTGTTCTTGCGCTCCACGACGCCATTCTGCTAAGGAGTGTATGGGGCAGATAACTCATGAGTAATACCGAGTTCATCAAGATAGTCATCAAGACCAGTATTCTTGAACTCAGTCCCATTGTCACTACGTATATGCTTGATCTTCACACCGAAATTCATCGAAGCCCTTGAAGAAAATCGTCTGAAGACTTCCTGCACTTCAGTTTTGTAAGTAATGACATGCACCCATGTGTAACGAGAATAATCATCAACAATGACAAAGCCATATAGAGATGCTGCATTTGTTAGTGTGGCATAATGAGTAGGACCAAAGAGATCCATATGAAGCAATTCAAAAGGACGAGAGGTAGTCATGATAGTCTTCGAGGGGTGCTTGGCTCTGGTCATCTTTCCAGCCTCACAAGCCCCACAAAGATGATCTTTGAGGAATTTGACACCCTCAATGCCAATGACGTGCTTCTTCTTCACGAGCGTGTGTAAGTTCCTCATGCCAGCATGACCCAGTCGTCGATGCCATAGCCAGCCTTCTGAAGCTTTCGCAAGTAGACAAGTGGCAGGCTGTGGTCCTGCAGAGAAATCAACAATATACAAGTCTCCTCTCCTAAAGCCTTCGAAGACTTTGGAATTGTCAGATTCCATGAGCACTAAGCAGCGATATTTGCCAAAGACAACAACCATATCCAGATCACAAAGCATTGAGACAGACATGAGGTTGAATCCGAGGGACTCGACAAGCATGACTTTGTCCATGTGTCGATCCTTTGAGATTGCAACCCTACCTAGACCCAATACCTTGCTTTTGCCTTTGTCTGCGTAGGTGATATGCTTCAAATGTGATGGAGATAAAGGAGTGTTCATCAGTAAGCTCTTGTCACCAGTCATGTGATTAGTACATCCACTGTCGAGGACCCACTCAGTAGCTTTGGGTAAGTCATCCTGTAGATGAATTAGTGCATCTTACGAACACATATCTTCAGAGTGAAGAATATGACATCAATTTCATCAGACAGAAATTCACCAGTTAATGCAACATATGTATATATAGCAGTATAAGGACGTGAGAAATGAATGATTCATTTCTTCATGATTAGCTTGCGTCCTTTCAAGCATTTCAGGTCTCCAGAAAATTCTTCAGACGATTTAGTTCGTCTAGAGACCTGACACTGCATAAGAGGTTAGTTCTTTTTCTTCACCACCCACATCTGGAGGGGTGGCAAAGAGTTCATCATTTTGCGAGCTCCATAAGAGAAAGGTGGCATTGAAGCCAAAGCGCTTCGTTTCACAGGAGAGGGATTAGTATAGGCATATGAGTAAGCAGAGAAATTCTTTGAGGACTTATGAACATAATGATTTGAAGAATAATGCACATAATCAGAACTCTTAGATTTTCCCTGCGAAACAGAAGCATTAGCATGATGATCATATGAGGACATGGATCCACATGAGGAATTTGATCCATAAGAGGACTTGGATCCATATGAAGACTTTGGTCCATATGAAGAATTTGATCTAGGGTTCCTATTTTTCACAGGTGGTGTCATGAGGACATTCACCTGAAGACTTTCAAGGCACCTTTTGGGAACCCAGATTTTCTTCATAGGGGGACCATTCCTGCAGTTAGTTCCAACATATCTGGCAAATACTTCACCATTCTGATTTTTGAACAGTTTATAGTTGGAGTCAAATGACTCATCAGATGAATATGAGGATTCACAAGTAAAACCAGATAAAGTGGATGGATCTACGGGAGGTCCCTTCGCAGCAACCCATGTGGTTTTGGGATACTGCTCAGATTTCCAGTAGGTTCCATCAGCATTGAGTTTCCTCTCAAATGCAATACCCTCTTTCCTAGGGTTCCTGTTCAAGATCTGCTTTTTGAGCACATCACAAAGAGTCTAATGCCCTTTGAGGCTTTTGTACATGCCTGTCACATACAATTCCTTCAACCCTGCATTTTCGTCAGTGATACTAGTGGTATCCTCAGATGAGGAATTTGTGACCACAGAGATAGTTGAAGAATTTGCAGCAATAGAAGCATTTGAACATTCAGGTGAAGAATTAGCAGTTTCACGTTCAATGCATTTCAAGCATGGTGGAATAAATTCTTCCTGGGCGGAACTGATCTGTTGGGCAAGCAATGAATCATTTTCCTTCTGAAGATCTTCATGACTCACCCTTAGCTTCTCAAGATCTTGCTTTCTTTGAAGAAATTCATAAGAAAGCTTCTCATGATCGGCTAAGAGAGTTTCATGACGACCTTGAAGGTTGTCAAACTTAGACTGTAGTTGCTGAAGATTATCAGTCAGTGTTTGAGTTCGATCCATTTCCTCACCTAACAGATCATCGCTTTTGTCTAGCATATTTTGAACCTTTTCCAAAGCCTTTTGTTGTTTAACAACAATATTAGCAAGTTTGGAATAGCTGGGTTTGAGGTTATCATCAGATTCATCCTCACTTGATTCAGAGGAGGGATATTTGAATACGTTGGCACCTTTTGCCATGAAGCAATAGGTGGGAGCATAGTCATCATTGCCGTCATCAGCAGTGTTGGGGAAGCCATTTTCCTCAGTGTTGAAGATGGACTTGCTGACATAAGAAGTAGCGAGGGCTAGGCTCGCCACACCAGAGTCTGACTCCTCAGATGCCTCCTCTTCCTCATGTTCCTCAGATTCAGCTTCAGGGTCCATTTCTGTAAGTGCATCTAGTGCCCCTTAGTGATTTTGGTGTATTGAAGACTTATAGGTTAAGGGACTAATGTGTTTGTGAGTGTACACAGGTCTATAAGTCTATGAGGAGTTTGTTATTTACGATGAATGTCGACCCCTAAAAATGAATGCCTTCAATTGAAGACTTTGGTTTTCTTGAAGACTTTGAAAGTGAAGAAATTGGTGTGACCCTGAAGACTTGATATTCATGCGAGGATTATGAAGCGTGAAGACTTTTGTTTCCGTAGTTTCATTTTCTTCTTCTTGAGTCATAGGAAACATCGTACTGTTAAAGGGGGTCGAGGTAAAACTAAGGAAAAGTTTCCAAGTGATGCTCAACTCAAAATCCTACACCTACCCAATCCTTTCAAGTGAAGCCATTGGAAATCTCATACAGTTTAGTCAAGTTCTTCAGTGACAGATACGAAGTTCTTCTATTCTCTGAGGAATTTGTTCTGACTGAGGAGTTAGGAATTCGCCAGTGCGGATTGCCTATAAGTGAGGAACATGATAGCCCTGAGGAATTTGATACTCAAATTTTCGACCGTTGCTGTGCTACGCGCCAGCTGTCCAAATATCCTACCCACCTAACGGTCATATCATTGAAGGGCATTTATGTCTTATCATGTCGGGCTGCTCCCTAGGCTATAAATAGCCGCCCCCTACAACCACTAGCTGGTTGGCTGCTCCAAGAAATAGATTGACACTTGTCATTTAGAGCATCCCATCCTCCGAGGACTTTGAGCGAAAATCATCAAGTGAGGAAAAACCCAAAAACCCAAACACCTACAAACCCAAAGTGATTGAGCATCACTGAAGAGATTGTTCCTGTGTGGAACCGACGCTTGTTACCTTTGAGGACTGTGCATCCTCCAGACGGTTAGGCGTCATGGTCTAGAGCATCCAAGAGGAAATTGTGGATTGCCGAGTGACCGAGTATGTGAAGGTTTGGAAGTCACCTGAAGACTTACCACGAGTGATTGGGCGAGGTCTGTGTGAACTTAGCTCAAGGAGAATACGGTGAGGACTGTGTGTCCGGGACTGTGTGTCCTCAGGTTTAAATACCTAGCCGCTCTAACCAGACGTACAACTGTCACAGCAGTTGGAACTGGTCTACCAAATCATTGTCTTCACCGAGCTACTGGTTCTATTTCCTCAACCTCTTTCATTTCCTCGCATACTTGCTATGTATTTGATCATTACTGTTTGAAGACTTTGACTGAAGACTTTCTCAATTTCCTCAATCCTATTTCTTCAGTCAGTTTGTCTTCAGCCTGCTTATCCTGTGTTTACGCTACTCGTACTCTGTGCTTGTTTTCATTTCATCATGATGACTGTGCTACTGCTCTGTTATGCTTGCATCTGAGTACTTATTCCGCTGCTAAGTAGTTTGTCGCTTAAGAATTTCCTCACCTTGAAATTCCTCAGTGATGAATTTGTAAAAATCGCCTATTCACCCCCCCTCTAGTCGATATAACGCACTTTCAATTGGTATCAGAGCGAGGTACTCTCTTGTTCTGTGTGATTTTGGTTTAACCACCTGGAGTTTTAGTTATGTCGACTGCAGGCATGATCAAGGTCTCAGTTGGGTGTCCTACCTTCGATGGGACGGACTACCCCTACTGGAAGAACAAGATGCGCATGCATCTTGAGGCAATTGACAACGATCTCTGGTATGTTGTGGAAAAGGGTGTTCCCTCTGTCACTCCTTCTGTAAACGCTGCTGATGTGAAGAGATTCAAGCAACTCGACTCTCAAGCGAAGAATATCATATGTGGCCATCTGAGCAAAGGGCAGTATGGCAGAGTGAGTGCTTTGGAGACAGCTAAGCTTATCTGGGATAGGCTGTCCAAGGTCAACGAAGGAGTCTCAACTCAACGTGACTCTCGAGTTGACGTTCTTCGCAATCTCTTCAACCGCTTCAAAAGACTCAACAACGAAAATGTTCAGCAAACCTTTGATCGCCTCACTGACATTTCAAACGAGCTTCAAGCACTGGGTGCCACTGACATCACCGACCATGAGGTGGTGAAGAAATTGCTGAGGTCACTCGATTCTTCATTCGATACACTGGCACTGATGATTCAAGAACGTGGAGACTACAAGTCACTTGATCCTGCTGATATCCTCGAGAGGCTAAATACTCATGAATTCCAACTAGCTGAGAAGAGAGATCTCTACGGACCGAGCTATGGTAGATCTCATGCACTGAAAGCCAAGGCAGTCTCTGAATCTGAAGATGAAGAGTCTGGTAGCAGCCTTGGTGATCCTGAAGAACTGAGTCAGGAGCTAGCAATGCTCGTGAGGAAATTCCAGAAGTTCTCTAGACGTGGCCGATTTGGAAAATCCTCAAGAGGTGATGACATGAAATTAGATTCCTCATCCCGTGATTACAAGAAGAGAACTTGCCATAAATGCAAGAAACCTGGTCACTACATTACTGATTGTCCTCAGTGGGAGAAGGAATCAAAGAAGAAGAAATACAAGGATGATAGTTCAGATGACTCTAAGAAGAAGAAGAAATCTTCAAAGTCCTCATCGTCAAGATCTTCAAAGTCTTCATCTCACAAGAAGAGCAGCTCCAAGAAAGCTCGGGCATTCATTGGCAAAGAAATGGACTCTGAAGCTGAATCTGAGGAACATGAGGAAGAGGAGGCATCTGAGGAGTCAGACTCTGGTGTGGCGAGCCTAGCCCTCGCTACTGCTTACGTTAGCAAGTCCATCTTCAACACTGAGGAAAATGGCTTCCCCAACACTGCTGATGACGGCAATGATGACTATGCTCCCACCTATTGCTTCATGGCAAAAGGTGCCAAGGTACTCAAATATCCCTCCTCTGAATCAAGTGAGGATGAATCTGATGATAACCTCAAACCCAGCTATTCCAAACTTGCTAATATTGCTGTTAAACAACAAAAGGCTTTGGAAAAGGTTCAAAATATGCTAGACAAAAGCGATGATCTGTTAGGTGAGGAAATGGATCGAACTCAAACACTGACTGATAATCTTCAGCAACTATAGTCTAAGTTTGACAACCTTCAAGGTCGTCATGAAACTCTCCTAGCCGATCATGAGAAGCTTTCTTATGAATTTCTTCAAAGAAAGCAAGATCTTGAGAAGCTAAGGGTGAGTCATGAAGATCTTCAGAAGGAAAATGATTCTTTGCTTGCTCAATAGATCAGTTCCGCTCAGGAAGAATTTATTCCACCATGCTTGAAATGCATTGAACGTGAAACTGCTAATTCTTCACCTGAATGTTCAAATGCTTCTATTGCTGCAAATTCTTCAACTATCTCTGTGGTCACAAATTCCTCATCTGAGGATACCACTAGTATCACTGACGAAAATGCAGGGTTGAAGGAATTGTATGTGACAGGCATGTACAAAAGCCTCAAAGGGCATCAGACCCTTTGTGATGTGCTCAAAAAGCAGATCTTGAACAGGAACCCTAGGAAAGAGGGTATTGCCTTTGAGAGGAAACTCAATGCTGATGGAACCTACTGGAAACTGGAGCAGTATCCCAAAACCTCATGGGTTGCTGCGAAGGGACCTCCCGTAGATCCATCCACTTTATCTGGCTTTAATTGTGAATCCTCATATTCATCTGATGAGTCATTTGACTCCAACTATAAACTGTTCAAAAATCAGAATGGTGAGGTATTTGCTAGATATGTTGGATCTAACTGCAGGAATGGTCCCCCTATGAAGAAAATCTGGGTTCCCAAAAAGTGCCTTGAAAGTCTTCAGGTGAATGTCCTCATGACACCACCTGTGAAGAATAAGAACCCCAGATCAAATTCTTCATATGGACCAAAGTCTTCATATGGATCCAAGTCCTCTTATGGATCAAATTTCTCACATGGATCCAAGTCCTCACATGAACATCATCGTGCTAACACTTCTATTTCGCAGGGAAAGCCTAAGGGCTATGAATATGTGCATTATTCTTCAAATCATTATGTTCATAAGTCCTCGAAGAATTTCTCTGCTTATTCATATGCTTACCCTAACCCCTCTTATGTGAAACGAAGTGGTCTGGCGTCTATGCCACCTCTCTCTTATGGAGCTCGCAGAATGATGAACTCTTTACCACCCCTCCAGATGTGGGTGGTGAAGAAAAGGAACTAATCTCTTATGCAGGGTCAGGTCTCCAGACGAACTAAATCATCTGAAGAATTTGCTGGAGACCTGAAATGCTTGAAAGGACGCAAGCTAATCATGAAGAAATGATTTATTCATTTCTCACGTCCTCACATTGCTATACATACATATGTTGCTTTAATTGATGAAATGTGTCTGATGAATTTGATGTCATATTCTTCACTCTGAAGTATATGAGTTCGTAAGATGCACTAATTCATCTGCAGGATGATTTACCCAAAGCTACTGAGTGGGTCCTCGATAGTGGATGTACAAATCACATGACCGGTGACAAGAGCTTACTGATGAACACTCCTTTATCTCCATCACACTTGAAGCATATCACCTACGCTGACAAAGGCAAAAGCAAGGTATTGGGTCTAGGTAGGGTTGCAATCTCAAAGGATCGACACATGGATAAAGTCATGCTTGTCGAGTCCCTCGGATTCAACCTCATGTCTGTCTCAATGCTTTGTGATCTTGATATGGTTGTTGTCTTTGGCAAATATCGTTGCTTAGTGCTCATGGAATCTGACAATTCCAAAGTCTTCGAAGGCTTTAGGAGAGGAGACTTGTATATTGTTGATTTCTCTGTAGGACCACAGCCTGCCACTTGTCTACTTGCTAAAGCTTCAGAAGGCTGGCTATGGCATCGACGACTGGGTCATGCTGGCATGAGGAACTTACACACGCTCGTGAAGAAAAAGCACGTCATTGGCATCGAGGGTGTCAAATTCCTCAAAGATCATCTTTGTGGGGCTTGTGAGGCTGGAAAGATGACCAGAGCCAAGCACCCCTCGAAGACTATCATGACTACTTCTCGTCCTTTTGAATTGCTTGATATGGCCACACTAACAAATGCAGCATCTCTATATGGCTTTGTCATTGTGGATGACTATTCTCGTTACACATGGGTGCATGTCATTACTTACAAAACTGAAGTGCAGGAAGTCTTCAGACAATTTTCCTCAAGGGCTTCGACGAATTTCGGCGTGAAGATCAAGCATATACGTAGTGACAATGGGACTGAGTTCAAGAATACTGGTCTTGATGACTATCTCGATGAACTTGGTATTACTCATGAGCTATCTGCCCCATACACTCCTCAGCAGAATGGCGTTGTGGAGCGCAAGAACAGGACTCTTGTTGAGATGGCTCGCACCATGCTTGATGAATACAAGACACCTCGTCACTTCTGGCCTGAGGCAATTGATACTGCATGCCACATCATCAACAGGGTATATCTTCACAAATTCTTCAAGAAGACCTCATATGAACTCCTCACTGACAAGAAACCCAATGTGAGTTATTTCAAAGTCTTCCGTGCTAAATGCTGGATTAGAGATCCACATCACAATTCTAAATTTGCACCGAAAGCACATGAAGGTTTTATGCTTGGTTACGGAAAGGACTCGCACACCTACATGGTCTTCAACACCTATCACAACAAGGTTGTTGAAACTGTAGATGTGCGGTTCGATGAAACTAACGGCTCGCAAAGAGAGCACCTACCTCCTGTGCTAGATGAAAAGACGCCTGAGGAAACCATCAAGTTCAAAGCTACTGAGGATGTCATTCCTACTGAAGAATCTGCTGAAGAAATCATTCCAGAACATGAAGAACAGCATGCTGGCGCATCTGAAGAAAATGGCTCTGAAGAAAATGCTGAGCCAAATCAAAGTCGTCAACCTGCTCATCCCCGCGTTGCAAATGAAGTACAGATTGAGAGAATCATCAACGACATCAACGCACCAGGTCCTCTGACTCGCTCAAAAGCTTCACATTTATCTAACTTTTGTGGGCATTTTGCTTTCGTCTCTATCACAGAGCCCACCAAAGTTGATGAGGCATTTCTGGAGCCTGAATGGATTCAAGCAATGCAAGAGGAATTACATCAATTCAAGCTGAACAATGTGTGGGAGCTTGTCAAGCGACCGGGCCCATGCAAGCACAATATCATCGGTACCAAATGGATCTACCGCAACAAGCAAGATGATAATGGCCTAGTGGTGAAGAACAAGGTTCGTCTTGTAGCTCAAGGCTACACACAGGTTGAAGGAATTGATTTCGATGAGACTTTTGCACCTGTTGCTAGACTTGAGGCTATTCGCATATTGCTTGCTTATGCTAACCATCATAATATCATCTTATATCAAATGGATGTGAAAAGTGCATTCCTCAATGGTAAGCTTGAGGAAGAAGTATATGTTGCTCAACCCCCAGGTTTTGAAGATCCTAAGCATCCTGACAAAGTCTTCAGACTCAATAAGGCCCTCTATGGCCTCAAGCAGGCCCCTCGGGCGTGGTATGATACTCTGAAGGAATTCCTCATGAAGAAAGGCTTCAAACCCGGTTCACTCGACCCAACTCTTTTCACCAAAACCTATGATGATGAATTATTCGTGTGCTAAATATATGTTGATGATATTATCTTTGGCTGTACTAACCAACATTACAGTGACGAATTTGCTTACATGATGAGTGAGGAATATCAAATGTCCATGATGGGAGAATTGAAATTCTTCTTAGGTCTTCAAATTCCTCAACAACGTAATGGCATCTTCATTTCTCAAGAGAAATACCTCAAGGACGTTCTGAGGAAATTCGGTATGCAAGAATGCAGAGGCGTCAAAATCCCTATGCCCACAAATGGCCATCTATGCACTGATGAAAATGGAATAGACTTCGATCAAAAGGTATACCGCTCCATGATTGGCTCTTTATTGTACCTATGTGCATCTAGGCCGGATATTATGCTTCGTGTTTGCATGTGTGCCCGTTTTCAAGCTACACCGAAGGAATCACACCATAAGGCTGTGAAGCATATTCTTCGATATCTAGCTCACACTCCAACACTTGGATTATGGTATCCCAAGGGCTTGGTTTTTGATCTCATTGGATATTCTGACTCTGACTATGCCGGTGATCGTGTGGACCGCAAGTCAACTTCAGGCACATGCCATTTCCTCGGACGATCCTTAGTATGTTGGTCCTCGAAGAAGCAGAACTGCGTATCACTCTCTACTGCTAAAGCTGAGTATATTGCTGCTGGTTCTTGCTGTGCTCAATTGCTATGGATGAAGCAAACCCTCAAGGACTACGGCATCAATGTGAAGAATGTGCCACTCTACTGCGACAACGAGAGTGCCATCAAAATTGCTCATAACCCAGTTCAGCACTCGAAGACAAAGCACATCGAGATTCGTCATCATTTTCTTCGAGATCATGTGTTGAAGGGTGACATCTCTATTGATCCCGTGAAGTCTGAAGAACAGCTAGCGGATATCTTCACAAAGCCCTTGGATGAGAAGAGATTTAGCAAGTTGCGGTGTGAGCTAAATATCTTAGAATCTTCGAATGTCCTTTGAAAAGGACACACATCCTAACACTTATGCAAAATTGATGACTTAGATGTGCAACACACGAAGAAACATTTTTCTTCAATCAATGAAGACTAACCCTCTAAGTGTGAAGAAATTAATGAAGAATTTGATTCTCAGAGCCCTACGACAATTGTATGTGGTGTCTGAAATCATCATTCTTACACGGTGGGTCACGCCACCACAAAAAGTTGAAAATCTTCAAAATTTGAGTTTTTCATCATTGTGCAAATTCTTCAAATTTTCAAATTCTTCAACTTTGCAAAATCTTCACTCTTTCCGACTGTGTTCTTCATTGGCTATATATATATTTGAGTTTTCTGTCCTCTACAGCATTCACTTATTGCTAATTCTTCAAGTTGTGTTTCTTCTAAGTGAATGTGATCGGACCCGTTCCCCCTCTATGCTAAACTCAATCTAGTCCGTTCACAAATTCTTCATGTGCGTTCTATTTGAAACCCGTTCAAAGTCTTCACTGTGTCCTTGACAGCTGAAGAATTTGCGAACGAAACATTAAAATATTCTTATCTGAATTTTCGGCTTTTGCCGCTCAAACCGTTCCATATCCCTCGATAAGATTTATCTATTCACCCACGATCTAACACGATCTCCACTTCACAGTACGTGGGTGACACATGTCGCTAGGATGAGAAGGGTCAGGGGCAGGTTCGTCCATTTTCCTCGGACGAGCGGTTTTTCACCTCGGCTATAAATACCCCTCACCCTCCTCAGAGCTCATTTACCCCGCTCGATCTTACTCCCTCGCTCGAGCTCTCAGACCTAGCGCCACTGCTACACTCCATCGTCGCCGGTGAGGAAGAGCTTCACTGCCTCGACCTCGTCGCCGTCGTACTCACGCCGGCCGCGGAAATCTTCACTCCGCCGCCGCCGTAGCTGTTTTCCATCGCCAAGTTAGGGCGTGGAAGATCTGAACGGACGAACATCTCCACTGCCACTCTCAGTTCGTCGTGTTCTTCGTCAAGGGTAAATAAAATTTATTTTTACTGCCCTTGTTGATTCTGATGATTTCCACAAAATCTTCAAAAGGTGTTTATTCTTCAACTTTCATGTTCTTAAACACCAACTTGCTTCTGTCCTTGATCAGTTTCTCTCAGCAACGTTTTTCTTCAAGATTCCTCAATTATGTGGATTTTCAATCTACACAACTCTGGAACCTAAGTCAAAATGCTTAGTGAAATTCCTCAAGACACCCCTGGTCATCTTCCTTAAACTTGATACTTTTGAAAATCTTCTGAGAACGCATATGACCTCTCCAAAACTCTTCGCACCTATATTCTGTTCACAGGTACACATGTCCGCTGCTGAATCTCTAGGTTCTCATCAACTTAACTCATTTGCAGCGTTCCTTGAAGAAAAATTGCATACCTCATCAGAAAATTCGATTGTTCAAAACCCTCAAGTGAAGAAAATGGCTGATGGTAAAAGACCTCAGACGGGAGGAAAGAGGCCAGAAACAAATACTGCTTTTGAGATCCCTGATGACATCTATGATGAATATTGTACTCCTGATGAAGCAACTCATGGCAAGGAGAACAAAAATCAGCGCAAAGTGCGCATTCAGAAGATTGAGAGGAGATGGGCAAGAGAATGGAGGGAATATCGCTATGTCACTCCCAAGTACATGAAGAAATTTGCTGTTAACCCTCCATGTCCAAGACCTCCATTGGCTCCTGGCCAAGAAGCTGATCCCACTAGCATCAGAAGAGGTGAGGAATTTCCTCAGGAGTGGGCTAAGCGTCAAGCCAAGCTGGCCAAAGTGGCTAAAGAGGCAGTGAAGAAATTCAATGAAGATTCTGTTGCTGCCGCCGCTGAGGCCTCTGCTATCAAGCCTAAGAAGGCTATGCTGAAGAAATCAGCTGTCAAGACAAGTTCCTCAGCTGCAATGCCCTCACGGCCAAGCTCTTCAAAGCCCTCACGGCCTGTACCTCAAGCAAATTCCTCTAAAGCAGCTCCAACTCCCTCGGTTGCAAAATCCTCAACTGCTCCTGCAAAGTCCTCAGCACCTGTGCATCTTGCCACATGCCAAAGGACTACTGGAATCTCAATTGCTTCAGGAGTCTCTGCAAGTTCTTCAGCTCCACCTCAGTCTTCAACAACTCCGACCTTGCTGAAGAAAAAGGCCACTGCTGGATGAGGCACAAGGCCAAGTCCTCACAAGAAGCAAGTCGCCTTTCAGGTTCCGTCAAGCGAAGACGAAGCTGATGATGAAGAATTAGCTGAGATCATCAGAGATCGACAACAAAGGGCCGCTAGAGCCAAAGGCAGTGCTGTGCCCCTCATGCTGGATCCAAGGAAGATCCTTGATTTCATCGATCTATGGCACAAGGATCCAAATACACCTTTGCCTGAATTAAACCTCACTCCTGGTCAAAGTCACATGTTGACGGCCTTCATAAATGAAGAGAAATGGAAATTTGAAAAGGCCAGGCAGGTGAAGAAGGCTCAGTACAAGAAGGAGCGTTTTCTGAAGAACAATGTTGTGAACATGTCTCCTGAAGAACTTGTGTCTATGCAGGCTGAGATCAAAGCACTCAATGATGAATTTCATGCATTCCATGCAGATTGGCTAGGTGCCAAAGTCAGATTCGTCAAAATGGCAAAAGGATTTACTCCAAGTGTTGCAGCTTCATCGCAACCCAAATTTCCTCAGACTGGAACATCTGTTCAGTCTGCTGAAGAAAATGAAAGCGCCAGAGCTGATGAAGAAATTCCAGTCTCTGAAGAAAATGCCAGGGCAACCTCCAACATTGCGCCTGAAGAGCAATCCAGGCCAGTTGAAGCATCTGCTACTGTGCCTGAGGAATCTGAACAAGCCAGGGCAACTGCATCAGTTGTGCCTGAAGAAATTCAACCAATTTCCTCTGCTCCTCCTGCACCGATGACAAGCATCAACCTTCCTTCTGCATCAGAAGCGAAGAAAACCAATGCTGCGGAGCGAGCAGCTGTGAAGAAAAGGAAAGCATCTGCATCTTCAGAGTCTTCAGCTCCCAAGAAATTGAAGACTTTGACGAGTTCATCTGAAAACCCAATTGATGCTATTCCAATATCAAGCATGCCATCAAAGGAGATCATTCCCTTTGGTGAGGAATATGATATTCCAAGTAAATCTGATGAAGAAGATCCTTCTGCTGCTTCGACAGAGCAGATGGATGAAGAAATTGAAGTGGATACTTTCCCTTCAACACCACTGGTATCATCGCCCATGCCTCAGTTCACAGCTGAAGAGGCAGGCGTCGAAGGAACTGAAGTAGATGAGGATGTGGATATTGGGTCTACAACACCTATTATGAATGATGACTTTTGGGAAAGTCATCACCCCAATTCACCTCTGACAACCCCGCTACATCATGTTCCTCAGTCCCCTGTGCCAACTGAAGAAATTCATACGGGCTCTGATGAACGTCAAGCTTCACTTCATTCTATTCCTGAAGAAGTTCCAGCCACTAGCGCTGATGTACATATGTCTGAAGAAATGGAGGCCAAGGCTGCTGCTGAAATTCCTCAGCCAGTGGCTCCAGTGGCTATACCTCAAGAGGCTGTAAATTCTTCAACTGTTAATCTTCAGCCCAAGCCACAGAACCCTCACTCCAAGAAGCAGAAGTTTAGTGCTGAGGATTTCTTCAACGAGCACATATTCTTCACTGACTACAATCCCTATGACTCTGCTCGTCTTCGTCGCAAGCGTTTCTGGACTGCAAGCCAGATGAACTTCTACTCCTCATTGTTGGTTGATAAGGATAAGATCTTTGAACATGAGCAAATTCCTCATGTAGATATGGAATCGCTGCCCTGCTTCACCCCAGTCCTCAGTGTTCTTCATGACGTTGGGTTACTCAATTTCTGCACCGACATCTGCGATTGGAATGAAGAACTCATTCTTCAATTCTTCGCCACGCTGCACATTACTGGAAATGTTGATGATGTCAATTCATGGGTATTGGACTGGATGACCGATAATACTCATTTCAAAGCACCGGCCTCTGAATTGCTTCATGCCGTCCCAGTCAGTCCTCCCACTGAAGGTGCAAGGCTTCTCTATGTTGAACCTGAACTGTCTGATCATCTGATGCAAGTGCTGATGAAGCCATTGAAGCCAGGCCAAGCTCCAAGGACCAAATTCCTCGTCAAGGAATTGCTCTATGTGCCAAGGACAGTCTATCGCATCTTGACCAAAACCCTCAGTCCAATCAAGGGCCACAACTCTGATGATGAAGAAGTTGTTGGCATTATGAAGAATCTGCTGTTCAATATCATTCACGGTATTCCTACCAACTACCACGATTTCTTCATGAGGACTTTGGCCAATGCTGCTCTGTCACCTTTTGAGTTGAAGCCTTATGCTCCCTGGATCATGAAGTTCATCAGATCAAGGTCTTCAATTCATTATAAGGCTGATTTTCAAAATCATCTCAGCTATTTGCCCCCTATTGAAGTCCTCAAACGGACTATTTCCTCAGCTGATGAGAAGGGCAAGGCTGCTGTTATTGATGAAGGTACTCGTCCATTGGATGGACAGTTTCGCAAAGCTACTTCCTATTCCACCAATGATGACTCTGCAACTCAAGATTCTGCCGCCAAAGCTTCAGAACATCATCCTCAAGCCACAGCTCCACGTGTGATGACTGATCGTGAACTTCTCCTTAGTCTTCATCAGAAAGTTGATCGAAATCACAAGTGGGTCAAGCGTCAGTTTGGTGCAATTCTTCAGAACATGACAGTCACTCAAAATACTGTGAAGAAGAATCACTACTACTTGCATGAAGTCTTTGACCGCACTTGGGCGATTCTGTCTAATCTTCATAGTGCTGAAGAACTCAAGGAGATGGGCTTCCAACAGGACTTTGACTGGTCCCAGCCACCTTCGAAGAAATTCAAGAAAGTCAAAGTTCCTCAGCTTGTTGCCAGTTCATATTCTTCATCGCGCGAGACGGATAAAGCTGAAGACTTGAACGACACTGCGGCAGGCCCTACCTCAACAGACGACCCCAACAATGCTGGTGCTCCTCCATCGACATCATGATGATATTCTTCAGGGGCGTTAGTCCTCATTTTTCGTCCCTTTTGGTCATTCGATGACAAAGGGGGAGAAATTTGAGTTTAGTCTTCAAGCGGGTCTTATATATGGTCTTATATATGGGCTATATTTCTGTTAAGTTTCAACTCTTGCTTTTCTGAGGTGTTTGCTCTGATGAGTTGTAAACTTAAGTCCTATGGTGGTCTGATACTTTTGCTCTGTTTTTCTGCATGCTATTTCCTCAATACCATAATGACACCATATTTCATCATGCATTTCAAATTCTTCATATCATATGTTAAATGCGTGTATGAATTTCAAGATATAGGAGGAGATCTCCATGATATTACTCAACAATGTGCATTTGCTATTTCAAAGCAAATTCCTCAAATATGCACATCTTCAGGGGGAGTTCTTCTATATCTTGCAGTCAAATTCCTCAATATTAGTATTTACACTTCATATGTTTATCCCCGTTGAAAACTTAACCTATATTGTCATCAATCACCAAAAAGGGGGAGATTGTAAGTGCATCTAGTGCCCCTTAGTGATTTTGGTGTATTGAAGACTTATAGGTTAAGGGACTAATGTGTTTGTGAGTGTACACAGGTCTATAAGTCTATGAGGAGTTTGTTATTTACGATGAATGTCGACCCCTAAAAATGAATGTCTTCAACTGAAGACTTTGGTTTTCTTGAAGACTTTGAAAGTGAAGAAATTTGTGTGACCCTGAAGACTGGATATTCATGCGAGGATTATGACGCGTGAAGACTTTTGTTTTCGTAGTTTCATTTTCTTCTTCTTGAGTCATAGGAAACACCATACTGTTAAAGGGGGTCGAGGTAAAACTAAGGAAAAGTTTCCAAGTGATGCTCAACTCAAAATCCTACACCTACCCAATCCTTTCAAGTGAAGCCATTGGAAATCTCATACAGTTTAGTCAAGTTCTTCAGTGACAGAGACGAAGTTCTTCTGTTCTCTAAGGAATTTGTTCTGACTGAGGAGTTAGGAATTCGCCAGTGCGGATTGCCTACAAGTGAGGAACATGATAGCCCTGAGGAATTTGATACTCAAATTTCCGACCGTTGCTGTGCTACGCGCCAGCTGTCCAAATATCTTACCCACCTAACGGTCATATCATTGAAGGGCATTTATGTCTTATCATGTCAGGCTGCTCCCTAGGCTATAAATAGCCGCCCCCTACAACCACTAGCTGGTTGGCTGCTCCGAGAGATAGATTGACACTTGTCATTTAGAGCATCCCATCCTCCGAGGACTTTGAGCGAAAATCATCAAGTGAGGAAAAACCCAAAAACCCAAACACCTACAAACCCAAAGTGATTGAGCATCACTGAAGAAATTGTTCCTGTGTGGAACCGATGCTTGTTACCGTTGAGGACTGTGCGTCCTCCAGACGGTTAGGCGTCATGGTCTAGAGCATCCAAGAGGAAATTGTGGATCGCCGTGTGACCGAGTCTGTGAAGGTTTGGAAGTCACCTGAAGACTTACCACGAGTTATTGGGCGAGGTCTGTGTGACCTTAGCTCAAGGAGAATACGGTGAGGACTGTGTGTCCGGGACTGTGTGTCCTCAGGTTTAAATACCTAGCCGCTCTAACTAGACATACAACTGTCACAGCAGTTGGAACTGGTCTACCAAATCATTGTCTTCACCGAGCTACTGGTTCTATTTCCTCAACCTCTTTCATTTCCTCGCATACTTGCTATGTATTTGATCATTACTGTTTGAAGACTTTGACTGAAGACTTTCTCAATTTCCTCAATCCTATTTCATCAGTCAGTTTGTCTTCAGCCTGCTTATCCTGTGTTTACGCTACTCGTACTCTGTGCTTGTTTTCATTTCATCATGATGACTATGCTACTGCTATGTTATGCTTGCATCTGAGTACTTATTCCGCTGCTAAGTAGTTCGTCGCTTAGGAATTTCCTCACCTTGAAATTCCTCAGTGACGAATTTGTAAAAATCGCCTATTCACCCCCCCTCTAGTCGATATAACGCACTTTCAATTTCCTTGCCAATGAATGCCCGAGCTTTCTTGGAGCTGCTCTTCTTGTGAGATGAAGACTTTGAAGATTTTGACGATGAGGACTTTGAAGATTTCTTCTTCTTCTTAGAGTCATCTGAACTATCATCCTTGTATTTCTTCTTCTTTGATTCCTTCTCCCACTGAGGACAATCAGTTATGTAGTGACCAGGTTTCTTGCATTTGTGGCAAGTTCTCTTCTTGTAATCACGGGATGAGGAATCTGATTTCATGTCATCACCTCTTGAGGATTTTCTAAATCGGCCACGTCTAGAGAACTTCTGGAATTTCCTCACGAGCATTGCTAGCTCCTGACTCAGTTCTTCGGGATCACCAAGGCTGCTACCAGAATCTTCATCTTCAGATTCAGAGACTGCCTTGGCCTTCAGTGCACGAGATCTGCCATAGCTCGGTCCGTAGAGATCTCTCTTCTCAGCAAGTTGGAACTCATGAGTATTTAGCCTCTCAAGGATATCAGCAGGATCAAGTGACTTGTAGTCTCCACATTCTTGAATCATCAGTGCCAGTGTATCGAATGAAGAATCGAGTAACCTCAGCAATTTCTTCACCACTTCATGGTCGGTGATGTCAGTGGCACCCAGTGCTTGAAGCTCATTTGAAATGTCAGTGAGGCGATCAAAGGTTTGCTGGACATTCTCATTGTCGAGTCTTTTGAAGCGGTTGAAGAGATTGCGAAGAACGTCAACTCGAGAATCACGTTGAGTCGAGATTCCTTCGTTGACCTTGGACAGCCTGTCCCAGATAAGCTTTGCAGACTCCAAAGCACTCACTCTGCCGTACTGTCCGTTGCTCAGATGGCCACATATGATATTCTTCGCTTGAGAGTCGAGTTGCTTGAATCTCTTCACATCAGCAGCATTCACGGAAGGAGTGACAGCGGGAACGCCATTTTCCACAACGTACCAGAGATCGTTGTCAATTGCCTCAAGATGCATGCGCATCTTATTCTTCCAGTAGGGGTAGTCCATCCCATCAAAGGTAGGACACCCAGCCGAGACCTTGATCATGCCTGCAGTCGACATAACTAAAACTCCAGGTGGTTAAACCAAAATCACACAGAACAAGGGAGTACCTTGCTCTGATACCAATTGAAAGTGCATTATATCGAATAGAGGGGGGGTGAATAGGCGATCTTTACAAATTCGTCACTGAGGAATTTCACGGTGAGGAAATTCCTAAGTAATGAACTACTTAGCAGCGGAATAAGTACTCAGATGCAAACATAACATGGCATAAGAACAGTCATCATGATGAAATGAAATAGGCACAGAGTACAGGTAGCGTGAAACATAGGATAAGCAGGCTGAAGACTATGTGACTGAAGAAATAGGATTGAGGAAATTGAGAAAGTCTTCAGTCAAAGTCTTCACACAGTAACGATCAAGTACATTAACACATGAATGAGGAAATGAAAGGGTTGAGGAAATAGAACCAGTAGCTCGGTGAAGACGATGATTTGGTAGACCAGTTCCAACTGCTGTGACAGTTGTACGTCTGGTTGGAGCGGCTAGGTATTTAAACCTGAGGACACACAGTCCTCACCGTATTCTCCTTGAGCTAAGGTCACACAGACCTCGCCCAATAACTCGTGGTAAGTCTTCAGGTGACTTCCAAACCTTCACAGACTCGGTCACACGGCGATCCACAATTTCCTCTTGGATGCTCTAGACCATGACGCCTAACCGTCTGGAGGACGCACAGTCCTCAACGGTAACAAGCATCGGTTCCACACAGGAACAATTTCTTCAGTGATGCTCAATCACTTTGGGTTTGTAGGTGTTTGGGTTTTTGGGTTTTTCCTCACTTGATGATTTTCGCTCAAAGTCCTCGGAGGATGGGATGCTCTAAATGACAAGTGTCAATCTATCTCTCGGAGCAGCCAACCAGCTAGTGGTTGTAGGGGGCGGCTATTTATAGCCTAGGGAGCAGCCTGACATGATAAGACATAAATGCCCTTCAATGATATGACCGTTAGGTGGGTAAGATATTTGGACAGCTGGCGCGTAGCACAGCAACGGTCGGAAATTTGTGTATCAAATTCCTCAGGGCTATCATGTTCCTCACTTGTAGGCAATCCGCACTGGCGAATTCCTAACTCCTCAGTCAGAACAAATTCCTCAGAGAACAGAAGAACTTCGTCTCTGTCATTGAAGAAATTGACTGAACTGTATGAGATTTCCAATGGCTTCACTCGAAAGGATTGGGTAGGTGTAGGATTTTGAGATGAGCATCACTTGGAAACTTTTCCTTAGTTTTACCTCGACCCCCTTTAACAGTACGGTGTTTCCTATGACTCTAGAAGAAGAAAATGAAACTACGAAAACAAAAGTCTTCACGCTTCATAATCCTCGCATGAATATCAAGTCTTCAGGGTCACTCCAATTTCTTCACTTTCAAAGTCTTCAAGAAAACCAAAGTCTTCAGTTGAAGACATTCATTTTTAGGGGTCGACTTTCATCGTAAATATCAAACTCCTCATAGACTTATAGAACCTGTGTACACTCACAAACGCATTAGTCCCTTAACCTATAAGTCTTCAATACGCCAAAATCACTAAGGGGCACTAGATGCACTTACACGGGCGAAGCCGTTGGCCGCCGCCGCGTCGCCAGGGAACTGTTCACGCATCGTGCTGTGCGTGCACGCGGTGGCTAGATGGGACGGGGAGAGAGGGACAGGGACAGATAGGGCGTCGGCGGCGAGAGAGGGGGACTGCGGGCGGATGCTTCCACCGGCGAGGGAGGGGCGGCTTTTATTGCGGTCGGGGGGGGGGCGGCAACGTGTGTACGCGTGGCAGGAGGGGGCGCGTCGCCGCACTGCGCCGCCCGTGAGGAATCAATGGAAGGCTGACCGGTGGCAGCCTTGGCATTGATTCCTCGCAGGAAACCGAGGCGATGAGGATGACGAGGTGCGGGGGTCACTGACTCGGCGGGCCTGCCATTCTTTCGCGCCAAAAACGATTGCCCCGCGGCGCCCCCCAGCGCGTCGGGTTCGGCCTGGGTCTGCCGGCGCCAGTTTCGGGCCTAACCGGCGAAAAATGGGCACCTGGGGGCGCGACTGGGCCATTTTTTCAGCGCCGGCGCTAAAAAAGTGGCCTGGGGGGGCATGTTGGGGGCGCGGCTGGAGATGCTCTTAGCCCATCTCCTCTCAATTCTCTGGATGCGCACTTTGTGTTGATTCTTGTTTTCTTTGCCATGAGTTGCTTCATTAGGTGTGCAGTACTCAGCATATATATCTTCAAGGATTTCAAAAGTTGTGTTTGTCTCAGGCATTTTGCCTCCCTTCTGAGGTCTCTTCCCATCTGCCATTTTCCTCACTTGAGGACTTTGAACTTTGGATGTTTCTGAGGAAGTATGCAAATTATCTTTGAGGAACGCTGCAAATGAGTTAAGTTGATGAGAACCTAGTGATTCAGCAGCGGACATTTTGTACCTGTGAACAGAGTATAGGTGCGAAGAATTTGGAGAGGTCATATGTGTTCTCGGAAATTTTTCAAAAGTATCAAGTTTGAGGAATTTGACCATAGGTGTCTTGAGGAATTTCACTAAGCGTTCTTGACTTAGGTTCCAGAGTTGTATAGATTTGAAAATCCACACAACTGAGGAATCTTGAAGAAAAACATAGCTTAGAGAAACAAATCAAGATACAGAAGCATTCGGGTGTTTAAGGAGTGGGAAGTTGAAGAATAAACACCTTTTGAAGATTTTGTGGAAATCATAAGAATCAAAGTAGGGCAGTAAAATTAGATTTTATTTACCCTGGACGAAGAACACGACGAACTGGGAGTGGAGTTGGAGAAGTTCGTCAGTTCAGATCTCCCACGCCCTTAATTGACGACGGGAGACAGCTACGGCGACGGCGACATGAAGATATTCGCGGTCGACGCGAGTACGACGGCGACAAGGTCGAGGCAGTGAACCTCTTCCTCACCGGCGATGATGGAGTGTAGCGGAGGTGCTAGGTCTGAGAGCTCGAGGGAGATTGAGGTCGAGCGGAGTGAATGAGGTCTGAGGAAGGGAAGGGGTATTTATAGCCGCAGTGAAAAACTACTCGTCCGAAGATTTTGGACGAACATGCCCCTGACCCTTACTATTCTAATGACATGTGTGACCCACGTACAGAGAGGTGGAGATCGTGGGGGATCATGGGTGAGTTGTTTAATCCATCGTGGGATGTGGAACGGTTTGAGCGGCAACAGCCAAAAATTTGAAAGGAATATTTTAAAGTTTCGTTCGCAAATTCTTCAGCTGTCAAGGACACAGTGAAGATTTTGAACGGGTTTCAAATAGAACGCACATGAAGAATTTGTGAACAGACTGGGTTGAGTTTAGCATAGAGGGGGAACGGGTCCGATCACATTCACTTAGAGGAAAATCAACTTGAATAAATAGCAATAAGTGAATGTTGTTGAGGACTTGAAAAACTCAAATATATATATAGTCAATGAAGAACACCAGTCGAAAAGATTGAAGACTTTGCAAAGTTGAAGAATTTGAAAAATGAAGAAAAACTCAATTTTGAAGATTTTCAACTTTTGTTGGTGGCGTGACCCACCGTATAAGAATGATGATTTCAGACGCTGCGTACAATTGTCGTAGGGCTCTGAGAATCAAATTCTTCATTAATTTCTTCACATTTAGAGGGTTAGTCTTCATTGATTGAAGAAAAACGTTACTTTGTGTGTTGCACTCTAAGTCATCAATTTTTCATAAGTGTTAGGATGTGTGTCCTTTCAAAGAACATTCGAAGATTCTAAGATATTTAGCTCACACCGCAACTTGCTAAATCTCTTCTCATCCAGGGGCTTTGTGAAGATATCTGCTAGCTGTTCTTCAGTCTTCACGTGGTCGATGGAGATGTCGCCCTTCAACACATGATCTCGAAGAAAATGATGAAGAATCTGGATGTGCTTAGTCTTCGAGTGCTGAACTGGGTTGTGAGCAATCTTGATGGCACTCTCGTTGTCGCAGTAGAGTGGCACATTCTTCATATTGATGCCATAGTCCCTGAGGGTTTGCTTCATCCACAGCAATTGAGCACAGCAAGAACCAGCAACAATGTACTCAGCTTCAGCAGTAGAGAGTGATACGCAGTTCTGCTTCTTCGAGGACCAACATACTAAGGATCGTCCGAGGAAATGGCATGTGCCTGATGTTGACATGCGATCCACTCGATCACCAGCATAGTCAGGGTCAGAATATCTAATGAGATCAAAAGCCGAGCCCTTGGGTTACCATAATCCAAGTGTTGGAGTGTGAGCTAGATATCGAAGAATATGTTTCACAACCTTATGGTGTGATTCCTTCGGTGTAGCTTGAAAACGGGCACACATGCAAACACTAAGCATAATATCTGGCCTAGATGCACATAGATACAATAAAGAGCCAATCATGGAGCGGTATACCTTTTGACCGAAGTCTATACCATTTTCATCGGTGCATAGATGGCCATTTGCGGGCATAGGGATTTTGATGCCTTTGCAATCTTGCATGCCGAATTTCCTCAGCACATCCTTGAGGTATTTCTCTTGAGATATGAATATGCCTTTGCGTTGTTGACAAATTTGAAGACCTAAGAAGAATTTCAATTCTCCCATCATAGACATTTGATATTCCTCACTCATCATATAGGCAAATTCGTCACTGTAACGTTGGTTAGTACAGCCAAAGATAATATCATCAACATATATTTGGCACACGAATAATTCATCATCATATGTTTTGGTGAAAAGAGTTGGGTCAAGTGAACCGGGTTTGAAGCCTTTCTTCATGAGGAATTCTTTCAGTGTATCATACCACGCCCGAGAGGCCTGCTTGAGGCCATAAAGGGCCTTGTTGAGTCTGAAGACTTTGTCAGGATGCTTAGGATCTTCAAAACCTAGGGGTTGAGCCACATATACTTCTTCCTCAAGCTTACCATTGAGGAATGCACTTTTCACATCCATTTGATATAAGATGATATTATGATGGTTAGCATAAGCAAGCAATATATGAATAGCTTCAAGTCTAGCAACAGGTGCAAAAGTTTCATCAAAATCAATTCCTTCAACCTGTGTGTAGCCCTGTGCTACAAGACGAGCCTTATTCCTCACCACTTGGCCATTTTCATCTTGCTTGTTGCGGTAGATCCATTTGGTACCGATGACATTGTGCTTGCGGGGATCTGGTCGCTTGACAAGTTCCCACACATTGTTGAGGTCGAATTGATGCAATTCCTCTAGCATAGCTTGAATCCACTCAGGCTCCAGAAATGCCTCATCAACCTTGGTGGGCTCTGTGATAGAGATGAAAGCAAAGTGCCCACAAAAGTTAGACAAATGTGAAGCTTGTGAGCGTGTGAGAGGACCTGGTGCGTTGATGTCATTGAGGATTTTGTCAATCTGCACTTCATTTGCTACGCGAGGATGAGCAGGTTGACGACTTTGATTGGGCTCAACATTTTCGTCAGAGACATTTTCCTCAGATGCATCAGCATGATTTTCTTCACGATCTGGAATAACTTCTTCAGCAGATTCTTTAGTAGGTATGACATCCTCAGTAGCCTTTAACTTGATGGATTCCTCAGGAGACATTTCATCTAGCACAGGAGGTAGGTGCTCTCTATGCGAGCCGTTAGTTTCATCGAACTGCACATCTACAGTTTCAACAACCTTGTTGTGATAGGTGTTGAAGACTCTATAGGTGTGCGAGTCCTTTTCGTAACCAAGCATAAAACCTTCATGTGCTTCCAGTGCAAATTTAGAATTGTGATGAGGATCTCTAATCCAACATTTAGCACCGAAGACTTTGAAATAACTCACATTGGGTTTTTGTCAGTGAGGAGTTCATATGAGGTCTTCTTGAAGAATTGGTGAAGATATACCCTGTTGATGATGTGGCATGCAGTATCAATTGCCTCAGCCCAGAAGCTACGAGGTGTCTTGTATTCATCAAGCATAGTCCGAGCCATCTCAACAAGAGTCCTGTTCTTGCGTCCCACTACGCCATTCTGCTGAGGAGTGTATGGGGCAGATAAGTCATGAGTAATACCAAGTTCATCAAGATAGTCATCAAGACCAGTATTCTTGAACTCGGTCCCGTTGTCACTCCGTATATGCTTGATCTTTACACCAAAATTCATCGAAGCCCTTGAGGAAAAATGTCTGAAGACTTCCTGCACTTCAGTTTTGTAAGTAATGATGTGCACCCATGTGTAACGAGAATAATCATCAACAATAACAAAGCCATATGGAGATGCTGCATTTGTTAGTGTGGCATAATGAGTAGGGCCAAAGAGGTCCATGTGAAGCAATTCAAAAGGACGAGTGGTAGTCATGATAGTCTTCGAGGGGTGCTTGGCTCTGGTAATCTTTCCAGCCTCACAAGCCCCGCAAAGATAATCTTTGAGGAATTTGACACCCTCAATGCCAATGACGTGCTTCTTCTTCACAAGCGTGTGCAAGTTCCTCATGCCAGCATGACCAAGTCGACGATGCCATAACCAGCCTTCTGAAGCTTTTGCAAGTAGACATGTGGCAGGCTGTGGTCCTGCAGAGAAATCAACAATATACAAGTCTCCTCTCCTAAAGCCTTCGAAGACTTTGGAATTATCAGATTCCATGAGCACTAAGCAGCGATATTTGCCAAAGACAACAACCATATCAAGATCACAAAGCATTGAGACAGACATGAGGTTAAATCTGAGGGACTCGACAAGCATGACTTTGTCCATGTGTCGATCCTTTGAGATTGCAACCCTACCTAGACCCAATACCTTGCTTTTGCCTTTGTCAGCGTAGGTGATATGCTTCAGATGCGATGGAGATAAAGCAGAGTCCATCAGTAAGCTCTTGTCACCGGTCATGTGATTTGTACATCCACTGTCGAGGACCCACTCAGTAGCTTTGGGTGTTTCACCTTTTGCCATGAAGCAATAGGTGGGAGCGTAGTCATCGTTGCTGTCGTCAGCAGTGTTGGGGAAGCCATTTTCCTCAGTGTTGAAGATGGACTTGCTGACGAAATCAGTAGCGAGAGCTAGGCTCGCCACACCAGAGTCTGACTCCTCAGATTCCTCCTCTTCCTCATTTTCCTCAGATTCAGCTTCAGAGTCCATTTCCTTGCTAATGAATGCCCGAGCCTTTTTGGAACTGCTCTTCTTGTGAGATGAAGTCTTTGAAGATTTTGCGATGAGGACTTTGAAGATTTCTTCTTTTTCTTCGAGTCATCTGAACTGTCATCCTTGTATTTCTTCTTCTTTGAATCCTTCGACCCTTGAGTACAATCAGCCATGTAGTGACCAGGTTTCTTGCATTTGTGGCAAGTCCTCTTCTTGTAGTCGCGGGATGAAGAATCTGATCTCATGTCATCATTTCTTGAAGATTTTCCAAAACGGCCACGTCTAGAGAACTTCTGGAATTTCCTCACGAGCATAGCTAGCTCCTGGCTCAGTTCCTCAGGATCACCAAGGCTGCTATCAGAATCTTCCCCTACAGATGAGGAAACTGCCTTGGCCTTCAGAGCACGTGATCTTCCATAGCTTGGCCCGTAGAGGTCTCTCTTCTCAGCTTGTTGAAATTCGTGAGTGTTTAGCCTCTCAAGGATATCAGCAGGATCTAGTGACTTGTAGTCTCCACGTTCTTGAATCATCAGTGCCAGTGTATCGAATGAGGAATCAAGTGATCTCAGCAGTTTCTTCACCACCTCATGGTCGGTGATGTCAGTGGCACCAAGTGCTTGAAGCTCATTTGATAAGTCAGTGAGGCGATCGAAGGTTTGCTGAACATTTTCATTGTCGAGTCTTTTGAAGCGGTTGAAGAGATTGCGAAGAACGTCAACTCGAGAATCACCTTGGGTTGAGATTCCTTCGTTGACCTTGGACAGCTTGTCCCAGATAAGCTTTGCAGACTCCAAAGCACTCACTCTGCTATACTGTCCTTTGCTCAGATGGCCACATATGATATTCTTCTCTTGAGAGTCGAGTTGCTTGAATCTCTTCACATCAGCAGCGTTCACGGAAGGAGTGACAGAGGGAATGCCATTTTCCACAACGTACCAGAGATCGTTGTCAATTGCCTCAAGATGCATGCACATCTTGTTCTTCCAGTAGGTGTAGTCCGTCCCATCAAAGGTAGGACACCCAGCCGAGGCCTTCATCATGCCTGCAGTCGACATAACTAAAACTTCAGATGGTTAAACAAAAATCACACAGAACAAGGGAGTACCTTGCTCTAATACCAATTGAAAGTGCATTATATCGACTAGAGGGGGGGGGGTGAATAGGCGATTTTTACAAATTCGTCACTGAGGAAATACGACTTGAGGAATTTGCTAACTGACAAATTACAAGCAGCGGAATAAGTACTCAGGTGCATGCATAACAAGACAGAAACATAGTCATCATGATGAAATGAAACATACACAGAGCACAGGTAGCGTGTAACAGGATAGGCAGGCAGAAGACAAGATGACTGAAGAAATAGAATTGAGAAAATTGAGAAAGTCTTCAGTCAAAGTCTTCAAACAGTAACGATCAATTTCATCAACACATGAGCGAGGAAATAAAAGGGTTGAGGAAATAGAACCAGTAGCTCGGTGAAGACAATGATTTGGTAGACCAGTTCCAACTGCTGTGACAGTTGTACGTCTGGTTGGAGTGGCTAGGTATGTAAACCAAAGGACACACAGTCTTGGACACACAGTCCTCACCGTATTCTCCTTGAGCTAAGGTCACACAGACCTCGTCCAATCACTCGTGGTAAGTCTTCACAGGTGACTTCCAAACCTTCACAGACTCGGTCACTCGGCGATCCACAATTTCCTCTTGGATGCTCTAGACCATGACGCCTAACCGTCTGGAGGATGCACAGTCCTCAAAGGTAACAATCGTCGGTTCCACACAGGAACAATCCCTTCAGTGATGCTCAATCACTTTGGGTTTTAGGTGTTGGGTTTGGGTTTTTCCTCACTGATGATTTTCTCTCAAAGTCCTCAAAGGATGGGATGCTCTAAATGACAAGTGTCAGTTTCTCTCGGAGCAGCCAACCAGCTAGTTGTTGTAGGGGGCGGCTATTTATAGCCGGGGGGCAGCCCGACATGATAAGATATAAATGCCCTTCAATGATATGACCGTTAGGTGGATAAGATATTTGGGACAGCTGGCGCGTAGCACAGCAACGGTCGGAAATTTGAGCTCTCAGATTCTTCAGGGCTATCATGTTCCTCACTTGTAGGCAATCCGCACTGGCGAATTCCTAACTCCTCAGTCAGAACAAATTCCTCAGAGAACATAAGATCTTCGTCTCTGTCACTGAAGAAATTGACTGAACTGTATGAGATTTCAATGGCTTCACTTGAAAGGATTGGGTATGTGTAGGCTTTGAGATGAGCATCACTTGGAAACTTTTCCTTAGTATTACCTCGACCCCCTTTAATAGTACGGTGTTTCCTATGACTCAAGAAAGAGAAAATGAAACTATAAAGACAAAAGTCTTCACGCTTCATAATCCTCGCATCAATATCAAAGTCTTCAAGGTCACACCAATTTCCTCATTTTCAAAGTCTTCAAGAAAACCAAAATCTTCAACTGAAGACATTCATTTTTAGGGGTCGACTTTCTTCGTAAATATCAAACTCCTCATAGACTTATAGACCCTGTGTACACTCACAAACACATTAGTCCCTTAACCTATAAGTCTTCAATACACCAAAATCACTAAGGGGCACTAGATGCAGTTACAGAAGTATCTTCACATGAGATGTGCTGCACATATTATAAACTTGGTGGTTACTGATGGACTAAAGGAAATCGACTTTTCAGTGGCACGTGTGCGAGCTGCTGTAAAGTTTGTGAAGAACTCCCCTGCTAGAATTACAAGGTCTAAGAAATGTGTTGAACTAGAAAAGGTTAAAAGTAAAGCTTTTTTGTCATTGGATGTAGCTACTAGATGGAACTCAGCATACCTTATGTTGAGAGCTGCAGCAACGTATGAGCAAGTTTTCTATAGGTATGCTGATGATGACGCTTACTATGCACTTGATTTAAATGGTGAGAAAGGTCCGGGAGTTCCAGAAGCCGCAGATTGGGATAATGCAAGAAAGATGACAGAATTTTTGGAACACTTCTACAAGCTTACTGTTCATGTTTCAGCGTCACTACACTGTACAGCTCACATATTTTTTCATGAGATAGCCGATGTTACCATCTTGTTGCGGCAATGGTGTGAAAGTGGAGATTCTTTGCGTAAGGACATGGCTAAGAGGATGATAGCTAAGTACAATAAATATTGGGGGGATCATAAAAGCTTCAACATCCTTATTTTTATTGCGGTTTCTCTTGATCCAAGGTACAAGTTGTCAAATTACGTAAAAGATAGCTATACTGGAGATGTTTGGTGAGACCCAAGGGCAAGTAGTTTGGACTGAAATAAGTAAAACACTTCACGAGTTATTTGAAGAATATGGAAAGATATATGCTCCAAGTGATAAAATGCAGCCGTCCAATGTAGCACAAGAACCTGAAGCCTGTGGCACAAGTTTGATGAAGTCCTTGATTGCTAAAAAGATGAGGACGAGCACTTGTGGAATTACTGCTAGTAAATCTGAACTTGAGAAGTACCTTTCCGAGGAGAATGAAGAGGATGGCAACAAGTTTGACATTCGTGAGTGGTGGAAGGTCAATTCTTCTAGATTCCCAGTGTTGTAACACTTGGCCCGTGATGTTTTAGCAATTCCTATATCTACGGTTGCATCGGAGGATATCTCGATGGTCGAGATATCCTCCATGCGGAATATATTTTATACAAAAAAAGTCTCTCACGGGAACATTTTTTCCGCAAAAATAATGGGCCTTTACGTAATTACATATAAAGTAAGGGGGGGGGGGGGTTTGCAAAAAATATGCCACATCGGCACCTGACAGATGGGCCCCGCCAGTCAGATACACTGTCAATACGTGTTTATACGCAATTTAGACCTTTTTGTAACGGCTAGCCCCAAACTTGGTACTGACACATAAAAATTACGAAAAGTGGTACCAATCAACCAACACTGCCCGAAATGTGATACCATTGTGCAATTAACTTGCCCTAAACTCTCATTTAAAGATATGCAAGAAGAATCCTAATAGGAACACAGATGATAAGCAGCCTATACTTTGCAAGCTACACGAAATGAAGGGGATGGCAGCAAGTGCACACTTACTGCTTGGAGGTTTGATCCAGAAGTGCTTAGGAATGCTTTTGCTGAAATGATTATTACAGATGAGCTCCCTTTTGCATTTTCTGAGAAAGAAGGGTTTAGAAAGTTTATGTCCAAGGCATGCCCACGTTTTAATGTGCCGTCTAGGAGAACAACTACTAGGGATGTTGTTAGCATGTTCAATGTGCAGAAATAGAAGCTGAAATAATTCTTTAAGGAATCATGTGAAAGAGTATGCCTCACCACTGACACATGGACTTCTGCCTAGAAACAGAACTATATGTGTGTTACGGCACATTTCATTGATAGTGACTGGAAGCTACACAAGAAGATAATTGGGTTTTTCTTAGTAAAAGGGCCATCAGGGGGAGGACATTGGGAAGGACTTGGAGAGGTGTTTGGTAGATTGGGGGCTTGATAAAGTTTTCACAATAACAGTTGACAATGCTTCTGCTAATGATGGTGCTATAAATTATATCAGGAGGGTTATGAATAAAGCCAAAAGTAGTATTGCTGAAGGGAAGTATCTTCACATGAGATGTGCTGCACATATTATAAACTTGGTGGTTACTAATGGACTAAAGGAAATCGACTTTTCAGTGGCACGTGTGCGAGCTGCTGTAAAGTTTGTGAAGAACTCCCCTGCTAGAATTACAAGGTCTAAGAAATGTGTTGAACTAGAAAAGGTTAAAAGTAAAGCTTTTTTGTCATTGGATGTAGCTACTAGATGGAACTCAGCATACCTTATGTTGAGAGCTGCAGCAACGTATGAGCAAGTTTTCTATAGGTATGCTGATGATGACCCTTACTATGCACTTGATTTAAATGGTGAGAAAGGTCCGGGAGTTCCAGAAGCCGCAGATTGGGATAATGCAAGAAAGATGACAGAATTTTTGGAACACTTCTACAAGCTTACTGTTCGTGTTTCAGCGTCACTACACTGTACACCTCACATATTTTTTCATGAGATAGCCGATGTTATTGTCTTGCTGCGGCAATGGTGCGAAAGCGAAGATTCTTCGCGTAAGGACATGGCTAAGAGGATGATAGCTAAGTTCAATAAATATTGGGGGGATCATAAAAGCTTCAACATCCTTATTTTTATTGCGGTTTCTCTTGATCCAAGGTACAAGTTGTCAAATTACGTAAAGATAGCTATACTGGAGATGTTTGGTGAGACCCAAGGGCAAGTAGTTTGGACTGAAATAAGTAAAACACTTCGCGAGTTATTTGAAGAATATGGAAAGATATATGCTCCAAGTGATAAAATGCAGCCGTCCAATGTAGCATAAGAACCTGAAGCCTGTGGCACAAGTTTGATGAAGTCCTTGATTGCTAAAAAGATGAGGACGAGCACTTGTGGAATTACTGCTAGTAAATCTGAACTTGAGAAGTACCTTTCCGAGGAGAATGAAGAGGATGGCAACAAGTTTGACATTCGTGAGTGGTGGAAGGTCAATTCTTCTAGATTCCCAGTATTGTCACACTTGGCCCGTGATGTTTTAGCAATTCCTATATCTACGGTTGCATCGGAGGATATCTCGACCATCGAGATATCCTCCAGGCAGAATATATTTTATACAAAAAAAGTCTCTCACGGGAACCTTTTTCCCGCAAAAATAATGGGCCTTTACGTAATTACATATAAAATAAGGGGGTTTTCTGCAAAAAATATCCACATCGGCCCCTGACAGATGGGCCTCGCCAATCAGATACACTGTCAATACGTGTTTATACGCAGTTTAGACCTTTTTGTAACGGCTAGCCCCAAACTTGGTACTGACACGTAAAAATTACGAAAAGTGATACCAATCAACCAACACTGCTCGAAATGTGATAACATTGTGCAATTAACTCGCCCTAAACTTTCATTTAAAGATATGCAAGAAGAATCCTAATAGGAACACAGATGATAAGCAGCCTACTTTGTAAGCTACACGAAATGAAGGGGATGGCAGCAAGTGCACACTTACTGCTTGGAGGTTTGATCCAGAAATGCTTAGGAATGCTTTTGCTGAAATGATTATTACAGATGAGCTCCCTTTTGCATTTTCTGAGAAAGAAGGGTTTAGAAAGTTTATGTCCAAGGCATGCCCACATTTTAATGTGCCGTCTAGGAGAACAACTACTAGGGATGTTGTTAGCATGTTCAATGTGCAGAAACAGAAGCTGAAATAATTCTTTAAGGAATCATGTGAAAGAGTATGCCTCACCACTGACACATGGACTTCTGCCCAGAAACAGAACTGTATGTGTGTTACGGCACATTTCATTGATAGTGACTGGAAGCTACACAAGAAGATAATTGGGTTTTTCTTAGTAAAGGGCCATCGAGGGGAGGACATTGGGAAGGACTTGGAGAGATGTTTGGTAGATTGGGGGCTTGATAAAGTTTTCACAATAACTGTGGACAATGCTTCTGCTAATGATGGTGCTATAAATTATATCAGGAGGGTTATGAATAAAGCCAAAAGTAGTATTGCTGAAGGGAAGTATCTTCACATGAGATGTGCTGCACATATTATAAACTTGGTGGTTACTAATGGACTAAAGGAAATCGACTTTTCAGTGGCACGTGTGCGAGCTGCTGTAAAGTTTGTGAAGAACTCCCCTGCTAGAATTACAAGGTTTAAGAAATGTGTTGAACTAGAAAAGGTTAAAAGTAAAGCTTTTTTGTCATTGGATGTAGCTACTAGATGGAACTCAACATACCTTATGTTGAGAGCTGCAGCAACGTATGAGCAAGTTTTCTATAGGTATGCTGATGATGACCCTTACTATGCACTTGATTTAAATGGTGAGAAAGGTCCGGGAGTTCCAGAAGCCGCAGATTGGGATAATGCAAGAAAGATGACAGAATTTTTGGAACACTTCTACAAGCTTACTGTTCGTGTTTCAGTGTCACTACACTGTACAGCTCACATATTTTTTCATGAGATAGCCGATGTTATCATCTTGTTGCGGCAATGGTGTGAAAGCGAAGATTGTTTGCGTAAGGACATGGCTAAGAGGATGATAGCTAAGTACAATAAATATTGGGGGGATCATAAAAGCTTCAACATCCTTATTTTTATTGCGGTTTCTCTTGATCCAAGGTACAAGTTGTCAAATTACGTAAAGATATCTATACTGGAGATGTTTGGTGAGACCCAAGGGCAAGTAGTTTGGACTGAAATAAGTAAAACACTTCACGAGTTATTTGAAGAATATGGAAAGATATATGCTCCAAGTGATAAAATGCAGCCGTCCAATGTAGCACAAGAACCTGAAGCCCGTGGCACAAGTTTGATGAAGTCCTTGATTGCTAAAAATATGAGGACGAGCACTTGTGGAATTACTGCTAGTAAATCTGAACTTGAGAAGTACCTTTCCAAGGAGAATGAAGAGGATGGCAACAAGTTTGACATTCGTGAGTGGTGGAAGGCCAATTCTTCTAGATTCCCAGTATTGTCACACTTGGCCCGTGATGTTTTAGCAATTCCTATATCTAAGGTTGCGTCGGAGTCGGCCTTCAGTACTGGTGGTCGTATTTTAGATCAATTCAGGAGCTCCCTAACTCCATTTATGGTCCAAGCACTTGTCTGCACACAAGATTGGTTGAGGCGATCTATTGCTGTAAATGACGAAGAGGACACTGCAGAATTAACTAAGCTAGAGGAAGGTAAGTTGATAATTTACTTGAGTTATTTTTGTTTGATTTCTCCCATGTCACTCATTAATTAAATATTATTTACTTATATTTTCAGCATTACTTGAAGAAATTAATGGGCTCAATATTTCTAAGAACAGTTCCAATAAGGATAATTCGATCATCATCGATGATTGTACTTCCTAGACATGGTGCGGTTTCTTCATAAGTTTACTACCTATTAGTTACAGCTTATCAGGTTCAAAAATATACATCTTTTTCATGCAGTTGCTACGCAGGTGTGCTAACAAATTTATTGTACAAAATCCTCAGATGTTTGTTTCTGGCAAGGTTGCCGTATGAAGACATGGAAGTAGTACTGCAGATCTGAGATCTTGAAGTCTTGTTCCTGTGATGAAGTCCCATTTATTCACGTTTCTGTCACCAGTCAGCTATTTGATAGCCTTCTGGTTGATTTCCCTCCACTTGTGTGTGAGAAAATAAGAACTATGCTATTTGCTTTTGCTGCTACATAAGTGAGACTATTTGTTATATGTCCGTACGTGAGACTTTGTTCACTATCCATTTATACAATCATTACACCCAATTATGTGACATTTTGACTATCATATTTTCTGTTAAGGTTGCTAGCTCTTGTCATTATTATTTGCACTTTGTGCAATGCAAATAGCTGCTCACAAGGCGTGGCTTTGATTGGTGCATGTATTTCGGTTTTCCGGTTAACCAAATAAACCGAACCGATATATTTTGGTTAATATGGTTCGATGGCTAATTTCTGTGTGATTATTTCGGTTGCCATTTCTCCGAAACCGAAATTATAAAAAACCGAATAAACCATACCGTAATAACCGTATTAACCGAACACCCACCCCTAGACTTACCTGCGGGGGCGGCAGCGAAGCTGTGGAGGACTCCGGCGTCCGGTAGAGGGAGGAGGGCCCGAAGGAAGCAGGCCGGGGACGAGCCGAGGGTAGTAGGCTAGACGGAGGCGCCAACGCCGGCATCGACGGGACGGCCGCTCACCGCCAAGTAAAAAAAGGATTGATTTTTTTTATTTGTGAGGGGAGTAATAAAAAAGGGGTTGATGAAAATAAAAATTGAGACAAAGGGGCTGATGAAAATGAGAACATATCGCAGCGCATCCATCCTCCGATTTCAGCCCAGGTCAAGTAAGAACCCAACAGACAGCCCATCTGAAGGGCGGCCCAGGCGAAACGCCATCGCCCTATCCTTCCTTCGGTGTTTGGTTGGTTTCTCCTGGCCATGGCTGTCGCCGTCGTCGTCTTGGCCGCCGCCGCTGACGTAGCAGAAGGCCGGCGAGACCAGCCCTCGACCCTCCCGCTCTCCGCTCCGACAACGCCCTTCCTCCCGTCGCCCGCTCTTCTCCTCCCGCCTCTCCTCTGACTTCCAGCGAAGCTCGCGCCTTGGCTCTGGCTCCCTCACCGCAAGCCCGTTGCTTTACTGGCTGGAGTGGAGTGGAGCGGATTCATCGCCTCTTTTCTCGGTAAGGAACCAAGTCCTCATGACTTGCGGGTTCTTTCCTGTTGGTCTCTTGATGCCAGCAGTGGCCATTTTTTGATTTCGATGGGCTGCTACCGGATGCCCATGAGGTGCTCGGCAGAATGCTGCCTAGGAAACAAAGTTCATTTCAGTTCTGCTTAACCACGCTGTGCACCTGCGTTTCATTCTCGTTTTGCAAACTCAATAGGAGTCCACTTTGTGCAGGTGCTCGCTCTATCATGTGCTGTGAAATGAGGCCGCGGTTCGGGTTCGGGTCCGCGAGGCGCGGCATCTGGAGGAGCTGGCCTGCCCTGTGCTCACGGCAGCAGCGCTTCACATCATCTCTCGGCTCCACAAAGAAGCTGCACGTCACATCCACTCTGCCACCGCCGCCGCCAGCCAAGGCGAGGAAGAAGAGCAAGGTCATCGTGATATCAGGCCCTACGGGCGCCGGGAAGAGCAGGCTCGCGCTGGAGGTGGCCAGGAGGCTCGGGGGAGAGATCATCAGCGCCGACTCGGTGCAGGTGTACCGCAGCCTCGACGTCGGCTCAGCCAAGCCGTCTGCTTCGGAGATGAGCATGGTGCCGCACCACCTGATTGACATCATGCACGCGTGCGAGGATTACTCGGCTGGGATGTTCTTCAACGACGCGCGAACAGCGACGCAAGATGTTCTTAGCAGGGGTTCTGTGCCTGTCGTCGCAGGAGGGACTGGGCTGTACTTACGGTGGTTTATCTATGGCAAGCCAAATGTCCCACAGTCATCCACCGACATCATATCGAGTGTGTGGTCTGAGCTCGCTGGCTTTCGTGACAGCGGTCGGTGGGAAGAAGCGGTGGAGCTGCTGCTCAAGGCCGGGGACCCCGAAGCTCGGGACTTGGATACAAATAACTGGGCCAGGTTAAGCAGAAGGCTCGAGATCATCAGGTCATCTGGTTCCCCTGCATCTGCCTTCACCCTACCATACAGCTCGTTTCAGAAGCAGCAAGACACGAAGCTAACTGATTCCCCAAGCAATGATGCAATCTGTGAAGCGAAGGAACTGGAGTATGATTTCCTGTGTTTTTTCCTAGCATGTCCACGGGTTGAACTCTACAGATCAATTGATTTGAGGTGTGAGGAAATGCTGGCTGACACAGGAGGCCTTCTTTCGGAAGCCTCGTGGCTTCTTGATATCGGGTTGCAGCCGAATATGAACTCAGCGAGCCGTGCTATTGGTTACAGGCAAGCCATGGAGTACCTGTTGCATTGCAGACAGAACGGAGGCAGTAGCTCCCCAGAGGAGTTCTTGGAGTTCCTGATGAAGTTTCAGCAGACGTCTAGGAACTTCTCAAGGAGGCAGATGACCTGGTTCCGCAACGAGAAGATTTACCAGTGGGTTGACGCATCGCAGCCTTTTGAAGAAATCGTTCAGTTTCTCTGTGATGCTTACAATGGCTCTGATGCAATGGTTCTGCCTGAATCACTTGAAATGAAAAGGGAAAGTTGCGTGCACACAAGCAAGGATCTCAAAACCTATCGTCCAGAGAACAGGGTGTTCCTTGGGCACGAAGACTGTTGCCACATTTTGGATTGGATTAGGAGGACGCAGGGGAAGTGAGGTCTAGTTCTTGGCTCTTCTCATACTTTGTTTTGTTTCCACCAGAAAAATTATCCGGCTATAGGATTTTGTCTTTTGAGAGATTACCACAGGAGTTTTCAGTTCATTTTTTTTCTGCTTTCATCATAAATTCATCGTATAAAAAAAGATGTCTTCTTCAGAGTGTTTGCCGTTTGGAATGGAGTGATTAAATTGATGATCCAGTGGTGCTTCTTTGGAGTCTTTCTATTTGTTGATTAGATAAAACTTGGAAGTCGTTCTCTTCGGCAGACTGCATAATGCGAAATCAGAACTCCGAATCCCAAATAATATATGGCAGAAAAACAAGTCAAAGGGACATAAGGTTTGAGGATGACGTGTGCTCTCCCTCTTTGATTAGATCCTTTGGTAGTCAGAAACTATATACATTACGGGCTCTTGCTGAGTGATGAATAGTCGAAGAATGCAACGATGCAGTGGTGTGGTAGATCAGTTAGTACAGCATAAGTTTGACATTGGTGTATCTGTGACTTCATTTGAACCTAACTGGACAAAAACTGTACAGCATAAGTTCGACATTGGGAAGTGAGGTGTAGTTCTACTCTCTTCTCATACTTTCTTTTGTTCCCACCAGCAATTTATCCGACCATAGGATTTTGATTTTTTGAGAGAAACCACAGGAATTCCAGTTTATTTTATTTTTCATCATATATTCATAAAAAAGAGGGGTTTTTTTTTTTGGAGTGTTTGGAATGGAGTGATAAATTGATAATCCAGTCATGGTTCCTTGGGAACTTGGAAGTCGTCCTCTGTGGACCTGCATGATGCCTAAGTCAGAACTCTGAATTCCTAATAATATATGTCAGAAAAACAAGTCAAAGAGACATAAGGTTTAATGATGGTGCATGCTCTTGATCTCTTTGATTGGATCTTTGTTTGGAATGGAATGATAAATTGATAATCCAGGGGTGCTTCTTTAGAGTATTTCTGTTTGTCGTTTAGATGCAACTTGGAAGCCGTTCTCTGTGGCAGACTGCATGATGTCAAGTCACAACGCTGAATCCCGAAAAATATAAGTCAGCAAAACAAGTCAAAGAGACACATCGTTTAAGGATGGCATGTGCTCTCCCTCTTTTGATTAGAACCTTTCATAGTCACAAACTATATACATAACCGGTTCTTGCAGACCGATGATTAGGCAAGAATCCAATGATGCATGGGTTTGGTAGATCTGTTAGTACAGTATAAGTTTGACAATGGCGTATCTGTGACGGCATTTGCACCTAACTGAACAAAAAGTACGCCATTTTTAGTTATGTGCAGAAGTAAAGATAAAAGCGGTTGGGCACTAAAGTTAAAGTGTAAACCAACACAAATCATGTTGAATGTGGGTGTCTATTTTGGCTAAAATTTTTTAAATAATATATTTTTTTTATTAATTTTCAGAAATAATACACCGTTTTGATATTTTTGACAAATAATATGGCATCATCTTCCTGGAGGACGACTGGACCTAATCGTCTTCCTGGAGGACGATTAGTGTCCAGTCGTCCACCAGGAAGCTGACTGGGCAATCGTCTGTAGGTTGGCCAGTCCAGCAGGAAGATTATTAGTTCCAGTCGTTCACCAGGAAGATTATTCGTACCAGTCGTCCACCAGGAAGATGATTAGTTCCAGTCGTCCACCAGGAAGATGATTAGTTCCAAATCTGCCTTCCCGCCAACCCTGCATCTCCCGCCAAACCTGCCTTTCCCACCAAACCTGCCTTTCCCGCCAAACCTGCATCTCCCGCCAAACCTGCCTTTCCCGTCATCTTCTTTTCCGCGAACCCTGTTGTTCCCGCCATCGTCTTTACTGCCAACCCTTACGTTCCCGCCAACTTCTTTCCCGCCATCCCTTCTGTTCCCGCCATCTTCTTTCCCGCCATATTTCTCTTCTCGACTTATAAAACCCCCCTCAGAAAGGGTTGGTAAGCAGTGCATTGTAGTCTCGTCAAGATGTCCCATCCTCATTATCCTTTCGATCGTAGTTTCCACCCGAGTATGTCGCAATGTCTTCTGAGGTTAGCCAGCAATATCGAGATAGACAATAGGATAGTTCAATGGGACGAACTTATCAGTAGTGACACCATACTGAATGAGTTGGCTCACGCATTAAGTAGATGCAGATGGCCTGCAAGGACCTATGAGGAGATACGGAAAGAACTCCTCAGGTTGCATGTTAGGTGGAAGAAGCAACAGCATAAGAGTGCAACTTTCCTAAGGGCTGCCCGAGAGCATACTTATTTATGGACCGAAGAAAGCGAAGACGAAGACGATATGAAGAGAATATATCTTACCGCTTGCTGCCTAGAGCCGGAAGTATCATAGCTCGGGTACATATAAATTGGGGAGGCTATGATAGCCCGAAGCTATGATACTTCGGGCTCTAGGCAGCAAGCGGTAAGATATATTCTCTTCATATAATGCAAGTTGTCCATACATACTTTGCCGGGAAAGGCAGGTTTGGTGGGAAAGGCAGGTTTGGCGGGAGATGCAGGGTTGGCGGGAAGGCAGATTTGGAACTAATCATCTTCCTGGTGGACGACTGGAACTAATCATCTTCCTGGTGGACGACTGGTACTAATAATCTTCCTGGTGGACGACTGGACACTAATCGTCCTTCAGGAAGACGATTAGGTCCAGTCGTCCTCCAGGAAGATGATGCCGTATTATTTGTCAAAAATATCAAAACGGTGTATTATTTCTGAAAATTAATAAAAAAAATGTATTATTTAAAAAAAATTAGCTCTATTTTGGGCTAAAACTGCACGGTGACTTATCTGAATTCCCCTCAAATTGTTGTTCAGGTTCCCCCAAATGAGATCATAAGCATCATTGAAAATGTAATGTAAGCATCCATACTTTGTTTCCGTGATGTAAGCCAGGAAGGAAGGAGAATAATGGAAAGGTGCCTCTAATCTTAACTTAACCACCCCAAAGCAGTGTGCTAGTCTGTGGTGTGCCCACCTTGATGGAAAGCACTAACCTCTGCCTTTGAAAATGATGCAGATTCTTTGGAAAACAGCAAGCGAGGTCTAGTTCTACTCTCTTCTCATACTTTGTTTTGTTTCCACCAGCAAAACTGTCTGTCCATGGGAGATAATTATTACCACAGGAGTTTTCAGTTTTCTTTCTCTGTTTTCATCATAGATTCATAAAAATGAAGTTGTTTTTTTTAAGTTTCTGGAATGGAGGGATAGATTTATAATCCAGTGGTGCTTCTGTGTGGCAGACTGCATGATGCCAAGTCAGAACTCTGAATTCAAAAGTATATAACTCACAAAAAAAAAGTCAACTAGTGATGAGGTTTAATGATGGCGCATGCTCTCGACCTCGTTGATTGGATCTTTTCATAGTCGCAAACTATATATATAACTAGCTGACTGGGCAAGAATCTAATGGAGCAGTGGTTTGGTAGATCTGTTAGTACAGCATAAGTTTGGCAATGGTGTATCTCTGACTGCATTGGCACCTAACTGAGAAAAACCCACATCACTGTCAGTTCTGCACATAAGTAAATATAGAAGTGGACGTGTACCAAACTGTAAACCATCACTAATCATCTTAATTAGAGATATTTGGGGCCAGAACTGCATGATGATTTATCTGAAATTGCATGGTAATTTATCTGAACTCCCCTGAAATTGCTTAGGCTCCCCGAAGTGAGAACATAAGTAGCATCAAAATGTAAATGCATACTAATTTGTTTGCCATGAAGTAGCCAGAAAGGAAGGGGAATAATGGAATCATGCTGCTAATCTTAACCTAAGCACCTCAAAGCATTGTGCTATTCTGTGTTGAGCCCACCTTTGATGGAAAGCACTAACATCTTTGCCTTTGAAAACGATGCAAATTCTTGGGCAAACAGCGAGCGAAGTACTGCTGTTTCACATACTTTTTTCTTGACATAAATGTTTTACTTACTTTTGTAAGGAAAAAAAAGAGGTGCATTTTAAGAAGAATCAGACTGTCTGTGTACCTAAGTATGTACAGCAGCACTGCATGCCTAACAGAGCTGCACGATAATTAAACATTAACAACAGGTTGATTTTCTTCTTTCTGTCCAACAAACATGATGGTGCCAGGTGAAGGTAGCTTTTCTGTGAAGTCATGAAGATTCGATGAATCTTCTCATATGTGCTTCTATAGGATTTTTTATTTTTTTTGCTGTTCTCTCCTGTTGTTCTGTTAATAACGATACCAGTGAGTTAGATGCCCATGCATGCGTGAACTGGCTGACAGACAAAGACAAGTAAGCTAGGTTTGACTGGCCAGTCCAGGAAAAACATCTCTATCTCTGGTCAATGCAACTAATTCATGTATACAGTAGTAGCAGCTCAATTTGCAGTGTAAGATGCACTTGGTCAAAGATGTGATCGATGCCTTTGTCTTTGTAGTTGGGCACAGTTTGGCACAATCTGGCGCAAACAATCTAACCAAAACAAAAGGTGGGCAGATGTCTTCAGATGGTGTATTCTAATTTTGATTTTTCAGAAATCAAAAGAAATATGCATGGGGCATATGGTATATGCTCTTTTTTATTTTATTTTCAAGAAATTACATGCCCTTTTTTATCATTTCCTGGATTCAGGATCTAAAGAGCTTTGGCTTTGGCTACAGTTTACACCAACTCAAAATAGTCACAAATTGTTTTGTTTTTTATTTTTCCCAACTAATTACTGCCTGTACACAACTCTGGGAGCTTAATGTTTGAAAAGTATTGGAGTCGTAGAGTAGATTGTTGCTGGTTTGACATCTTCACCTTAAGCATCTTCTTCTAAAGCACTTTTTCAGTTCTCTCTTTTCTATTTTCATCATAGATTCATGAAAAAAATATAGATATTTTTTCCAGTGTGTTTGGAATGGAGGGATAAATTTATGATCTAGTGGTGCTTCTGTGCGGCAGACTGCATGATGCTAAGTCAGAACCCTGAATTCAAAAAGTGTAACTCACAAAAAGTCAGAGTGTCATGAGGTTTAATGATGGACGTGCTCTCGACCTCTTTGGTTGGATCTTTTCATAGTCACAAAATATAGATATAACCAGTTAACTAGGTAAGAATCTAGTGAAGATCAGTAGATCTGTTAGTACAGCATAAGTTGGACAATGGTGTATCTCTGACTGCATTCGCACCTACCTGATAAAAAACCACATCACTGTCAGTTCTGCACATATAAGTAAAGATAATAGTGGAGGTGTACCAAAGTGTAAACCATCACTAATCATCTTAATTAGAGGTATTTGGGTCTAGAACTGCATGTTCATTTAGCCGAGTTCCCCTGAAACCGCTTAGGTTCCCTCAAATGAGACCATAGGCAGCATTAAAGTGTTATGTAAGCACCATAATTTGTTTCCTGGATGGAAATAAGCCAGAAAGCAAGGAGAATAATGGAAAGATGCCACTAATCTTAGCTTAAGCACCACAAAGCAGTGTGCTGTTCTGTGGTGTGCCCACCTTGATGGAAAGCACCAATAACCTCTGCCTTCGAAAGCGATGCAGATTCTTTGGCGAACAGTGAGCAAAGTACTACTGTTTGACATGCATTTTTTCTTGGTATAAATGTTTTACTTACTTTTGCAAGGAAAAAAGAGGTCCAGTTTAGGAAGAATGGTACTGTTTGTGTACCTAATATAGTACAGCAGCACTGCATGCCTAACAGAGCTGCATGATGATAATTAAAATTAAGGACTGGCAGGTTGATTTCCATCTTTCTGTCCAACAAACATGATGTTGCCAGGTAAGGTAGGGTAGGGTAGCTTTTGTATGAAGGCATGAAGATTCCAAGGAGCTTCTCATATGTACAACTACTAGTACTATATGTTTGTTTCTTTTTAATTTGCTGTTGTATCCTGTTGTTGTGTTAACTACTAGGTCTGATGCCAGTGAGATGGATGCCCATGCGTGCAACAAGTGGCTGGCTGGTAAGCCAGGTTTGACTGGCCAGTCAGTCCATGAAATAAGTCTACTTGGTCAATGCAACTAGATCTCCTGTGTGGTGCTGGTGCCTTTGTAGTTTAGTATAGGATGCACTTGGTCAGAGAGGTCTTTGTGGTTGGGCACAGTTTGGCTGGCACAATCTGGCCCCAGACCATCTATCTGATCTGACCAAAAACAAAAAGGTGGGCAGACAGATAACTTCAGGTGTAGTGTATTCTGAATTTCTATTTTTCTTCAGAAATCCAAAGAAACATGCATCAGGCTTATTGTGTACATGCTCTCCTTTTTTTTTATTTGGAAGAAATTACATGCTCCTTTTACCGTTTCCCGTATGTATTCCAGGATCTAAACAGCTTTGGCTTTGGCTAGTACAGTTTACACAAGCTCGAATGGTCAACAAATGGTTTGGTTTTCATTTTACCAAACTCTGGAAGCTGGCACGTTGCTTAATGATTAAAAAGCGTTGGGATTCGTAGAGTGAGATTCCTGCAGGTTTGACATCTTCACCTCAAGCATCTTCTTCTTCCTCTGAAGCAGCGCAGAAAATGTACTGTACCAATTAATTAATTAATTGTGCAAGAGTTTACTAAATCATTCGTTTCTGCCGCCAGTCCCGGCTGCGTCGGTGCACCCTCTCGTTGACCGAGCCATTCTTTCTGATCATTTATTTGTTTCTCGACGTAAAAAAAAAACGATTCTTCCCTTCTTTTCTGGCATGATAAATAAAAATTGATTCTTTTCTTTATTGATGTGGGAGCGTGTGAGAGGAGGAGGAAGCAGCGGCGGCAGTCGGCGAGGGGAAGAAGTGGACCGTGGAACACGACGACCACGTGCACCCCCAGCTCCTCCGCGAACCGCGTAACGGAGAGGTTAGTATAATAAAAATCAAATCTTTGCAGGGAGAAAGAAAGCGGCCGTCGGTTGATTAAGGGGAGCAGAGGAGGCTTTGCTTTTGCTTGGTTCCTCTTCTTCCTCCTACTCCCCCGTCGACAAGCAAAGGCCACCCACCCACGCCCACCCCCAGCTACCCACCCGACGCCGCCCGCACAACCTCCCGTCCGTCCTTCCTCCGCATTCCCCTTCCAAGGCCCGTGCACCTCCCGGCCGCTGGGAGGGATCTGCCTCCCCTGCGCGATTTGATTTGGGGCCGCCGGCGAGAAGGGGGGGGGGGGGGGGGGGGGGGGGGGGTTGGGGGGTGTGGTGGGGGGGGTGGGGGGTGGGGGTTGCTGTGGGGGTTGGGTGTTTTTTTATTTTTTTTTTTTTGTTTATTTTTTTTTTTTTTTGTTTGTTTTTTTTTTTATTTTTTTTTTCTTTTTTTTTTTTGTGTTGTTTTGTATTTTATTTTTTTTTTTTCTTTTTTCTGTTATTTTTTTTTTTTTTTTTTTTTTTTTTTTTTTTGTTGTCTTTTTTTTTTTTTTTTTTTTTTTTTTTTTTTTTTTTTTTTTTTGGTGTTGTTGGGGGGGGGGGGGGGGGGGGGGGGGGGGGGGGGGGGGGGGTTTCTTTTCCTGGTTGGTTGGTTGGTTGGGCGGTCCGTATGGGGATCTCGCACCCGCTGTCCGACGAGTTCTACGGAGGGCCCCGCGGAGGAGGGTTGGGCAGCGCGCTGCTGCTGTCGCCGGAGCGGACGCCCCCGTCCTCCCCGCCGCCGCCCGCGTCCTGCTGCTCGCCCGTGGATGACGGCCACGACTTCCTCCACCACGAGGTGTCCCGGATGGACACGCTCGCCGGCATCGCCATCAAGTACGGCGTCGAGGTAATTTTTACACTATCTCTCCCATCCCTGAACCCTGATGGTTTGGTTTGATTGCTGCCGAGCTGCATGTAGGAAACGGTGGTAATCTGTGTGTGCCATATTCTTGCTGAATGGAAGGAACAACACTATTGTGAAGGGATTTTGGTACAGTAGAAAATGTGTTCTGGAGTTTGTGTCTTGTTTCAAGATTGCAGTACTTCAAAACAGGAGAGGACTTGTCTCTGACAAAGATCCAAACATTTACCTATATCTTCATGCTTTGCAGCTGCCTAGTGCTGGTATGGCATTTGTCTTGCTCCACCTTAAAATACCCTGTGAGCTACGCCGTTCATGGCTATGGGTGATGTAAACATGAAATGTGATGCAAAACTCTGATAAGTTTAGGGTGTCATGCTGAAACATTTCTGGTATTTGCATTGCATTGCATTCATCTGTGACAAGATCCAAATCTTACCCATGTTTTCTCTGGTATGTGCCTGTCATAGTGCGCCAGTGCTTGTACGGCCTTTATCTTGTGCCGCTTCACAATACTTCCTAGTCACGGGCGATGTAATCCTGTTATGAGCATGATGCACGCAAAAACACTGAGTTTCGACATCATCCTACGCGTCGTGCTTTCGCGGGGAGTTCGTGGGAGGAGCGACACGATGAAAGGCTTTTATGCATTTGCATTGCAGATCGATTCGGACCTCCTATTGGTCCCAGTAGTTTACTTGGTTGGAGTTGTCATTATGGCTAGCTCCCAAAGTACAAATGTACCGAGTTTGGTTACCATGTTAAGATTACATTCTTTGTGTGTAGATCTCGGACATTAAGAGGGCGAATAGTCTTGTGACTGACAGCCAGATGTATGCGCACAAGACATTACTCATACCTCTACCAGGAAGGCCCATGCCATCCTCTGTCAAGCTGAATGGCTCCAGCCTGCGATCGAAAAGGTAAACATTTCCTCATGTTACTTTGTTCCTTATGTTTTCCGTTATTTTCGTTACATGCTGTGGCACACAGTCCATAAGTTTAACTGCAACCTGTTTCTTCTTGACGCTGATTTTCTAAGATCAAACTACTGTCAGATAAATATAACTCATTTTAGCAGTTCATAATATTATCGCTGTTTGTTGTCTAGTGTTTCTTACTTGCTGTTGCATCATGACATTTCACCCATGTTTTGACTATTTAAGTTGGTTTACATGGTATGTAAATACAATAGTCTTTGTTCTTTCATACCAGACATTTTTAATGCTGCAGTTGAACTTAAGAACACTCTCTAAGCTATTCTCTGCTCTTTTTCTCAGAGCATGGGCTCCGAATAACCAGCAAAACAGGGACATTGTGAATTCACTAGATTCTGACAAGTCTAGACAGCAGCAGTCGTCGCTTGCAATGAGCAGCTTGCAGAGCTACTATGGCCTGAGTTCTCAAGGAGGAGATGACATGGATTTGAGTACAGAAATGTCCTTGTACAGCAAGGGAAGCTCCCAGGGTATTGGAAGTGAAACATCGCCAAATGCCTCTCCTCCACCTGACAGTACACAAAGCATTGGCAGAAGCAACGGGGTGACCAAAGAGAAACAGGACGGTTCCATACGTCGGCGGCAGAAAGTGGAGGCTGATACCCAGGATGACCTTCTGTCGGACTCAATTAAGATGATCAAAAGTTTTTTGCCGAGGCCTATTTCCAGTATGCGTTTGAACATGGACACGAGCAGCGCAGATACCAGCGCGAAGAACAACGGCGGCTCGTTTCTGAACGGGTTGAAATCCGTAGTGCGGAAGTCGCCGAGCGCGCCGAGCTTTGCAGACACGGAGAACAATGGCGTCTCCATGTGGTCGAGCTCCAAGTGGACCTTCAACCATGAGTCCTTCACCCGGCCGTTGCTCGATGGCCTGCCCAAACCGGCGCCGGCTCGCAGGATGAAAGCTGCTCTGGACTGAGTTTTAAGTTGCCATGTCATCGACATAGTAACTAGCTCTGTTTGTATGACCGCCCTGCTGCTGCAACCTCCATCTGTCATGCCATTCATGTGAGCTGAGTTGAGGGAAATGGAAGAGGAGGCTTGGTTGGACATGATCTTCTGCCACCTCAATCCGTGTTCCTCATAGTGACGGTCACATGACGGGTTCACGGAGTCGTCAGACGACATTGCAGTTGCATCCCCCCCCCCCCCCCCCCCCCCCCCCCCTCTGTTCTTGGCTGATGTGGCATCTGCTGCTAATTCACCATTCGTCATGTATAATTGTATATCACAATATATACGGAGTAAAATTGATTAACCGGCTTGTCCGCTTTATTTGGTTTGATCATTGTATTCAGGAAAGTGCTGAAATGCACTTGCTAGTTCATTTTCCTGTACATATAGTATCTGTCTCGAGTCGACGTGGCTGCAGGGCCCACCTATCAGCGAGCCATTGAAACCATGGTCCTCCATTGTACCCATTGTTCGTTTGCTCTTTCCGAGACTCGTTCGTTGCCTCTGTCATGCCTGATACTGAAGAAGAAAGCTTTGAAGAATCGTCATGGTTGCAACTATGCTAGACAGAAGAAACAAAACGTCTTGCGTTTGTTCGTTGAATACTCTGCTCTGCAGATGCACAAACCATTTGTTGAACTGACCTTATTATTCAGTACAGAGGCAGCACGAGATCTCTTGATTGCTTTTTTCAACCTGCAACAGGGGAAAGCGCATGAAGTTCTAATTTCGCTACAGTTTTGTGATGGTAGCATCGAAAAACTGCTGGCATATTTATATTTTCTTCATACAATAGCGACTCTGCAATGGCTTCAGTTCAGTTGAGAGTGACAGCAATATGTATGCAAGGTTACAGAGAATCTGCACCGCAGCAGTTACAAAGTTGAGGAACCAAGGGTACATACAAGGCAGAACCATCAAACTACCCACCAACACCAAACATACCTCGACAAGCTCTGCACGACATGCACTAAACCAGGCTCTTTCGAGTTTAGGTGCTACAACAAGTGATGGTGTTTGATTTTTAGTGGACTTTCTCGAGGTCTGTTGAGAGCTGGCGGGGCTAGACTAAGATCGACCATGGTTCACAAAGACTATGGAGCTTTCTTGCCTGTTGTACTCTGAAACAACTGACTCCGACTCCACGCGCTGTTATGTCGACAACCCTTACACCTCCCCTGCCAATTTGATCGGCTGCTTCCATACACGGGCGGTTCCTGACCATTCATAACAAGTGGTTAGTAAGCAGTACATATGCCACTGGCAGATGGTTTCAGGCTTTTAGCGTAACTGATGCAGATGGGCAAAAACAAGACTTCAAATGGTCACCATTGGACGCCTTTTCCCCTTGAGATTACCTATTGTGCCTGATGCTGAAGAAGAAAGCTTTGAAGAATCATCATGGTTGTAACTACCCATGGAAAGATGGCAAAAGGGCTTTTGCAGACAGCAGAAGCAAAACATCTTGTGTTTGCAGGTTGAAAACTCTGCTCTGCAGATGCACAAGTCCATCTGGTGAACTCATATTATTATATCTAAATAAACCATCAATATATTCAGTAGTCAGTACCGAGGCAGCACAAGATTTGTTGATTTTTTTTCAATCTTTTAAATAGCGGGCTATGCCATTTAGCGGCGGCTCGGCCAGAAGCTATGAAAAGCTATAGCAAAGCTAAGCACCATTTAGCGTTTTCCTTAAATCATGAAATGTTCAAAAAATAAGCATACAACCAGGCGTCATATATGATATATTGCATATACTTGACTTATACACATGTTCACACATCAAAACCCGAGCACCAATCAGGTGCCTGGATTAATTTAATAAAAAAATTGTCTATTTACTCAACATAATCATGACCCGCATGAAGAGCCATATAATTTGCTGAGAAATGTAAATCATCGCAAATACATCAGGAAATGGATATATCAAATTCATAAGGGGAAAACATGCAGTGCTACAAACTCATAGGAGTGGATTTCTTGAGCAGAGGACCTATATCATAATGGGAAAATCTGCAAGAGAGAAAAAACAAACATATTGAACTATCTACCGTTCTCACACAAACACAGTGGAAGTATGAAAATACAACAGACATGGTGCAGCAAGAAAATATACTCGTATGAGTGAATTTGTTGTGCAGAGGACCTATAAGACAATGGAAAAATTGTCTTCATCCTGATAGATAGTTTAACAGAAAACCCAAGATATATATTGCTATGTAAGGCACTCCATTCTGAAGCATATACAGCAAAATATATAATCTATTAACTCGGTAAGATAACATCTGGGTTCATGTAATTCCAAAAAGGCAAAAAGGAACCTTGTTATTCCTGTGTCACGCCCAATATGCGATCCTATCCGAGAGGAACTCGAAGGTCCCACCAAGGATAGAGCCGCATATTGAAGACGCTTTTGCAAGGTCATTACATCGTACCATTACATAATAGATGGGGATACATATAAAGGCATACAAATGCCACATGAATACAACAAACATCATACAGAAGAGAAGCATCCGACTACGGATGAAGTCAAACGGAAAACACAAACGACATCCACCCTGCTAGCCCAGGCTACCGACCAGGAACCTATCCTCTGATCGAAGAAGAAGAAGAAGAAGAAGAACTCCAAAACAAGCAAACGTCGCTCTCACGTCAGATCATCGCATTACCTGTACATGCAACTATTGTTGTAGTAATCTGTAAGCCACGAGGACTTAGCAATCCCCTTACCATGGGTATCAAGACTAGGAAAGCTTAATGGGTATGGAATGGATAAGTGGTGAGGTTGCAGCAGGCGACTAAGCATTGTATGGTGGCTAACTTACGAGTACAAGAATAAGATGAGAAACTACGCAACGGTCGCAAACTAGTAATGATCAAGAAGTGATCCTGAACTACTTACGTTCAAACATAACCCAACCGTGTTCTCTTCTCAACTCACTCGAAAAGAGATATTCACGGTTACACACGCGGTTGGTGTATTTTAATTGAGTTTAGTTCAAGTTCACTACAACCGGATATTAAAAACTCCCATCTGCCACATAACCGCGGGCACGGCTCTCGAAAGTTTAAACCCTGTAGGGGTGTCCCAACTTAGCCCATGACAAGCTCTCATGATCAACGGAGGAAAATCCTTCTCTCGGAACAACCCGATCAAGCTCGGAATTCCGGTTCACAAGACATTTCAACAATGGTAAAACAAAACCAGAAAGACCGTCTGATGTGCCGACAAATCCCGATAGGAGCCGCACGTATCTCGTTCTCAGGGCACATCGGATGGGCAAGACGTCGGGTTGGCTGAGACCCTAGTTGCCCAGGGGGCGCCGGACATCGTCCAGGTTGGACCAACACTCAGAGGAGCACTGGCCCGGGTTGTTGATTAAGAATCCTCGGGTTAATTACTCCCTATGCAAATTTTAGTTGTTATTAGGCAAATGGTAAAACCAATGTTGGGCCTTACTGGAAGAGTTTTATTCAAAGTGAACTGTCAAGGGGGGCCCATAAACCCCGACCGCGTTAGGAACGCAAAATCAAGGAACATAACACCGGTATAACGGAAACTAGGGCGGCAAGAGTGGAATAAAACACTAGGCAAAAGGCCGAGCCTTCCACCCTTTACCAAGTCTATAGATGCATTAATTTAAATAAGAGATATTGTGATATCCCATGATATCCATGTCCCAACATGGAACAACCTGCAACTAGCAACGCTATACGAGGGGCTAAGCAAAGCGGTAACATAGCCACACAACGGTTTGCTTGGATGGTGGAAAAGGTTAGAGGCTAACATGGCAAATTGGGAGACTTGATAAACAAGTGGTAGGTAGCGCGACATAGCGATAGCATCGAGACAACTAGCAAAGCAAAGATAGTAGTGAGATCCAAGGTGATGGTCATCTTGCCTGAAATCCCGCTAGGAAGAAGACCGAGTCCATGAAGTAGACGAACGAGCGTAGACGAACCAAGCGTAGTCGAACGAATCCTCATGATCGCAACAAAACAGGAACTATCGAGAAGAAGCACAACCGGAAAGAAGCAAACAACATGGTAAACACACAAGCATAAACATGACATCGAAAAAAACACATGCTACATGCACGATGAACATGAATGCATATGAAGAATGCAACAGACGGAGCTAAGGGGCTACCGGTACGAGGGATAGGATGCCGGGAAGGACAAAGGTGGTGACAAGATGGAGATGGGCAAGCTCTTGGCAAACCAAGTATGCCACTGGATAGATTGAAAGATTTCGGTTGAAATCGATATAAAGATCACCGGAAACGGATGCACGGTTTGAAAATGATAAGCAAAACCATATACAATGCAATCTGTTGAAAACAGCAACATGACAGCTTGGATGCAAAGTTTAAATATGCTATAGCACAGCAACATGGAAATGAATGGCATGGCATTGAAGTACATGTTAAGCACTACAAAACATGATTACTGACCTACTGCTAAAACTCACTAGAACATGTTTAAAACAGCATGGCAAAATGCAAATGATAACAGTTTTACAGATTTAGCAGAAATTCACTGAACATGGCAAAACAGATTCAGATAGCAATGTTTAGGACTAGTAAACTATATGCTACAGGAACATATTATAGCAAACAAGAGCATGGCATGCTAGTACTAAATGCACTTAACAAAACTCCCTTACTGAACTTGTTCCAAAGACCTACAGATATGATGATAGCATCAATGCAAAATGACAAGTTATGCTGACAGTTCCAGACTTGGCAAAATAAACATGGCATGGCAAAACAGATTCATGTAGGCATGTTTGCAAGCTTGTGGCACTCACTACAAAGCATATCATGGCATGCAAATAAAACTAGCAGTAAGATGGCATGTTTGTGCTCCTACTCAGGTCACGAAATTGCTCATATGAAAATTACACAAATTCATATAAAAATGACAAAATGGCATATGCTGTAAAAATAACATGTTCATAAACTTGCTCAAATGATGAAATGGATGCCATGGATGGATTGGTGGGATTTTTCTAACCCAAAATGATATATAATATGCATATGTTGCTGTATGAAAATGCTCATGAATGCTATAAGTGAAATACTGCCAGAAATGGAAAATGACAGAAAAGGAAAATGCCTGATTTGAAATGTACAGAAATGGACACGCCCGAAATGAAAACTGGGCCCTTTCCAGAAATGGAAATCGCTGGGTTAAAAATAAATGGAAAAGAAAAAGACGGGCTTGGGGGGGGGGGGGGGGGGGGATGACAGGTGGGTCCTGGTCCCCTGTCTCGCTGACGGGCGGGTCCCATGGGTCCCACGTGGCGGTGACACGAGGCGGGGCAAACAGAGGAAAAACAGAGGAGGCAACTGCCGGTGATAGCACGGCGAAAGGGCTCGCCGGAGTTGCTCCGGACTCCGGCGACCAAACGAAGCGGCGGAGGCGGTGGTTGGAAGCACGGGACGATCCCACACGCGCGCATGACACGCACGGCGCCAGGTGTAGACGGAGGCGACGCCGGCGACGAGGTACAGAGGCGGTGGCGACTCGGAGGGTATCCGCGACGAATAAGGAAGGGGACCGGGCTAGCGCAACAGCAGGAACACGATGGACACATGCAAGAGACCTACGAGGGTCGGAGCACTCGCCGGAGACGAGGTCCGACATCGGCGGGTTCGGGCACGGATGGCGATCGCGCTTAGAGCATGCAAAAGAGGGGGAGGGGAAAGGATGGGGAGGTTCGCATGCTCACCACAAGCACGGTGGTGCGCTTGGTTGTTCGGGAGGAGGTCGGAGACGGCCGGAACTGTCGACGGAGCGGCGGCGACCGACGCGGAAGGAGAAGAAGAGGACGGTGGCGAACGGAGATCCCAGGCGAGGAAGAGGATGAAGGGGACGTAGTCGACGTCGTGGAGGAAGACAGACAGGGTACCGGCCGCTGACTTCGCCGAAGAGCGCGCCGGCGACGAACGCGTGCACTCGGAAGCGCTCGGACTCGCAGGGGACAGAAGCAGAGGGCAGGCGAGAGCCCCCTCTTGGGTGGCGGCGGAGATGGGAAAACCCTAGAGGATGCGGACGTCGAGGGGATAAATAGGGGCGTGGGGGGACGACGCGCATGTGCTCGGCCACGTTGGCCATGGCGCGGCGAAAAGCAGAGGGAGGAGGAAGGAGAAAGGAGGCGGGTCGGGCTGTAGCGCTCGCTGACACGCGGGACCCGCATGGCCACGTGGGAAGAGCGGGAGTGAGGGGTGAGCGGCGAGTGGGTGAGAAAAGGAGAGGAGAGGGAGTGCGCGTGTGAGCTGAGCGGGCTTCGGGCGCAGGGAAGCTGGGCCGGCCTGGAGGTGAGGCCCAGCTGGCTGCTGCGGCTGGCCCTGGAGCTGCTGTTGTTGCTGCTGCTACTGCTTATGCCTTTTTCTATTTCTTCAAATAGAATAAAAGAGCAAAAGCATAGAGGAATTGGAGAGGGTTGTCAGAGATATGAACATATCCCTGGAGTCCTGAATTTGTGCAGAATTTGAATAAATTGCTTTGGGCATTTTTAGGGGTAGAAAAATAAAACAAGTTTGAATAAAATTCAAACTTGAGGCATTTTTGAACCTAACCAAAACAACCCCAAATAGAATGAAATTTGGCAGAGAGGTTAAGGATGAGGTGTGTGACTTGTAGAGAGAAGTTGAACATTATAGGGGGAGGGAAGATGTCACTTGCAAAAATATAAAGAAAAGAGGAGGGAGTGAGGTGATGATGCATGGGACAAATGCATAGGCAAGCAACAATATCTAACATGGTGCAAGCACAACAAGATGAATACCACAAGGCATATGACGAGCATGGTTCAAGAAGCAAAGATATGACAAAGCACTCAACATGAACATGGCAACAAACATATAGGAATGAAATATGCAAAACAATTATGGTAATGCAACAAACACAATAAACACACGGCAACAACTAAAATAAATGGAAGGCATCTGGAGCATCGGTCTCGGGGCGTCACATCCTGTTAGCATAATAGTTCAGAATGGAGGGTGGGAGCTTTTTTGCTATCCGTTGCCGGATCACTAAAGGGACGAATCAGAGAGAGAGAGAGAGAGTGGGGGGGGGGGGGGGGGGGGGGGGGGAGGGAGGGAGAGAGAGAGAGACCACCCCTCCCCAAATCCTTTCTTTTTTCCTTTTGGTGCGAACATTAAAACCTTCGCCTCAAATCCCATCTCACTCATATTGCATGGAGAGAATCTTCGATCTCAGGAGCCATGATCAACAAAACTCGCTAGTTGGAGATGGCGAAGGCCTCCACCTCCACGTACTCTGCCCTGCCATCTATATAAAACTAACGAAACAAAAAAAAAACGTGAACAAAACATACATGCTCACAATTTGTCATTGTTGTGTATAATTTTTAGTGAATTCTGTTTTCTTTCTCTAATTTGTCACATGATAAGTTTAACTTTTTTCGCCAACAAGTTTCCAACAACTTGTCATGATTTTTCCTTACTGTATAGAACATTTTCCATCAAAATTTTAGTTGTGCATGTTTACTCATACAATATCATGGACATTTATCATCCATATGTTTGTATCTGTATTGTTACATGGCAAATTTATTTTATATAGCATGGAAAATTTATTGAGCATACCATGGAAAATTGTTTTAATGCAGTATGGCAATTTTACATTTACCTATAGGTGGATTATTTTCATCATGTCATGGAAATTTATCTCAGTTTTTATATTTATCCATTTATACGAAATCTTGAACATGGTCAATTTTTCTGTTATATATAGGTAGATTTTAATCATGATCATGGCAACCTTACTTTTCTGTCATTTTTATCCCAATATCAATGTTTATGTATTTTCCCCCTTTTCACGATTGTTTTTGAGATGGAAATTTTATGGGCATGGCAACATTTATGTTTCTCTCTCCTGTTAAATTTATGTTTTTCCCGTCTTTTATGCACAAAATATTTGATTTTTGCTCATGCTTTGTTTTTCAAAAAAGCAACTGATTGGGCATAGCCCTTTTTCTGGGCTAGCTTGCGTTGCTCTAGAATCCGCGCGTAGTGAACGTCTGAGGGAAATTAATTCATTCGCTTGGTTGACCCTTCTCGAGGAACGGTTCGTTCGCGCAAGTCCCCTCCCCGAACATTTGTGATATCAATTTCGATGTCCAACAAAAACCCGCCTTCAGTATCCTCAAAACTTCTTGCTTCTTCATTTTAATTGCACCTACAAATGTTTTTTCACGCATTAAGCGTGGGACCAACCATGTTTGCTATTACTTTAGCACATCACAAATCATTTGGATTGGGATGGGGGCCAGTGCCCCCCCCCCCCCCCCCCCCCCCCCAAGCCCTTCATGGTCTTTCTCTTTACTTGAGAGAGGGCATTGGCATATAGAATGAGCTAGATTGAACAACCATCAAAATTATTGTAGTTCCTTGATATTTACTCTACTATATTAAATTCTGCTGATTCCAGAGCTTCTTCCATGTATCAGTTGGAACAGGGGGAATGCGATGAATGATCTTTGTCTAGCTGAGAAAATTAGTTGGGATAGTTCCCATGTTTGTTCAACTACATTTGTGATGATGTGCTGGTTCAACTACATGTACTAATTAATGTGCCAAAACATGATGAATTGCAGGCCAAAACATGAAGTGGCAATGACAGTGAAGTGGCACACGGTTTTGATCTCCATCGGAATGCTGGCCTGCACATGCTGCGTGCCGGCTATAGCTAAAACATACGGTGCCGAAGAACGTGGGACGAAGCTTCCTCGCTTATCTCCCACTGCTAATTTCTACGTGATGCCTACTTGCATCCGCATAGGTAAGCCGAAGAACAAGAGCATAAGGACGTCCCTATATGTGTGTGTTAGGCAGGCCAAAACGTGAAGTGGCAGAGGAACGTGGATTTTGATTTCCATCCGAGTGCTCGGCTGAACAATGATGATTCGCGTGGCTAGCTACTTTCATAAGGATAGATAAACGATACGGACCCGAAGAACGTGGATTGGATCAGGCACGAAGCTTCCTCGCTCCGACGGTCACTGTTATCTCCCATATGCATTGGCTCACGACGGTGGCTCGCAGCTTCAAGACGAAGCTCCCATTTTTGTACAAAGAAAAAGAGGGCAAGTGATGCCTCCCTTTCCTTGAGATGCAAGACCACGAGAGGAAAAAGGGAGATTTTTAAATACTCCTTCCGTCCCGCAAAAAAAAAAGAGATGTATCTGAAACAAAAAACACTTCTAGATACATTCAATTCTGCGACATGTAATTTCGGACGAAGGGAGTAGTTGTTAAAATTACAAAACATAAACAGTACCATGTGCAATGCTATACACTTGAAAGCCAGCTACGATTCTTCCAAACCTCGCCAGCTAGCTTTCTACGCCCTCTTTGTCTTTGAATTGTAGACACATAAAAGATGTTCTAACTTTTTTCTATGCCCTCTTTGCCTTCCCCGGTACTCGGTGGAGAGGGTGAGGGCTCCCGGGTCTCTCGCGGTGTCGAAGGAGGAGAAAATGGGGGTGGGCATTCTCGTCAGCGCCTTGGTTGGGGTCGTGAACGCCGGCGTCAACATGATGGATCTGCTGGAGACATTTCTCAGTCGGCGGATCCAACCGCTGCAGGCCAGGGCGCATCCCATGTGGATGTATGAGGGCCCGAGTGACCCCACTCGGGTGCACCCGGAGGAGCTCGACGAGAAGGACGTGGGTGTCAAGATCAGAGCCATTACTTGTGCTCGGGACAATACACGGGGGGCCAGGAGGGTGCCCCCGTACGCCAAGGACTTGCCGCCAGTCAAGGTAATCTTTTCTCTGACCAGTCAGGCCATCCATAGATTATTTCTTGCGCATCTGATTTCCGTGCTGTGGCGTCTTTGTTTCCTCAGAGTTTCCAGCATCTGATCTCTGACATACCAGTGGCCGACCGGTCGCCGGAGGACGTGACGAGCGATACCGAGCACCAGTACTTGGAGGAAGACAATGATGATAACGAGGAGAGTGACAAGGATGAGAGCACCGAGGAGGGGGAGGAGGCAGAGTCTTCGCCGTCCTCAGAGGGTCCCAGGGAGCCTTGCTCCAAAGCGCTGCATGATCCGAGTGGCAAGGCGGGAGGGGCTCAACAGCCGACTGCCTTGAGGCGTACAACGCGTAGCTCGAAGCGCCGGCATGCTGAAGCGGAGACCTCCGCCGAGAAGCAACCCAAACAACCCAAGCAGACTACCTCCAAACCTCGCAAGGCCGCTGTGCCTCGGATCAAGGTGATAGTGTCGGTGGCATCGACGTAAGTGTTCTTGCCATGTCTTTGTCCATTGTCATCTTGACTCGGCTAACGGCCGAGTGATATTGTGCTTTGCAGCAACAACACATCAACGACGTCGTTGGATCTGAATGCTCCCAAGCAAGGCCAGGGCGAGACCGATGCTGCGGACGTCTCCACCTCCAAAGGTATGAACGTGCCGACTGATTTAGGCTCAACGATTTCCATCCGATTGATTTGCATTGATGGCACATTAACGCGCGTGCTTGCGCAGCGCCAACTGAGATCATCCAGTTGGACGATGATGATAAGGTCGACCCTCCCAACCCGGAGGCTAACACGGGACTGGCAACCAACGTCGACGTGGTCATGCAGGAGGCCTCTTCTCGCCGAGTGGAGCGCGTTTCACCCTCCAAGGCTGCTGCAAGGCGTATCGGACCGAGTCCTCTGGCCCAGGGCAGCTCTGCACCCGCGAGCACCATGATTCCGACTCCAAGGCTTGCGCCCGCACTGCCGTTGACCTCCGTCACCGCCTACCCCCTATACCATGTCCCAGAAGACCAAGTGGGGGCGAGCAAGGAGGCCCGCATCTAGGTGAAGTTGATATGTGAGCGGCTAAAGGATGCGTATGACGCCAGCGAGGCGCTGCAGACCAACGTCCGAGTAAGTACCATTGTGAGTATGATTTCCAGTCAAAGATTCTGAATTATTGTTTCTTCTTCATGCTCCGAATGGTAGATAGTATTCCTGTCAGTGGGTTTGCGCGGGGCACACCCACCGGGTGTTTTCTTTCCAGTGGGGGCACACTGAGTGCACCCACTGGGTGTAGTCCTCGAGGCTCCCATTGGCTGGAAGCAGTCGGCGGGAGTCTTAGAACTTAGTTTTCTTGTATTACCCCTGCACTAGGGTTTAGCCAGGGCGTTTCCGAGTGTTTTCTGTTCCAGTGGGGGCACGCTGAGTGCACCCACTAGGTGTAGTCCCTGAGGTTGCCGTTGACTGGAAGCAGTTGGCAGGAACCTTAGAGTTTTTAGTGTCTTTACCTGAAGGCCGATTGCCAAATTGTTTTTTTAGCTCATCAACATGAGTCACTTTTCAGTGGGGGCACGCTAAGTGCACCCACTGGGTGTAGTCCCCGAGATAGCCGCCGATTGCAAACAATCGGTGGTGGTCTTTAGAACTTTGTTGGCAGTGAGGCACTCGGAGTGTGTCATCACCCTCGGCTGACCGAGTGGGTCATCTCACGATATGAAGGTCAGAGCGTTGTTGTCCTCGATCTTCTTCATTGCCGACTCGGTGGTCGACCAAGTGATCAAAGACCAGAGTGTTGTTGTCCTCGATCTTCTTCATTGCCGACTCAAGCAATCCTGTATTTGAGGGCTTTGACATGTGTCTTTGCTTACTTCCCCTGACTGACCATTTTCTTATATTGTAACAGAGGGCCTGCGAGCTGGGATCACACTACACCACCTTGGAGAAGGAAGTGATATCGCTTCGGGTGGATCTAGACGCCGAGAAGCACAAGAGTGCCCGACTGGACAAGGAGAAGAGAATCCTGGGAGGTTAGTTATTTTCTCCGACTGGTCATCGCATTTTGTTTTATCTCTTGATCCGAGTCGATTCGTCTCGACAGATGTTCGTAGCGAGAATGTCCAACTTGTAAAGAGGCTCAGAACTTCTATTTCTTTAGAAACCATGAAGCAGGCTTTGGATAAAAAGGACGCCAACTTGGGGCTGGCGCAGAAGGAGGCCAGGAACAAGACTAAGGCCGCCGAGGAGAAGTTGGCGTCAGTCGGCAAGGTTGAGGAGGAGATCAATACTCTCAAGGCCGTTGTTGAAGTGGCGAAAGGTGAAGCCTCTGAGTGGGAGAAGAAGTGCAAGGACCAGGCCGGAGTCTTCGAGCAGGAGAAGAAGACCTTGGAGGAGAAGGTTTCTCAGCTCCTTGAGAAGAAGAACGCACTCGAGCAGTATATCGATGATTTCTATTCGGAGATGAATGAGAAGCTCGCTGGTATGTCTTTCTCGCCCGAATGAAGTCCATTTGCTCTCGAGTTTTCTTCTACTGTTCATTTATGCGTCGTTTCCTTTCGACAGAGCACTGCTTCAATGAGGAGGTGGAGACGGAAAGGATCGAGAGGGACCTGAAGCCCTCAAGGCTGATCATTAATGACAAGGCAACCCTCGCCGTCCTCCGACTAGATGATCATCTTGACAATGCCGCTGAAGAAGACCCCAAAGAGCAAGGCAGGGTTCTTCGGCATGAGGGCAAAGCCCTACGGCAACTACAAGGTGGAGTTTAGCGATGCCGTCCGCCGCTTTTGGCTCGGCACCTACCCGACCGTCCACGAGGCCGCGCGTGCATACGACGTGGCGGTGTGGCATGCTGGGAGGCCGAGGACGGACCTCAACTTCCCGGAGATCAAAACCCAGGCGGATGCCGAGATGCTCGTGCCGCAGGGCATTCGGATGGAGGAGATGCTCTAATTGGTCAAAACAAAACCAATCGTATCTTTCTTTTCAATTATGGAGTAATTTGGCTTGGTTTGGGAGTAATTTGGGATCACATAATTGAGGGACCGGCTACGGGTCAGTCGAGTGAAAATAAGTATTGGGTCAGTCGATTGACCCATGAATCATTTCGATTGACCGGCTAGGGGCGCGGGTGCAACCTATGAACGCATTCCGGCCATGCATGTACTAGATAAGTACGTGTGTAGTACGTATATTATAAGTAGGTGTATAAGAGAGCGTCTGTGCTCATTGATGATAGATGAAGATCGTGCATGGTGTGTTCTGAAGAGTAATACATTTTTGCATGCAATGGTTTGTGATTATAGGTGCAATCTCACACACATATATATATATTTATACATGCATACAATACATATACGCACATATACATATGTATATATATCGAAGATGCATTATTACTATGCAAAAATAAATATATAATACTCCGATAAGCAAAAAATATTTTCTAAAACATAATGGATTAGTGACATTGAAATTGCGCTATAGTTTGTATATACCCTTATGTTTATAATTACATGTAAAATTTGTCCCAGTAGGCCTATCTAGGCACAAAACGTACCAATGTGTAATATATTTACCTATTTCCTGCCTTATGTTTTATTGGTTACTAGTTATCTACAATTTTTTCTATTCTAGGTTCATAGCTCTAGTGCAATCTCTTGCTCGGACTTTGGTTTTGTTTTGTGCTCAATTGTATTCAGCATGCCTTTTTTTTAACACAGTACAGATGCAAGCGCTCATATACACGTGCATACACTCACCCCTATGAACGCACACACGCACACCCTACCCCTATGAGCACCTCCGAAAGACTGAGCCGGCATATCATCTTGAAATTTACGAAGTCACCGTAGGCACCTCGTCGTCGACGGGAACGTCTCCTCCCACTGAATGCGCATCGCCAGAAATCCTGAAATAAATCCAGGAATAAATGCGAGCACCAGGATTTGAACCCTAATGGGCTGGGGATACCACAGTCACTCTAACCATCCAACCACAAGTTGGTTCGCGTATTCAACATGTCTTGCAATAACGTGCACCTCCCGTGTCATTTTTCTTTTTGAGACATACCTCCGGTGTTATTTGTTAATTGGCCGGCCAATGCGACGTACAATTTTTTTGTTCCCACCTGCTTTTAGGAAACTGCTATGATGTTCGATTCTCAAAAAAAAAAGTACTGCTATGATGTTCTGTGTCAGGTTTTTTGAAGCTTCTAGTCCTGGTTTTGGGAAGCTTTTGAACCATTTTTTTTGTTTCTACTGTTTTTTACATGGTTTTGTTCGTTTTTTTCTTTTTCTTTTTCTTTTTCTGCCTTTTTTTTACTTTTCACACTTGGTTTTGTTCCTTTTTTACACCCATTTTTTCCTTTTCCGTTTTTGATTTTAAAAAATGAGCATTGTTCAAAACTAACTTAAAAAAATCTTGAACTTTTGTTTTATACAAATTAACTACTCTTTAAAAATCCTGAACATTTTTCAAGTCCGTTAACATTACTGAGTCCATGAACTTTTTTTCAATTTGCGAGCATTTTTTGTTTTCGTAAATATTTTTTGAATTCATGACTTTTTCAAATTCATAAAAAATATTCAAATTTCTCAAATTCTTAAAAATTTGTGAACAAATTTCAATTTCATGAACATTTTATCCAAATTCCTAGCATTTTTTCTTAATTTGTAATTTTTTTAAATTTGATGATAATTTCTAAAATTCATGATTTTTTGAACGCATGAATTGTTTTTGGTTTTACCAAGTTATTCAAAATAAGAAAACCCCGCAATCAGTTTTTTCATGAGACAAGAGAGTAGCAGCTGCAAAAGGCAAGTGAAAGAAACGAGTAAACCAGCCTTGGGTCGAGCAAGAAGAAAAAACAAGTGAACGAGCGGCTGGACCCGGCGGGCAAGTGAGAGAACCAGTGGGCCGCGACTCATACGCGAGCTCCTATACACGCAGCGGGGGCAGATAGGAGGAGCTCCGTTCTCTGGGTCGCACAGCGCCTTGTTTCACATGGGGTTCAGTCCGTTCAACCACGAGTCTCCATGTGGAGAATGGCGGGGTCTCCATGTGGTCGAGCTCCAAGTGGACCTTCAACCACGAGTCCTTCACACAGCCACATTGCTCGGATGCCTGCCAAAATCCGCACCGATTCGCAAGATGAAAGCTGCTCTGAACTGAGTTTTAGTCTCCATGCCGGCACCATAGTATTCTGTTTTTATGACCGCTCTGCTGCTGCAAGTTCCATCTGTCATGCGAGGAGACTTTGTTGGACATGATCTTCTATCACCTCAATCCTTGTCCTCATCGTGATGATCACATGACGGGATTATGGAATCATCAAACGACACTGCAGAAAACCGCCGCCCATCTTTGTTGTGCCAATTGTTTGTTTGCTCTGTCCGGCACTCCTGCATGGCCTCTATGCCTGATGAAGAAAAAGAAGAAGAAGGCTTTGAACAATCATGATTGCAACTATGCATTGGAAGATAGCAGAAGGAAGGGCTTCACTATACAGCAGAAACAGGATACCTTTTGCCCGCAGGTTGAAAACTATGCTGAAGAATCTGAAGTGCAGCACTCACAGCGCTCAGAAACCGACGGTAAATGCAAGGCAGATCAAAAAACCTGTCCACCAAGGTTAGTAGCTGACTGACCTAGCCGGAGTTTTCAACTAGTTTTGTACGTCGTCAGGTCCCAAGTCCTAGGTTTGGGTGATACAGTAAATGGCAGTGATTGATTTTAGCAGACTTCTGTTGAGGTACAAAAATTAACAATAAAATCAAGATTAGGAAATTAAGAGAAGTCCAGGGGCAGACCTAGACTAACTCTGAATGTTCCCTTGACCTCGACTCCGGATCCACACAGCGTTAGGTTGACAAGCTGTTACACCTCCCCTGCCAGGTGCTCCTGGTAGCAGCTTCATCGGCTGCTTCCATGGGTGGTACCTGCAACGATCATACATATGCGACTGGCAGATCATTTCAGTCTTTCATCGTAATTGATGCAGATTGGGAAAAAAGACTTCAAATGGTAATCACTGTCAAGGTTAATCTCTTTTAGAGAGGAGACAAAACCTGTGGTTGGTTTTTATTATACCCGTCCACATAAAAAAGACTTGTTAATTGAGTTGATTTAATACTTTAGTCTCTACTTAGGTATTTGCTTATCGATGTACATTTTCTCATTAGAGTTCGAAACATTCAATCTTGACTTTTCTCATACAGTAGTAAATCGTGCTTAAGGGCCTTTTTTGGTCGCATGATTCAACAAACACTGGAACATGAAAAAGCAGAAATAGGATATCTTGACATCTGAAGTCCTACAGCAAGCGGAAACACAACATACTATAATTGTTGTTGTTTGGTTGCACCACGGAAAAAACACAAAAATTACTATGGAGATTGAGGTTATACCACTTGCTAAATATCCGGTGGAACTGTACTGTAGGAAAGCACAAAAATTCAGACAATAAAACCTAATACAATCCTGTAGGACCCTGGTCACATCATACAACAACTACAAGCCAATTCTGCCCACAACAGGCACATACATTTGCAGCTTATTGGTGAAACAAAACAAACATCTGCAACTGCAGCTGCACGGTCATGAAAAATACATTATACAATGCGGAATGCAGATAAAGCGGCCTCTTCTACCAAATTGTGCATCTAGTCGGAAGCATCATAAATACAGTCAGGTACACTTCATCTTGTGCACAATATTCTGCTGCATGGCATCGATACAACTGAAGAAAGCAACCCGCCAGATCTTGCACAAAAATAATGCTCCAAGCCATACCCAGAAACCAAATACAATTCCAGCAATCACCGAGTAGTACAGCCAGAGTGTTTCCAGTTCATGGTGATATTCCTTTGCCCCATCCATCGGTGTTGTACTACTCGAATTATTTGTGCATGGTCTTAAGGGGGGACCACAGAGTCCCAGATTATTGTCGTAGATCGATGGGTCATCGAGTGTTTGGAGCTGACTGCCTGTAGGTATCTCTCCTGACAGAAGGTTGTTGGAGAGATTGAAAGTGGTAAGGGACATCAGGTTTGAGACACTAGGAGGAATTTGGCCTGATAGTTTGTTCCAAGAGAGGTCAAGGGATTCTAATAAATTTAGATTGCCAATATCCTTGGGGATACTACCAGAGAGATTATTTCGAGAAATATTTAGTAACCGCATGCCTCTGAGACTTGTCAGCTCTGAAGGGATCTCACCAGATAGAGAATTACCAGAGAGATCAATACCTGTCACAAATGCATATCTTCCCTCAAAAGTGTACTCCCGTCCCTTCCAAATTATGGCCATGCTGCCATTGTAAAAATACCACTGAGGTATGTCAATTGTTACAAACGGTTGCATCACAAATGTCTGTTTCATCAAGGAGAAGTTGGTGAAACTTTCTGGTATGGAACCTATAAAATTATTTTCAGCAAGATCAAGCAGTTGGAGATGAGGGAGTTGTGACAGCTGCCAAGGAATACTTCCGAAGAACATGTTTGTTCGCAGGCTGAGAATCCTCAAAGAAAGATTGATTTCCCCTATCCATGGAGGGATTACACCAGAAATTATATTGTTCCCGAGATCCAAAACAACTAGGCTTTTTAAGTTCTTCAACACCGCTGGAAAGCAACCTGTGAAGTTGTTGCCTGACAAGTGCAGTGACATTAGTGAAGAGTTATAGAAAGTTGAGTATGGAACTTCCCCAGCAAAAGCATTGCCTGACAAATCCAAGGTTTGTAAATCTTTCAAATTCCACAAGCAAGCAGGAAAATCTCCAAACAGCTCATTGTTTGATAGATCCAAGAGCTTCAGAAGTGTTAACCCACAAAACACAGACCTTGATTCTCCCGAGAAGTTGCTATTGTCTGTACTATTGGCAACCTTAACTGGCAACTGCCTGCTGTCACGATGAGGAATGATACCTGTAAACTTGTTGCCAGACAAGTCGAGAGCAACAAGATTTATGAGCAAGGAGATAGTTTTAGGAAGCTCACCGTTTAGATGGTTGGAGCTAACGTCAAGGAATTTCAAAGATGTTGCATTACCAATATCTGATGGCATATTTCCAGTAAGGTGATTTTTGGACAAAAACAATGCTTGCAAGTTTCGCATGCTCCCTATCCCGACTGGGATGCTTCCAGTTAGTAAGTTTTCGGATACATCAAAATAGATGAGCTCCTTGCACTTGCTGATATGCGATGGGATGGTTCCAGTTAACAAGTTTCTGGATACAACAAAAACTTGGAGCTTCTTGCACTTGCTGATATGCGATGGGCTTCTTCCAGTAAACAAGTTTCTGGATACATCAAAATACTCGAGCTTGGTCCAGTTTGTGAACATCTCTGTCGGGATGGTACCATTAATATTATTTCCAGCCAATGAAAAAAGCACCAATGTTTTTATCCTGGCAAAACATGGTGGCAAACTTCCATGTAACTGATTCTGCTGCAGCTCGAGACGCTTAAGACTAGTAAGGTTCCCCAGCTCAGGTGGAAGAGTAGAAACCAAACTTGCTTTTCTGATTTGGAGCACCTGTAGCAACTGAAGCTGCCCCACTGAGGTTGGGATCGACCCACCAAGTGGGTTCCTGCCCAGTGAAAGGTTTCGCAACCCAGATATCATCCCCAGCTCGGGTGGGATTCCTCCTGTCAGATTATTTCTCCCGAGATATAGTGCCTCGAGGTTTTGGAGCCTTGAGAATGAGCGAGGTATGGAGCCAGAGAATCCATTAATAGACAGAATTAGATTCCTCAACCTTGGGACCATCTCCGACAGTGAATCTGGTAGTGGCCCTGAGAAGGCGTTACCCCATAAATCGAGGGATCTCATTCTCACATTGGTGGTGTTGAGGATGAATTGTGGGAAGGTACCATTGAGCTCATTATTAGCTAGGGATAACATCTTCAAATTGGACATAGGTGAGAACTTGCCATAGTCTGGACTAGTCAAGTGGTTATTTCCCAGATTTAACTTGACAATCATTGGTAGGTTGCTGAGTTGGTAGGGGATGGCACCAGCAAGATTGTTGCTGCTCAAGTCCAGATAGGTGAGCGTGAGCAACTTGGATATGTTTGCTGGGATGGCGCCAACAAGATTGTTGTTGTTGAGTTTGATCTTGGTGAGGTTCCAGAACGCTGCCGAATACAAGTAATCGAGCGTACCGTTGAGGCCGGCGTTGGGAAGGCTGAGCTCTGTAACATGCCCGGCAGCGTCACAGGAGACGCCAAACCAAGAGCAGGTGGAATTCGCGGTCGACCATGAGGACAGCGAGTTGGCGCCAACCAAAGTGGACTTCCATCGGAGAAGTGCTTCTGCTTCCGGGTTGGTCGCCTTGGCTGCGCATAGTAGCAAGAGAAGTGAGATACGGAAGAGTTTCTTCAGGGGCGCCATTGAAGTGTTGGGTAAGAAAGTGGCAAGCTGCAGAGCATTTCCTTAGTTTACAAGTAGCTAGAGTTTACATAGATGAAAGAGATTGGTGTAGAAAACGCGAATAATATCTTGGGTATCTCAATTCTTAGCCTCACAGGGAAGTAACTACGAGTCTCTGCTGGGTGATAAGGTGATGACTGATGACCATGTGTGTGGCAGTGGCTGTCTGTTAACACAAGTGCAAGTGTACACCACCCAAAACAGCCAGTCCGATGCACGTCTCTTCAGAAAAGTCTGGAGCACAGAATGTTCGCCCTTGTGGCCAAGGCATCTGTTCCGATTACGCAAATATTAATTCATAAGCTTATTTCACTAGCACGGGAAGCCTACGGTACCTAAAGGGCCGGGAGACAAGTAGACATACATGCTGACAAGCATACTGAACTAAGAACATACGACAGAAATGGTGCAGCAATAAATGATACTCATAGGAGTGGATTTGTTGAGCAAAGGACCTATATCATAATGGGATAAATTGTCTTCATCCTGAGAGATAGCTTAACAGAAAACCCAAGATATAAATATATTGCTACATAAAAAGGGATAATCTATTAAGTCGGTTAGATGACATCTGAGTTGATATGATTCCATAAATGCAAAAAGGGATATTTTATATTCCTGTTAGCATAATACGGAGTAGTTCAGAATGGAGGGTGGCAATACAGAAAGTAAGAACTGAAGTACCTGTGCCATGGCGATGATATTAGCAGCAGCAACAACAATTGGCAGTGTGAGTAAGATGGACAGAAAGATTGCCATAATCATGTTCCCAATGAAGAGCCATCTAATTTTCTGAGAAAAATTATCATAAATACATCAGGAAATGAATATATTAAATTCATAAGGGAAAAAATGTGGTATATAATTTGCTGAGAAATATCAGCATAAATACATCATGATGTGGATATATCAAACTCATAAGGAAAACAAATAGGCGGTGCTACAAGCCTACAAAGCACCGTATGTTGACGGGGTTCAACTACCTACAGAAGTTCAAATACGAAAAGGCATAGGCACGCCTCCCTCCTCCTCTTCCGTCGCCGGCGCCGGCGCTCTCGAACCATCGATCTGCCAAGCCTCTCTTCCTTTCTTGCCGCGTCATTACCGATCCACTCCGCGCAGCGAGGTACGAGGGGTGGAGAAGAAGAGCTTCGAGGGAGGACGAACGGCGGAGGGCGGGGGATTTTCCGGCGGCGGGCGTTGGATTATAGGGGATCGGGGATACAGAGAGCTCCTATATGCCGCCCGCGTGCGTCCAATCGTCGCGGTTTCGCTGAAGCGACGCGCACACGGGCCGACCCAATTATAACGCAGTAAGCAAAAATTCGAAACAAAAAGAATCGAATGCATGGGATCGAACGGACGACCTCCTGCTGGATCCTTGCGAGGCTAGCCAGCCGAGCTAGCGAGCTAGAACGTTCTAAACGCAGCACCAACCTTAAAGTAGAAAGTACAGTGGTAAATCCTTAAAAAAAGCATTGAACATTTTTATGGTATACGTTGAACAAAATTTAAAATACAGTGAATTTTTTTGGAAAACATACTGAACAAAAATATATTCAAAATGAACATTTTATAATATGCGTTGAACAATTTCTTAATATACAATGAACAAAAGTTAAATACACAATGAACATTTTCTAATATACGTTGAACAATTTAATAATCTATGATGAACATTTTTGTAATTCACAATGAACATTTTGATAATGCAAGGTGAACTATTTTATAGTATACAATGAACATTTTCTTAATACAATTAATTTTTTTTAATACACGGTGAACTTTTTATATAGTACACAATAAACAGAAGAATAGAAACAGAAAATAAAAAAGGAAACGTAAACAAAAATGGAAGGAAAAAAGGAACCAAAACATAAAAAATAAAAAAACCGGAGTAAACCAGTTGAAAACCGGCCGAAACAGTGAAAAAACTGGAATCAAAAAACCTCAGAAGAAAAACAAAAAAAAAAACCCGCAAGAAACAAGGAAACAGCAGCAAAGCAAATCCGCAAGTGGGCCGGCCCATGTAGTGACTAGCTTCAGCGAAAGCTCATCCTTTTGACGCCTGCGGGCGTCAAATAGGATCTGCCGGTGATACAGGGGTGGCAGTGGAGAACAACTAGTTAACGAGCGCTCCTTCGGGAGCCTCGCAACGATCAGCGCCACTTGGCGCGCTCTCAGCCATTCGCCACGTGTCGCACTCTGGGCGCTCCCTCCGGATTTTGTTTTTTTTTTTATTTTTCCGCATGGGTTTTTGGCTTTTTAAACGTTTTTTTTCGACGTTTTGGTTTTCCACCGGTCTTCCTTAACTTTACGACAAAAAAAAAAAATTTTGAAAAAAATTTTTTTTGCGCAAAAAAACGGGTTTTCTTTTTTTTTTCTTTCGCGAGAGTCACGGTTTTGCTTTCGCGATAGTCACGGCCGTGCCTCTCGAAAACGGAAAAAAAAAACGCATTTTCTCTTTTTTTTTCTTTCACGAGAGTCACGGTTTTGCTTCCGCGAGAGGCACGGGTGTGCTTTCGTGAGAGTCACGGCCGTGCCTCTCGGAAACGGAAAAAAAAAACATGTTTTCTGTTTTTTTTTCTTTCGCGAGAGTCACGGTTTTGCTTCCGCGAGAGGCACGGTTGTGTTTTAGCGAGAGTCACGGCCGTGCCTCTCGGAAACGAAAAAAAACACGTTTTCTGTTTTTTTTCCTTTCGCGAGAGTCACGGTTTTGATTCCGCGAGAGGCACGGTTGTGCTTTCGCGAGAGTCACGGCCGTGCCTCCTCGGAAACGAAAAAAAAAAGCGTTTTTTCTTTTTTTTTCTTCCGCGAGAGTCACGGTTTTGTTTCTGCGAGAGGCATGGTTGTGATTTCGTGAGAGGCACGGGCGTGCCTCTTTCGGAAAGGGAAAAAACCCATGCACCCGGTTCGGTTTTTTCGTCCGGTTTTTTTCATGAAAAAAAAGTTCGTCAAAACCTATCAACATGCGATCTAGTTTTGAAGATCTCGACGCGAAAAATCCAACGGTGAAAGCGATTCGAGATTTGGACGCACGGTTTGAGAGATAAAACGTTTTGAATAAACGGATCTACGAAAAAAGGGAAAACTCTCAGGTTGCGACAAGTGGCGCGCTGCATGTGTGCCACTTGTCGCAACCAGGGAAATTGGAGTGATCTTTGTAACGAGTACTGCTCAACTAGTGATTTCGGTGGCAGTGTCTTTGTATTTGTTGTTCCCTACATGGGCCCACTAGAGGCCCAGTTTGGCCTAATGGGTTGTCCGCGTGGAAAGGAAAGAAAAGGCCCGTATAAATCTCTCCTATTTGCCGCTCGTTGCGGCAAATTATCGCCCAAACGCACTGGAGCAGCGCGGCTGTAGCGAGTGCGTCTATTCCTCTGTTATTTTTAACTACTAGTTTTCAGTCAGTTTTTATTTTTGATTCTTTCAATAATTACGGCTACTTACTTAATTTTTAATTCTTAACTTTTAAAGAACATGAGCATTTTAAAACTTTTGCGCAAAAATTCTGAAGGGCATGCACATTTTAGAAATTTCAGATTTTTTCATTAAATTCTGAACATTTTTTGAAAGAAAAAAATAAAAATAAAATAAGGGGTACAAAAGAAAACCGCTAAAAACACCAAACGAGGAAACAATACAGAAAAGAAAACCGAATATGATCCTTCTAGATCTCTACCTGCCAAAACATTAGGAACGTGCCACTATCAAGTGTTGCTGGTGGATGCAACTTGGATGAAGGTTCAACCGAGTGTCCTCACCAGGCCCACGGCGTATGAAGGCTCAACGGAGTTTCCCGATGATGTGGCGAAGTTGTGGGTCCCGTTAAGAAAGAAAACAAAACAAATTAGAAGGCAACAAGCGAAGACGATGCCGAGAGGCATGTAGCTAGTTTCTTCGCATTTGATAGTCGCACAAACCAAAATCATGTATTTTCTGATGCCAGCCATTCTATATCGGCAATACTTTTCAATGAATAATTTTGAATTATATCATTACAAAAAACATTTATACAATAGTAATATGAGCCTGCTGAAAAAGAATCCCATGCATGCGTGCATGTAAGATGCCCATGGTCACTAGTTGTAGCTAGCTAGCAACTTGTCTTCATGCCAGTCCACAACCGAAAGGTCCTCATTTTTTAGTTTGCGCCTGAGTCTCATGGTCCACTAGGAAGCGGTAGACTGTTAGAGTTGACCGTCACTGGATCTTGGACATTATAGAATCTAACCTAGAAGTCATGGGTTCCTCTGAGGGTCAAGTTCTTCATGTGGTCGGCATGTTAGGGCTGATGATGAACTGCCGAGGCTAGCGCAAAGAGGCCTGTAGAATACGCCTAATTGTGTTTTCTGGGACTAGTTAGAGGAGACCATGACACATCTCGTCACTAGGTGCTCATTTTGACACACTGGCAACATTTGCTCTCCTGGATATGACCAGGGCCGTCTCCAGAAATTCGGGGACCAGGACGAAATGCAAAATGGGGTCTTCAATTTTCATATACTCATATAACTGAAGTTCTTAGTTTATCATTTATCAAGATAAGAAAGGAAAAGGCCGCACCTTGAATTTTGAATTAGCAATTATCTCTTAAATAGATGCATCATCCATGTGAAGTCTAAACCTCTGGCTGAAAAGTGTAAAGAAAAGTATCGCTTATCGATATAGGAAGTACAGTGGCTAATGCTCAAGTTTATTAACTATCCATGTGATCATTTTGTGCACCAAAATTCAGAAACGAAAAAAGCATACATATAATAGTTTCAGCAGGAGCGTGTCTCTTGATTTTTCAGGTCGGAAGATGCAGATTCCTTTGGGTCCTCTGTGCCAAAATTCAGAAATCTGATATGTGAACTCTGGAGAAAACAAGCGTACAACAAATAGGTGTGGAGCACTCACGCGGGGATCATGGCTTGGGGAACTAGTCAACTAGCCTGCAACATTCATCTGGCTAGGAAACAAGAGGAAGACTGGGGGAGGGACGGAGCGACGACCAACGCGAGGTCAGGCGATAGAACAAGCCCTAGCGCCATGATCGGTCGAGGCCGCGACGTGTCTACGTCAATGGGATGGGCCTTATACGATCTGCCGAGGGCTAGTGGGCAGCCCAGCCTACACACTAATGATTTGGGGGGCCCGGGGCGGTTGGCCAATTTGGCCTGCCCCATCGACGGGCCTGGATATGATAGACGACCTGCGCCCCTATGTGGGTTTGTACTGAATTTTATTTCAGTACATCAATCGAAAGACAAGGCTTTTGTGTTTTCTCAAAAAAGAATGCACCTCCTTTTTCTTTGGTCGAAAACTGATTGAAAATCGTTTGGAGTCAAATTAGGAATAAATTCCTACTAATAGTTGCATATTTTACGAGACGTGACATACTATTTTTGCAGAAGACAAAGTTTGATAATTCATTAGATCTAAACAAGGTATTTTTGGCTAAACGATCCAACGTGTAGACAAACGAACGCAGGATTCATTGAAGAAAAGCACCGACCAAATCCCGCGAGATCAATTGGAGGCACACCTCCACACGCCCTCCTACGGTGCAAGATGCACCGCCCGAAGGAGGGGGGGGGGGGGGGGAGGGCAGGAGAACCTTATTCCATCTTCAAGAAGCTACCACTCTTTTTGCCACAATTTCTTAATACTTTATCGGGCGGTATTGATTTTGGCTGGCATTGTCTGCCACCGCGAGGAAGATCGGGTGGGATCTTACTCGGAGTTAGATGCGATTCGCTATAAGTCCGAAGTGTGGTCATGGGAGATTTTGCTGTTAAGTTTAGGGTGCGGTCGAAGGCTGATGGGTTTAACTGGGCTTTGGTGGCGGTATATGGTGCCGCACAGCCCGAACTAAAACCGGATTTCTTGGCTGATCTGGTTAGGATTTGCGGTTCTGAGCAACTTCCTATCCTGGTGGGGGGTGATTTCAACATCATTAGGAGGCGTGATGAGAAGAATAATGATAATTTTGACGGCAGATGGTCGTTCATGTTTAATTCTATCATTGAAAGCTTGGATCTGAGAGAGATAGAGCTTTCGGGAAGAAAGTTTACCTGGGCTAACGCGATGCCAAATCCGACGTTTGAAAAGTTGGATCGAGTTCTGGCTAGTGTTGAATGGGAACAGAAATTCCCCTTTGTAACAGTTCAGGCACTTTCTCGTGGTATTTCTGACCACACGCCTTTATTTCTTGACTCTGGTGAGGCCACCCACTTGGGAAACAAAAACTCATTTTCGTTCGAGCTTGCTTGGTTTGAGAGAGAAGGCTTCTTTGATCTCGTAGCCAGAGAGTGGGCTAAGGATGCAGGTGGTAGGACTGCGCTTGAGCGTTGGCAGAATAAGATTAGGCACTTGAGAAGTTTCCTACGTGGGTGGGCTAAGCATCTTAGCAGGATTTATAAGGTCGAAAAGGAACAGCTCCTTACCCTTATTCAGTCCCTAGATGTAAAAGCAGAAACCACGGTTCTGCCAGCCTCGGAGCTTCACGCCAAGCTTGACGCGGAGATGAGGCTGAAAGAGCTTCTTCGTGAGGAAGAATTAAAGTGGGCGCTGCGGGCCAAGGTCCGAAGAGTAGTCCAGGGGGACGCGAACACTCAATTCTTCCACATGATCGCTAATGGCAAGCACAGAAAGAAGGGGATCTTTCAGCTTGAACAAGATGAAGGAACGATTCTTGGTCAGGAGAACCTAAAATTATACATTACTGAGTATTACAAGCAGTTGTTTGGGCCTCCAGAGGATAACTGTGTGTCGCTGGATGAGTCTAGGATTGAGGATGTGCCTCAACTTACTGCTGTTGAGAATGATATTTTAGCTGCTCCTTTTTCTGAGAAAGAGGTGTTTGAGGCCATATCGCAGATGAAAAATAATAAGGCTCCTGGCCCGGATGGATTCCCGGCTGAGTTTTATAAGAAGTGCTGGCATATTATTAAAGGGGATCTGTTGCCGTTGTTCCATGATTTATTCTCTGGCCAGCTTCACCTTTTTCAGCTGAATTTTGGAACGATAACCCTGCTTCCTAAGAAGACAGAGGCTGTGAGAATCGAGCAATTCAGGCCCATCTGTCTTCTTAATGTTAGTTTCAAATTTTTTACCAAGGTCGGGACGAATAGGCTCACACAGATCGCGCATGCTGTGGTGCAGCCTACTCAAACTGCTTTCATGCCGGACAGGAACATCCTCGAAGGGGTTGTGGTCCTTCATGAAACGCTCCATGAGATCCACACGAAAAAACTTGATGGAGTTGTTTTCAAGGTGGATTTCGAGAAAGCGTACGATAAAGTCAAATGGCCTTTCCTTCAACAGGCCTTACGCATGAAGGGTTTTGATGAAGCTTGGCGACGCCAGGTAGAATCTTTCACGCAAAAAGGAAGTGTTGGAATTAAAGTGAATGACGACATAGGTCATTATTTCCAGACACACAAGGGCCTGAGACAAGGTGATCCAATGTCTCCTATTCTGTTCAACATCGTCGTTGACATGTTGGCAATCTTGGTGGGTAGGGCAAAGGAGGCCGGTCAGGTGGGTGGCTTGGTGCCTCATCTAGTTGATGGTGGTGTGTCCATCCTGCAGTACGCTGATGATACAATCATCTTTATGGAGCACGACTTGGCAAAGGCGAGAAATATGAAGCTGGTGTTATGCTTATTTGAACAATTGACCGGATTGAAGATTAACTTTCATAAAAGCGAGTTGTTCTGTTTTGGTAGAGCCAATGAGGAACAAGAGGCTTATAGGCAATTGTTTGGATGCGAATTGGGAGCATTACCTTTCACGTACCTAGGTATACCCATTCACCATCGTAAGCTGACAAACAGAGAATGGAAGTGCATCGAGGATCGGTTCGAGAAGAAACTGAGTTGCTGGAAGGGCAAACTCATGTCATATGGAGGCCGATTGATTCTTATTAATTCGGTGCTCACGAGCATGCCTATGTTTCTCTTATCTTTCTTTGAAGTCACAGTTGGGGTTAGGAAAAGGCTGGACTTCTATCGATCCCGATTCTTCTGGCAGAGTGATGAACTAAAGAGAAAATACCGACTCGCCAAATGGGATATCATCTGTCGACCAAAGGACCAGGGGGGCCTTGGTATTGAGAATCTTGAAATTAAGAACAGATGTCTTCTCAGTAAGTGGTTGTATAAGTTATCAGTTGAGACTGAGGCAACTTGGGCGTAGATTCTCCGTAGCAAGTATTTGCAGTCCAAGACTTTGTCCCAGGCGACAGTGAGACCGACTGACTCGCCGTTTTGGAAGGGGCTTATGAGAGTCAAAGCTGCCTTCTTTAATAGAACAAAGTCTATTGTCGGTAATGGCAACACCACCCGCTTCTGGGAGGATACTTGGCTTGGTGAAACGCCGTTGGCGCTTCAGTATCCATCCCTGTATCGTATTGTTCAGAGACGTGATGCTCTTGTTGCAACGATTATGCAGTCCATTCCCCTTAATATTCAGTTTAGGAGGGTGCTTGTTGGCGACCGGTGGGAAGCTTGGCTTCATCTGGTGAGTAGACTGATGGAGGTTCAGCTAGCTCATCAGCCCGATCAGTTGTGTTGGAAGCTTACTAGGTCTGGAGAGTTCACAGTCAAGTCGATGCATATCGATGTCATTAACTCTAGTGTTATTCCTAGTTCCAAACATGTTTGGAAAGTCAAGGTTCCTTTGAAAATTAAAGTGTTTATGTGGTTTGTACATAAACAAGTCATTTTAACAAAGGATAATTTGGCTAAGCGCAACTGGACAGGATCTACTAGGTGTAGTTTTTGTGATCGGGACGAAACTATCAAGCACCTCTTCTTTGATTGCCCGTTGGCGAGAGTTTTGTGGCGCACGGTGCAAATTGCCTTTAACATTACTCCTCCGAATTCGGTCAGTTCGTTATTTGGAACGTGGCTTGTTGGGATTGAGTCCGAAACAGCTAGACACATTCGCGTAGGAGTTTGTGCGTTGTTATGGGCAATTTGGAACTGCAGAAATGATTTGGCTTTTAACAGAACAACAACTATTCATTTTTTTGCAGGTTTTATTCCGAGCTACTGCGCTGATCCGTATGTGATCCTTACTCACTCCGACGGAGGCCAGGGAGCGTTTGGTTACTGGATCTGTCCGGTGGGAGATGATAGCGCGGGATATCTTCAACCGGTTTGGATAGCGGTCATGTAATAGGATAGGCGATTAGTTTACCTATCTTGTGTTATGCCAGCCGGTTGTGGCTTTTGGGCCTTTTGTTTTTGGCGTTGTGGCTCTTTGTGAGCTAGCCGCTTTTTTGTTTTCAGACTTTAAGACCTTGTTGAACCTCTTTATTTATCTATAAATGTGGCCGTATGCATCGTTCTGATGCAGAGGCCGGGGTGTTCCCCTTTTCGAAAAAAAAAGAAGCTACCACTTCAAGTAGTTGACACATCTAGACCCAATTTGTGTCCAGCCTCGCTATCCCGAGCAGGACACAAATCCACAACAAACATTAAAAAAAAGCTAAAAAAGAAGTAGGACTAGGATCCATGGAGCCTCCATGGCCCTAATGCCAAAGAGACGAGGCAGATCGGCGCATGCAGAAGGTGGGGAAACCCAATGCCTGGGACGTCGACGATCAAAACAAGGTTTACATCAGGGTATTCTCCGGGCGGAGCGGCATTGGGGCTACTGCCTTGTCTCAGAAAACCGCCGTATACAGCAGTAAAATATGGATCACAATAAAAAACAATATAGATTTCTCGCAATTTTTTTTAAATAAAAATAATATAGACAAAGTAAAGTCTTTTATTATAGGATGTGTCTAGGTCTCAGTCCACTGAGACTTAGCAAGTCTCAATCAAGTGATACAGTATATAAGAAGAGAAAAGAAAAACTGAAAAAAAATTGTACGAATCTCCATGCAATATCAAAGGAATATAGCATCGACTGAGACATAACGAAGTCTAAGTCTACTGAGACTTAGCAAAACTGTTTATTATATAACGCCGCAAAAAACAAATCTTTGAATAATATAACTATATTAGTAGAACTAACGATCGATCTACGGAATGCATGCAGTATGCCATCGAACGCAAGGAATCACGATATATACTAAGCAGTAGTGATGCAATCTCTAGCTAGCTAGCTTCTCCTCATGCCTCTCCACCACCTGAATTTGCCGACGTCGTCCTGCCAGTCGGGGTCCTGGTCGAGGCCGCTGTCCAGGCGCTTGATGTACTGGTGCTCGAAGTAGTCTGGGTTGCGGCCGAAGCACTCGCGCAGCGCCTTGGTGGCGCCGACGCACGCCTCGACGTCGACGACACGGCGCTTGGCGGAATTGGGTTCGTAGGGGTCGCACTTCCTCATGGCCTCCCGGAACTCCTTGAGGCACCCGCCGTTGGCCACGTAGTGCGTGACCGCGGTCTTGTCGTTGCCAACTTCGGCGCTGTGGGAGACGGCAGCGGCGCCGACGAGCCCCACGCCGAGCACCGACGCGGTGAGCCCCATGGGCGGCAGCGCTAAATCTGATTGGTGTGTGCTTTAGCTAGGTTATTATAATTAATCTGAACCTCGATCCATCGATCGGCCAAATTAAATAGCACATGCTGCCGCACGATTGCCTGAGAGATCCTATTCTTGCGGTACAAGTTGCAGCTATTTAAATAGCACGCATGCATCGGCACTATTGCGACCGGCCTAAATTTGAAACAAATCCCTTCTGAGATCCGGAGTAATAGAAACGGACACATGGTCTCCACTATGCGACTTTGGCGCAAGAATATGTCAGTCAAAATTTAATAAACTGTAGCATTATGAAAATGCTTCTGTTTCAAATCGACAAAATAATACTTCCAAATATTTTGTATTTGAGCTAAAAATTTACAGGTAGCCACTCTGACATTTTTCAAAGCTCCACGTGCATGGATTTATAATATTTGGAACCAAAGCGATTTAAATTGCAAGTGTGTTATCCTTTATTCCAAATTAATGGAATGATTGTTTAAGCACCCTAATAATATTGTGAGGATACGTTCATGGTTTATAAAGAGAACCACCATGTGAATCCCCTCAGTTTAAATAGCTCCATAATAATATTGTGAGGATATGTTAATGGGTTATAAAGAGATCCACCATGTGAATCCCCTCAGTTTAAATAGATCAAGGATCTATGCAATTTATTTATTCAAATTTCATTTGAATTGGCAAATTTTAATAAAATACGAAGTGAGGTTTTAGTCAACATCACTTCAAATGAAAGCAAGATGACATGAAAAGCAGAAATGACATATTACATTAATAATAAGGCAATATTAATAGGGTTTGAAACTCAGGTATGTTACAAGTATTTTAACTGTTCGGTTGGGTCTGGTCCTGTCCAACCTGAGTACTTTTGAAGTTACAAGGAACAGATCCACATTAGTCAATTGAGTTACAATGGAATAAATATTTTTCTATATTTATTAAAAATGTATTTAAAACAAAAACAATAATTATACATATAAAAGTACACCCCTTGATAATTTTTTGATAGTATCAATTTCAAACTGAAGAAATTAAAATTAAACAAAAAAAACTTATGGCCCACCCAAGGGATCCCTCTGCGAGTGTCGATCACCTCCGTGGCCATCAGATCTGATTTTGATCGGAAGGCTCAGGAGCAACCTCTACCCATAGTCTAGTATTGTAACTTGCCTATTGTTGCAATCATTTTGATCTCAACAAGGGTTCTCTTGAGGACAACCATGTGCTAGGGAGGGTGGCGATGGTTAGGTCCTGCAGTGGCGACGACCTAGTCTATGGGGACAATGAAGTTGATTCTGCGACGACGACGACGATGACGACGACACAAGTCCTGCCGCTGCGGGCCTCCACGACGCAGTCAAGTATCGATCAACAGACCCCCTTTCCACTACTTGTTGGCCGTCACTTTCTGTAGAAATGTTTGTCAAATTGATGAGCTTAGATTGTAGTAACTAGCATTTCCCATCTAATCTCTTAGGTAATAAGAAACTAGTGTCAATTTTCACGCTAAGGAGCTAACCACTGACATTTCTGTCTCAATTGAAGTCAACCTTACTAGAGTTTGTAGGCGATCATCGCTCGGGAGGTTGTTCTTTCGCTAGAAAGACAAGAGTTTGAAGATCACCCAGCCCATGAAAAGGTCAGAACTCTCTGTTTAGCCCCACTTTCTATAGCAATTTATCAAAATGTTGTTTCGAATGTCCTTGAAAAAGTCCTACAGACGCACCCTGCCACTCGATGTGTAGTAGGTTTGATCAGTAGAGATGGATAGAGCGCACAAGTATTGGAAAGAAACTATCACCCTTTTTAAAAGAGAAAAAGTTTGTATTAAACTATGATTTGAATTCCTTTCTTATTAATTTCCACGTGAAAAATGCTCATTGCCTTGATCATAGCCTTTAAGCCTATTAGAAGCCATGAATGGAAGAGAAAAACTTTGAATAAATCATAAAGAAGGAACCAACAAGAAAATAAATAATTGTTCTAACCTCGGCTCGTGGTCTATCTTGAAATGGAAACTAGTTCTCTTTCTCATCTGGTCTCGCCACAGTGATAAGAAAAACAAGTGAATATTTTGAATATAACGCAATCGTCAACCAAAATCAGGTAGGATGTATTATAAAAGAAAGCCTTGCCTCACTCTACATTGAGGACCTCACCCTCCATTCCTCAGTTTTTTAGAATGAAAAAAGACAATGTTCATTGCTCTCTCAGAACAATAGTCCCATGGGCGGATTTAAATAAACATCTATGAGCAAGGCATGGCCATTCACGAAGGATTCATATAATCTTCTAGTTGGTCTACTAGACTATTATTACTATAAGGTCCCCTAAAACAGGCATACCCGTAAAGGAAATACATGGGAAAATGGACAGAGATTGGTCAGTGGTCTCCTCTCCACTCCAGGTCGAGTGTGTTTGTTGTTTCTTTGATTTTGGTTAAGAACAGTAGTCGTATTCCACTTTGTTAAATTCCTTTTTTCATCGACATAACAAGAATAGAATCATGCTCTGTACGATTTTGATGCTACGGCATTTGGTTTTGGAGATGCACGTTCTACTGAACTGAACTAAGAGCACTTTCTGGGGGAAAAAGGCAGTAAAGAAAAGGATGATTTTTGTATAGGAAAATGTAACTCTAATTTTTTTTCAATTTGAATCGATCTCAATTGACCCCTCATTACTTCCCATAGGAGAAGTAATAGGTAGGGATCACAGGATTTGAACCTCTGGCTTGTTTTCCACATCATAATTTATTCCTCCATCTACATACAACTTTTTTGTCATTCCTTCTTTTTGGTTTCATACTAGTAAGCTTGCACGTGCAATGCACGCCTCAAATGTTATGCCTACTGGTGTGTTAGGTGAAGTTTCCTTTGCACTGTGAAGCACATACGTAGCTTTTTTACGAGTTCAGGCTTCATGCCTCGTTTTTAATATATCTTCTCCGTTTAGATCATATCTAGCCCAGGAAGAGGAGACAATGCAACACTTGCTGGCGGGTTGCTCCTTCTCTAGGCATGTGTGGCACGATATTCTCGGTTGGGCAAGATCTACCGCTGAACTACCAAACAAGCACACGGATTTCCATACATGGTGGGCTACATTTTGTGCTATCACGCCCACCGCCAAGCGCAAGGGACTAGCCTCTCTCATCATCCTCACTGCCTGGTGGCTATGGAAACACCGGAACGGTTGTGTCTTCGACGGCGACCGATCATCGGTCTCCCACCTCTGCTCTACAATCAAATATGAAGCGCGCCTTTGGGCTAGGGTTGGCGCCACCACGATCAAGAACATAATCCTGGAGAGTTAAACTATGATGTAGCGGGGATGAGCAACCCCATCTGTTTGCTCGGCGATCACTTCCATGCCTTCTTGTCTACATGGCTTATTGCGTCATTGTAACCTCATGCTGTAAAACTTTGCTTCTATCAATGAGAAGATACGCATCCTTTGTGTATTCGCGAAAAAAATCCCTTTTCCCTAGTCTCTTCAATTCTCCCATATTTGCCCTTTGTCATGCAGACACATCTTTAGGATTTTCAACCATGATGTAGGCAAGAGTTGGCGATATATTTACATGAATTTTCATTGTTCCTTAGGCCTGAAATGGCATACGTAATCCATTACTCAGATAGGATATCATTTGCAGCTATGGTTCAACAATGGGCAGAAAGCATCAACTTATAGTTACATTCATAAGTACAAGAGCGGTGCTAAGATGCTTTATATTTACATTCATTGGCCTACATGAATCTTCTCCTATCATGTTATCATTTAATGAGAACAATACGACCGAACGAAAAATATGGCATGAACGATTCAGTTTACCCATGGAAAGGGCAAAGGTTTCAATATCATCATTATGTTTAGAGAAATATAACTTGTATTATCTACCCTGACTTGGATCTCCTTAAATGATGTGTGCATAATCTAGAAATTTTGTAAATAGGTTATAAACAAAAAAAAGTCTCTAATTTGGAGAGCCAAATCAACTCCCTTTCATGGAGGGGAAATGTGTCATCTCGCATAGAACGAACACTACAAGCCTCCCATGTCCAATCAATACAAAGAAGTTTGTTACCTTCTTACCTAGTTCCGCTATCACCTCAATTCGATTCTCATAGCCATGTTGACATATTAGGTGGCCGGTGTCCTAAGGCCCGACTGGGTGGCGCACACGTGATAATTATGTCTCTAATTTGAGTTATGTGAATTACTGTAGCTGTGAATTCTAATTCAAATTACACATTTGGATTATGGCATGTATGAACATGGTGTTTCCCTACAAGATATAACTCTTGAGGAAGTATAGTGCTGGGGCAGAGCAAACGGATCCCACAATCTTTCCCTAGGTCCTAATATGGATGTAGGTGAACTACCTTTCCATGTTGGATATAACATACAAATAAAAATCTTTCCCTAGGTAAAGAAATTTCCCCGGAGCTTGCTACCCTTTGTGACCAGGGGCCTTTCCCTATACTACACCTAGCCATCTAGGGCAAGCAAAACTTTCCTTGTAGTTTTTCCTATTTCACTAAGGGTATATGGCTCTAAGGGAAATCATAATTTCTAGTAGTGCATTGAGACTAGATTGTGGGAATAGTATGAAAATGAGTAATAAATTCCTGTAAGGAAGTTGATGTATACCTGATCGACTCGTTGCTTTCTACGCCAAAGTTTACCCTCGTAGAAAGACCAAGGAAAATCCCACCTCTTATGGCATGGTGTAGAGTAATCCTCTGAACATCAGCAGCTCCACCGTTGAGATGAATGGCCGGCCTGTTGTTGAGTCTGAGAGACAGACGCTAAGCTTCGACGTTCGCGTCAACACAACAGCCTCCTCCACCTCAACCGATCTCAGGTCATCGATCACAACCAAGGACCACCACGCAGCTCCGAGCGAGATCCTGAACTTGGGGTAGACTAGGCTCTCCTAAAAAATGGCATAGAGAAAGGTCACATTCACTAGGTAACATGCCCTCTCACTGATATTGACGTTATAACAGTACTTGTTATTGTTTATAGGGAAGTACCGCACACTCCAGTATTTCTTCTAAAGCAGCTGGGTCTGTGAGACAATGTTGCCGTCTGACAACCGGTGATGAATCTGAAATCAGAGGTCCAATGGATTCCATTTTCATCTATGTCTTCCCACTAAACTGCAGGCTAAGGAAACCTTCGTCACTGAAAGGACAACAATTATTTTACTATTGAATGATGGAAAGCAAATCAAGATGAATTACAAAATTTGGATGTTTGAGGGGGCAAAACACAATTTTCTTTAACTTAAGGCCCCAGTAATTTTTTTCCTTCCCAATTTTGCTAAAACTGGGGGGGGGGGGGGGGGGGGCATTGGCCCCCCCGAACTCAACAAAGCTCTGACAGTGTTACTACCCAATATGAAGGTAGTAAGATGGACAAGTAACATATGCATGTTATTAGTCGGTGTTACTTCCCAATATGACCGATGCAGAAAGACCAAGGAAAAATCCCACCTCGTACGGCCTGATCGAATCGTTGCTTTTTGCGCCAAAGTTTACACTCACAGAAATACCAAGGAAAAATCCCGCCTCGTATGGCGTGGCGTAGAGTGATCCTCTGAACATCCACAACTCCAGTGTTGAGATGAATGGCTGACCCGTCACCGCGTATGAGAGACAGATGTAAGCTTCAACGTTTGCGTCAGCACAACGGCCTCCTCCACCTCAATCGACCTCACGTCATTGATCACAACCATGGAACACCGCGCAACTCCGAGTGAGATTCCTAACTTGGGGTAGATCGGGCTCTCGTCGAAGACGCTATAGACAAATGTCGCCGTCACTAGGCAAGGCCAAGTAAAGTCTTTCCTTGTAGTTTTCCCTATTTCACTTCGGGTATATGGCTCTATGAAAAACCATAATTTCTAGTAGTGCGGTGAAACTAGATTGTGGGAATAATATGAAAGTGAATAATAAATTACCAACTGTAAGGAAGATGATGTATACCTAATCGACTCGTTGCCTTTCTCCCCAAAGTTTACCCTTGCAGAAAGACCAAGGGAAATACCCTCCTTGTACGACATGGTGTAGAGTGATCCTATGAACATCCGCAGCTCCAGGTTTGAGATGAATGGTCGGCCCGTCGCCGTGTCTGAGAGATAGACGCTAAGCTTCGACGTACGCATTAGCACAATAGCTCCCTCCACCTCAATCGCTCTTGGTTTATCGATGACAACCATGGACCACCGCACAACTCCGAGTGAGATCCCAAACTTGGGGTAGATCGGGCTTTCGTTAAAGACGCCGTAGAGAAAGGTCGTCCTCACTAGGTAATGTGCCCTCTCCCTGACATTGATGTTGTAGCAGTACTTCACGTTGTCTAGAGGGAAGTACCGCATACACATGTATTGCTTCTGAAGCTGCTGGTGTAGGGAGACATGGTTATCGTCAAAGATACCAATATACCTTCTCAGCCAAATAGCAAGAAACATTGAACAATAAGTCAAGTTAACCAAAGAAAAAAACAACACAAGAATATTACCACACACATGTGAATCCATCCTGGGAGTTAAAATTGGCCACCCAAAGCGCCGACAATCAGAAGCAGCCGATAAAAAATCACTGTTTTACGAGGAAAGTGTGATTTTCGTGCAGAGCATCAGGAAGCACGCATTTCTAGAAGTCAATGCCTCGCAAGGACGCCAGATGGCAAAAGACATCACATGGGGCTACAAGGTGGCTCGCATAATCTCCACCGCTTGACACCAACGCAACGACATGTAAGCACACCAGAGTCATGCATTGAACATCTCCGCCCTCCTCGCACAACACATACCACCTCCACCAAGTAAGAGCAAAGTCAACAAAAAGAAACACCACACACATAACTAAAAACTAGCCCAATACAGGTGAAACACATTGCGAACAAACCAACCAAAATAATCCGTGTCGAAAGCAAAGAAGGAAGCTTAACTCACAACTGAAAAACAACGTGGCAAAGCACGCGTCACCCTCTAGTATACTATCTCCGTTTCATAATGTAGTGCGTATAGATTTTCTGAAAGTCAAACCAAGCAAACTTTGATCGAGTTTACATAGACAACTTTTTATTTATACAACATGAAAATATTACTTATGATGTATCCAACGATATACATTTGCTTTTTAAAATATATACATATCTTTGTAAATTACAATGGTCAAAGTTGGTTATGTTTGACTTTTAAAAATATTCTATCTATACACACTACATTATGGAATAGAGGGAGTATATTGTAACCCTAGGAGAATGAATGTTTTATAATCTACTCCCACCGGCCCATAATATAAAAGCGTTTTTGACACTACATTAGTGTAAAAAATGCTCTTATGTTATGACCGGAGGGAGTATCACGTAGTACTCCCCAAGCAACAGCGAAATAGTAGACAAATTAAAGTCCCACAAAATATAACACGTGCAGTCCTCCTGCACCGATTATTTAACCTACTCTGCTTAGATCGATGCATGTCTTGCCTTCAAAAAAGGAAAACCTAAGACCAGCACGGATTAATGTATATCACTTCTAAACTAGTAGTAATCACGATACTAAGTACTAGTACAATCGCTAGCTTCTCCTCATGCCGGTCCATCACCTGTAGTACCCGACCTCTTCCTGCTCCGGCGACGCCTTGTCCTCCTCGAGGCCGCTGTCCAAGCGCTTAATGTACTGGTGCTCGAAGTACTGCGGGTTGCGGCCGAAGCACTCGCGCAGCGCGGCGGTGGCCCTGATGCACGCCTCGACGTCGACGACGCGGCGCTTTGCGGAATTGGGCTCGTAGGGGTCGCACTTGCTCGTGGCCGCCCGGAACTCCTCGAGGCACCCGCCGTTGGCCACATAGTGTGTGACCTCGTTTTTGTCCTTGGCGAGTTCATTGGTGGCGGCCGCGACGCCGACGAGCCCCAAGCCGATCATGGCGGACGCGGCGATCCCCATGGCCGGCAGCGCTCCGCTAATTGGTGCGCGTTTTAGCTATGGTTATTAATCTGCCCCTCGATCGATCAATCGCCAAAATTAAATATAGGACGTGCTGGCGCACGATTGCATGGGACGTGCTGGCGCACTATTGTCACAGGCCTAATTTGGAACAAATCCATTGAGGTATACATGTCGTAGTAGAAACGGACACGCGGTCTCCGCTATGCGACTTTGGCCATTGCTCTTCGCAAGAATATGACAAGTCTGAACAAAACTTGTTCAGATTTTTGATCCATTTTTTCTTATAAGCTGGATCAGTCAAAACCAAGAGGATAACTTCTCTTGGTTTTTTGTCCTCTTTGAGCAATATATTCATGTAGGAGAACTCTTCTCCCGATGATTCCTCAAAAAAATTGCCAAGTCAATAATATATGTATTTAAAACCAAAATAATAATTAAGCAGAATCTATACTCTGATACTATCAATTACAAACTGAACGAAAGGAAACTTAAGCGGAAACGATATGGCCCACCCGATTTGATCACTCTGCGTGCTTCGATCACCTCCGTGGCCGTCGGATCTTTGTTTGATTGGATGGCTCAGGAGCAACCTCTACCCGTAGTCAAGGTTTGCAACTTGACCGTTGTTGCAATCCTTTTTACGGCAACAAGGGTTTTGTTGCGGACCAACCAAGCGCTAGGGAGGGCTGCGGTGGCTCGATCCTGCGGTGGCGACAAAACATTCTAAGGGGACGGCCGACACAAATTCCGCTATGACAACAACGACGATGACACATGTCCCTGCCACCGCCGGCCTCCACGACTCTTTCAGGTACCGATCCACATAACCCCCTTTCCCCTTCCTGCAGGCCATCAATTCATGTAGACACACATTTTTTTAATGTTTTTCTTAGTTTTGATAGGGTTTGTGTTCTTCTCAGAGATACGAGGCGGCGGCAGCTCTCTGTAGATGGAATAAGGTCCTCTTCGCCTAGTCCCTGTTTTGGTAGTGTTTCTTGCATTGTCTGATGGCGTGTGGAGGTTTGTCTCTAGCAGATCTCATGGGAATCGGTGGGTGTTTGTCTTTGTTCGTTTGTGTTCATGTGCCTTCATCGACGGCGGTTGCTGTTCTGGTGTGCTTATCCTATGGGGCCTTAGCACGACGACTTCTCAGCTGTCTATCTTTACAAGGTTTTCCTAGCTCCGATGAGGGGGGGGGGGGGGGGGGGGGGGGGTGGGGGGGGGGGGGGGGGGGGGGAGGGGATAACAGCGGCGCGCCTTCGGCTTGCTCCAGTGCTTGTAGTCGTCGCTAAGTGGTCTATGGATCTGAATGTATTTTTCTTACTTTTGATGTTCTTTGTACTACCTTGACAGTTGATGAATAGATCGGAAGTTCTCCTCGCATTTTTTACTGGGGAAATGTTTTTCAAATTGATGGGCTTAGATGTTAGGAATACTAGCATTTCCCTTATGAACAAATTGATGGGATTTTATTGCGATTGCAACAGAGGCCTTATTTTCAAGGGGGGGGGGGGGGGGGGGGGAAATCAACAAATCAAGAGATTTTCTTTAGACTGCAATTGAGGCCTTGTTTCAAAGGACATATAAAAAAACAACAATTCAATGGGATTTTGTTGTGATTACAACATATGCCTCATTTCAGAGGGGAAAAATGGTTCGGTCAAACAACAAGACTCCTGTTGCAGAGGGTCGAGCGGAATACTAGCCTTGCTGCAAAGGCTGGCAAAAAATATGGGAGAGATCAAACAACTATTCGGGGATCCATCCAACGGCCGGCAAAGGCGGTCAATGTTTTTACATTATCACCCATTCACCCGGCCAATGCATAGCGCTGCCCAAAATTAAACGAAAATGGTATGTCTCACCCAACTAATAACTATATGCGTGTCGGCTCATAACATCCCCTATCCATATACCCACATGTTGCAACCATACCATTGTTGCACCGCCTCGACCGCAACAAGTGGTTAGTTACAAACCTATAGGCAATTGAGGGGCGGCTTGATCTTGCAGCGTTGCCGCCATAGGTACAAGAAGACGACAACGACAACATAGTCACGAAAAGCTATGATTCCCGCTCGTGGCGGCCTCCCAGACTCATCCAAGTACGATCCACTGCTGTAGCCAAAGCACTCGGAGCTTAACCAACCACTGACATGGCCGACCTCCACCATCAAACTCTGCTGCCGGTCCTCAACCTCCACCACCCAATCTCCCCTGCGCCACCAGTAGCTCGCCACCGCCACCCAAAGCCACCGCCGCCACGGTGCACATCGCCTTTGTCCGGCGTCCTCGCCAGATCCGCCAGCGCCGTGCCCGGGTTGACCTCCACCGTAACCGGTGCTGGGCCAACATTGCGAAACCACCGGCTCGTCCTCATGCGTGCAGCGTAAGCCGCCCGTACCAGCTAGGCCGCGCGCCGAGTAGTTTCTGCAACAATGATGGAACTGCAAATGACGACGACAATGACTGCGATGCTTCAGCGACACCATCTTTCACTGCAACAAAATTCTGCAACATCATCTATGTTGCATAAGTCCTTAACAACATCATCTATGTTGCAAAAAGGTGAAGACGAAAAAAAAAATCTATAATACAACTTCTGTTGCAAAAGGTTCTACAAACTACTTCGGTAAGCCGCTATTGATAAACAGGGCTCGGCGTTGTCGACTTTTTCTTCCAAAGATTATCATCTACCAATGTTTACATGCAACATGTACTGAGTAAATATTAGCGTATGGATGCTTCCAAAAAATGGCGTATGGAGAAAATCATTCGAATTGATCTGTTCTTCTTGCACTGCTGATTGCCAAATTTGTAACACCTAATTGTCATAGTGTTTTGTCGCACATGTTAGTTTAGTTCTATCAAGTTGTCGTCTAATAGAAGTTTTAACAAAGTATGTAAAACTTAGTTGCCATGGTGTTTTGTCAAGCTTGCCAGTTCAATTCTATCAAGTTGTCATTTCATAAACTTTGTGAGGTGCTTACAAAAATCTAGTTGTCACATTTTTTCCATGCTTGACAGATTAATTCTATCCATTTGTCAGAAACTTGTAAAACCTAGTTGCTATGGTGTTTTGTGGTGCTTCCCAGTTTAATTCTATCAAGTTACCGTTTCATAAAGTTCAATAGTGGTTTGTAAAACCTAGTTGCCAACTTGCCATGGTGTTTTACCGTGCTTGTCGGTTTTCCTCTACTAAGTTGCCATGTCGTTCCATCACGCTTTTTTAGCTGTGACAAGAATTAGCTGCCAGGGATGTTTTATTGTGCTTGTTTAGCTGGTTGCCAATTTAATTCTACCATGTCTCATTTTTATAAAACTAGCCATGGTATTTTCTATTGTATCTATGCGTCGCTGCACCGAAAAAATAATACTGCGTGCTTGTCCTCTATAGGTTTGCTGAAGCCTGAAGCCAAAAATATCTGACATGAGAAGCACGCACGTTGGTCTTGCTCGTAGTATATGTTACTAGTAAAAGCAAAATGAGATTCCACACGTACAGACAGATACTATAGTACGTATGCATGCACGTGAGATCGGTCCTTGACCTGCATATAGGTCTGCAATCCCATGCTCGTACGTATGCATGCACGTGATCGATCGATCGACGGCCATGATCGATCAACGGCGAGCTAGTAGCTTCTCCTCATGCCAGTCCACCACCTAAAGCTTTCACGGTTCTCCTCCTTGACCTGCTCCGGGGATGGCTTCAGGTCCTGGTCGAGACCCACGTCCATGCGTGGGATGTACATGTGCCTGAACCAATCAGGGTTGCTGGCGAAGCACCGGCGCAGCGCCGCCGTGGCCTTGAGGCACGCCTCGTCGTCCCCCGGCGGCTCCATGTAATCGGGGTGGCAGCGGAGCATCGCCGTGGTGAAGTCGGTGCGGCACCCGCCGTCCTCCACGTGATGCATGGTGCACGTCATGTCGCTCACGATGTTGCTTACCAAGATGGCAGGCTCCACTACTACTGTGGGGTACATACTCCCAAAAAAGTTTTTTTACCGATGCCGGGATGTACCGGTGTGCAATCCACCGTTTGCCACTTTCGTCAAGATTCGTGCAGATTTTATACATTTTCTTTGCATATGCAAATACAGCAGATTAAACAGAGCTATACTTGTACTACCATTTTATCAGAACTACCATTCTAGCATGGTTACCACATTCTGACAATTTGCCACGGTTACCACATACACCGTGGTTACCATTTACTACCATTTTATCACAACTACCATTCTAGCATGGTTACGACATTTAGCATGGTGATAAATTACTATAGTTTTTAGAACGTTATCATTTTACCATGGGGTGCCACGCTTTGGCATTTTACCATGGCAACCACGTTTACCATGGTTACCATTAACTACAGTTTTTTAGAATGTCATCATTTCACCATGATTCCCATGTTTACCATTTATTTAGATTGGTATTTCTATCTATCATTTACCACGCCTACCGTTTTAGCACGGTTACTCCATTTATGATGTTTCCATTTACCGACAGAAGCATCTCTATGTGCCATTTTACAATGGTTGCCATTTTTCTCTTTTTACCACGTTTAACATTTACCGTTTGCTTTCCACATTTGCCACTTCCCCAGTCTTACCACGGTCACCATTTTTCCTCCTTTGGCACACATTTTATACCACATTTAGCATTATTAACATTTACTATACTCTTCAAAACATTACCATTTTACCACGGGTTGCCATGATTTGGCATTTGACAATGGTTACCAGTTACTACTGTTTTCAGAATGTTTTCATCTTACCATGATTCCCATGTTTACCATTTAATTAGATTGGTATTGCTATCTATCATTCACCACACTGAAACAAGCATGTATATATGACTCCGTTTTACGACGGATAAAACGTTTCTCATTTCACCATGTTTATATTCTACCATTTACTCTCCCACATCTTCCACTTCCCCACTCGTACCACGGTTTGACATTTTAGCATGGTTACCACATTCCAACTCTTACCACATGCCAAATCATTCACTGTTTGCTTTCTCATGTTTGCCACTTCCCCACCCTTACCACACTCATCAATTTTCAACCTTTGGCACATACTACATACCACATTATAGGCCCAACGTTGACTGTTCCCACGATGAACACATGGTTACCATTAGCTACCATCTCACCATGTTAATCATCCTACGACGATCACCATGTACTGACATTTTACAATGGTCACCATAATTGCCATGGTTACCATTTACGACCATTACACCATGTTTATCATTCCAACATGGTTACCGTGTTATGACGTTCTACCACGATTACCACATTTACCATGATATCGATTTACTTTGACGACGGTTATCGTTCCACCACGTGTACCATGTCCTGGCATTTGCCACGGTTACCACATTTACCATTGTTACCATGTACTAGCATTGCACCATTCTAGCATGCTTACCATATTTAGCATGGTCATAATTTACTACAGTTTTTAGAACGTCATCGTTTTACCACGGGGTGGCATGCTTTGGCATATTACCATGGCAACCACGTTTAACATGGTTACCATTTTCTTAGACTGGTATTCCTATCTATCATTTGCAACACTTACCATTTTCGTACTCCATTTATCATGTTTGCATTTACTGAAACATGCATCTCTTACCACGTTTCTCATTTTTACCATGTTTACCATTTAACGTTTTACTTTACACTGTCACTTCCGCACTATTACTATGCTTACCACTTTTCCACCTTTGCCACATACTAGATACCACATTATAATACGTACTCTACCGCTTCCCCGCTATTACCATGCTTACCACTTTTTCACCTTTGCCACATACTATATATCACTGAAGGAAATATGCCCTAGAGGCAATAATAAAGTTGTTATTTATATTTCCTTATATCATGATAAATTTTTATTATTCATGCTAGAATTGTATTAACCGGAAACTTGATACATGTGTGAATACATAGACAAAACAAAGTGTCCCTAGTATGCCTCTACTTGACTAGCTCGTTAATCAAAGATGGTTAAGTTTCCTAACCATAGACATGTGTTGTCATTTGCTGAACGGGGTCACATCATTAGGAGAATGATGTGATGGACAAGACCCATCCGTTAGCTTAGCATAATGATTGTTAAGTTTTATTGCTAAAGCTTTCTTCATGACTTATACATATTCCTCTGACTATAAGATTATGCAACTCCCGAATACCGGAGGAACACCTTGTGTGCTATCAAACGTCACAACGTAACTGGGTGATTATAAAGATGCTCTACAGGTGTCTCCGAAGGTGTTTGTTGGGTTGGCATAGATCGAGATTAGGATTTGTCACTCCGAGTATCGGAGAGGTATCTTTGGGCCCTCTCGGTAATGCACATCATATGAAGCCTTGCAAGCAATGTGACTAATGAGTTAGTTTCGGGATGATACATTACGGAACGAGTAAAGAGACTTGCCGGTAACGAGATTGAACTAGGTATGAAGATACCGACGATCGAATCTCGGGCAAGTAACATACCGATGACAAAGGGAATAACGTATGTTGTTATGCGGTTTGACCGATAAAGATCTTCGTAGAATATGTAGGAGCCAATATGAGCATCCAGGTTCCGCTATTGGTTATTGACCGGAGATATGTCTTGGTCATGTCTACATAGTTCTCGAACCTGTAGGGTCCGCACGCTTAACGTTCGATGACGATTTGTATTATGAGTTTTGTGATTTGATGACTGAAGATAGTTCGGAGTCCCGGATGAGATGACGGACATGACGAGGAGTCTCGAAATGCTCGAGAGGTAAAGATCGATATATTGGAAGGCTATATTCGGACATCGGAAAGGTTCCGAGTGATTCGGGTATTTTTCGGAGTACCGGAGAGTTACGGGAATTCGCCGGGGGAAGTAGTGGGCCTTAATGGGCTATACGGGAAAGGAGAGAAGGGCCTCAAGGGTGGCCGCGTGCCCCCCCATGGGCTGGTCCGAATTGGACTAGGAGGGGGCGGCGCCCCCCTCCTTCCTTCTCCCCTCTTCCTCCTTCCCTCCTTCTCCTACTAGGAATAGGAAAGAGGAGAGGAATCCTACTTGGACTGGGGAGTCCTAGTAGGATTCCCCACACCTGGCGTGCCCCCCTTGGGCCGGCCACCTCTTCCCTCCCCTCCTTTATATACGTGGCCAGGGGGCACCCCAATAGCAGATCAAAGTTTCTCTTAGCCGTGTGCGGTGCCCCCCTCCACAGTTACACACCTCGGTCATATCGTCGTAGTGCTTAGGCGAAGCCCTGCGCCGGTAACTTCATCATCACCGTCGCCACGCCGTCGTGCTGACGGAACTCTCCCTCGGCCTCAACTGGATCAAGAGTACGAGGGACGTCATCGAGCTGAACGTGTGCTGAACACGGAGGTGCCGTACGTTCGGTACTTGGATCGGTCGGATCGTGAAGACGTTCGACTACATCAACCGCGTTATTAAATGCTTCCGCTTTCGGTCTACGAGGGTACGTGGACACACTCTCCCGTCTCGTTGCTATGCATCTCCTAGATAGATCTTGCGTGATCGTAGGAATTTTTTTGAAATACTACGTTCTCCAATAACCACATTGTTAGTGTGTGAATATTTTCTAAATTCATGAATATATTTTTAAATGAAGATGTTTAGAAATTAGAAATACTTTTTCAAACACGTGAACATTTTTTTCAACCTTTTGAATTTTCTTGAAATTCTAGTAATATTTTAAATTCTTGAATTTATTTTTAATTTAAAAATATTTAAATAGAAAACCATTCCCCCATTAGCTCTGGCGCGGGGTAAGGGTATGCATTTGCTGCCTTTCCCACGCCTTTACGTGTGCGATAGCAGGTACTTGCCATCACTTGTCATATTTTGGTTTTGAAAGATCCAAGAGAAAATACGGCAAAATTAAGAGGATATTTTTTTTAACTTCGTAGAAAAATAACCATGCATTCAGATGACATATCTATTCAACAATTAATCCTCATTTGCCTCTTCAATGTAAGCTTTCAGATCACCACGAAGGATGGAACCAACATTGCTCATAATATCATGCAGAAGTCATGCAACAGAAGTTCAGCTACATACTAGGGGAAGGTCATGCTCGAGGTTGCTCTGCGGCTCTGAGATGACATATTGCTTACCTTCACTAACGTCGAAGAGGGACCCTAGCGTCTTGACCTGGATCGAAGCACACTGCACTCTCGGATGCTAGAGGTGCTCACCCGAGATATAGGATAGGAGCTGAGCCCAAGACCAATGGTCGCAAATAACGGCACGAGCACCTCAGTGCGGGCAACACACCATGCCGGCATCAAGATTTCTGCCTTGGACGGCCAAGTGAAAAGGGAAACTTGCTCAAAGCAATGACTGCAGAAGGAGATCTTGAGAGACCAAGATGGATCACAAAGAAGACAAGAGCAAGGTCAGCAATCACATAGTAATGCCTGCGCATGTTGCTACCGCCACGCTGCTGTGCCTAGAAGGGGAACACATATCCCCTTCCGCCCAGGAACGAGGGAGCCGACCCGGCGTGACACAGCCACACATATTACAAGAAGAGAGCCCCCAAATAGGCTCAAAGGACCTGCCAAATGTCCAAACCTGGACTACTGCTTGGCCCCAACAATCGGCACACAACAAACAACCATAGGACCCCTCGCCCGTTACATGAAATGGTTCCTAGCCGGCGCCTACCCTAGGAGTTAAGACAGATGGCCTCGCCACCACCCAATTTGAGCTAGAATTTTTGGCTTCTGCCCGTGGCCGGACATGCCTACCGTTATTTTCTCGCAGACCTGACCCTAGCCCACCTAGTCTAGCAATGACCACCTGCAATCGGTGGTTGAAGAGGCACAAACCAGCACCAGCGCGGCCCACACCCGGGGTCCAACGTACTGCTGGAGAAAAAAACGAAGCGGCGAGGGCTTTGCCATCGCCTTCACTTGGTTGTTGGACGAGCTTGATTGGCGGCGGTGAGGGAGAGGGAGGTGATAGACGTTGGTGTCGATAGAAACCCAAGTTAACGGGGCCAAACCAGGCTTTCCCGTGGAGGTCGTCGTCCAACTAATTTTGTTGACAGATGAACGGAAGCTTTAGTATCAATCCACAAACATATACAAATGCAGAGACAACCAAAATCGATCTAAATCTGGATATGAGCCGTGCCTCACCCCCAGTAATCGTCAAAGTACATGGCTGATCGATCGATCAAGTCACATCAATTACAATTAACAATTTAACATGCATATGCAAGATCGATCGCCATAGCTAGCTAGGCCGATCGGATGGTGGTACAAATTAAGCAGCTAGCTAGCTTCTCCTCATGCCAGTCCACCACCTCCACCTCCAATCGCCCTCCTCCTTCACCTTCTGTGACGACGGCTTGAGGTCCTCGTCGAGGCCGTGGTCCAAGCGGGCGATGTACTTGTGCTTGAACCACTGGGGATTGTGGCCGAAGCACTTGCGCAGCGCTGCCGTCGCCCTGGCGCACGCCTCCACGTCGAGGACGCGCTTGGCTGGGTCGGCCCGCCCCTCGATCTTGGCGGGGTGGCACTCGTCCATCGCTGCCATGAACTCCCTGATGCACCCGCCGTTTTCCATATGGTGGTAGACCAAGTTGACGTCGCCGGCGTGGTTAAAGAAGGACACGACGATACCCATGGCTGGCTGCGTTATTGATTCAGGGTTGATAATCTACCCGTCGAGTCGATCCATCGGGCTAATTAAATAGCGCAGTACGTGCGTGCAGATCGGAGACTTGCGGTGCAAGGAATGCCTTGCAGAGTCTTAATCTTTTCAAACACCTTTGCTTCTCATTGTCAACTACTGCTCCTGCCGAGATGCATTGCAAGTCCATGGAAGGATCCGAGACTTTGCATGCGGTACGGAAACAATTCATAGACTCGCGGGCGCGAGGAAACAATTCATAGACATAGCATGCGCGCCTCGCCTCGCCTGGTGATCGCTCAAGATGGAGGCAGCTGAATCCTTTTGGAATTCGTTGTAATTTTCTTCTTTGTTGGGATTGTTTGTACTGCTGGTGTTGCCAATAGATCTGATGGGGTTTTTCGCAAAAAAAAAAGTGCATGCATGCGCACCAAACACAAAGGTCGACTTCAATTTTAAAAAAAAAATCGTTCCGTAATACTACCATGTTTCTTTCTTTTTTCTTTGAGCACATTACAGATGCAAGCGCTCATACATATGCACATATACTCATCCTTATGAACGCATGCACACACACCCAACACCTATGAGCACCTCCGAGAGACTATGCCGGCACATCGTCATGAGATTGACGAAGTCGCCATAGACGCCTTCGTAGTCAACGGGAACGTCTCCTCCCACTGAGCGCACATCGCCGGAAAGCCTGGAATAAATCCAGGAAAAATACGAGCACTATTGTCAAGTCTATGATTTAAATTCTAGTGGGTTGGAGATACCACTGTCCTCATAACCATTCAAGCTCAAATTGGTTCGCTACTACCCCTATTTTTAATTATAAGATGATTTAGCAGTTTAAATTGAACTGCCAAAAAGTTTTATTATATTTAATAATAGATGGTGTATATTTTTAGCATTATGCGGTGTGCCAACCTAAGCTGCAATAATCATGGTTGATCTGCCCATGTGCAATATTTCGTATATGCAATCAAAAGATGCAAAGATACCTTTGGATCCACAAGAGGCGATTTGTGGCATGGAGGTGTGCGGGGGCACCGACCTCACTTTTCTTTTGGCTTTGAATTTTTAATCTACTATATGTTTTGAACTAAAAGTCTAAATTATGATTCATTTGCTTATTTGTGTTCCTTGTGACGAGGGCTTTGAAATTTTGAATATGTTTTGACAATTTTCTAAAAAATTAACAAAATTACTACCAACGATTTAATTTTTTTGAATATGTTTTGTCAAGTTTAAAAAAAATTAACAAAATTACTACCAACTTGATAGAACAAATAATAAAATCACCATGTTTTGGAATCTAAAATTTAAAAATTGGTATGCACTCTTGTTGAATCCAACGATTTTGGCAATCATGAAGCAATCGCTCAGCTGGGAACGGCTGGGTAGGTGTGTGCCTCCACACCGTGAATTTCTCTAGGATGAACTCATGTGTATTGCATTACGTCTTATTTGCACACCAACCAACACTTGTACATAAAGAAGTTAGTAGTCCATTCTCCTGCACACTAGTTAGCGTGCACGTGCAATGCACATATTCCTTATGAAGAAAAAACATGTTTATCCTTGTTAATAGGCAAACATTCAACAAAAAATAATAACAAAAGTCTAGTGATGTATAGTAGTAGTAAATATTACAAAATCGAATGATCATAATAATGCACTAATAAGGAACTAATGATTTTCTTTTGGCGCATGAATAATGATTTAATTTGCTGTATTGAGTGGAGGAGATTTCCTATAAGGAGAAGAGCCACTAACATCTGCAAATTTCCGATGCAAAAGATATATATTCAAACTTTTGAGGGACGTTGTTCATTCTATCGCTCTAGTATTCTTCCACAGAAAGGGAATTTGGCTTGTACATATAGAACATAGAGTACTATTCCAGTTTCCAACAACTTAAAAATATATTTAAATGTTTCACCGCCGTTGAGCAGGCTAGCCCGATCTCCAAGTGAAGGCGGCGTCCTTGGAAACCCTAGTTGATCGGGCCAAACTGAGTATGGATCCACAAACATATACACATGCAGAGACAATGAAAATCGATCTAAATCTGGATACTTTTCATGCACATATCTGAGGCGTGCCTCACCTCATCCCCAGTAATGATCCATAAAGTCACATCAATTACAGTACTAATGCAAGATCGATCGCCATAGCTAAGCTAGGTCGGATCGTTGTACATACATATTATAAGCAGCTAGGTAGCTTCTCCTCATGCCAGTCCACCACCTCCAACTCCATTCTTTCTCCTTCTCCACCTGCTCGGGCGACGGCTCGAGGTCCTGGTCGAGGCCGCGGTCCAAGCGGGCGATGTATTGGTGCTTGAACCACTGGCGGTTGCGGCTGAAGCACTTGGACAGCGCAGCCGTCGCACTGGCGCATGCCTCCTTGTCGACGACGGGCTTGGCACACGCTCACCGCTACCGCGAACTCCTGGTGGCACCCGCCGTTGTGCATGTTGTGTTTGACGAAGCACACGTCGTTGGCGTAGCTTAACGAGGACACGACGCTCCCCATGGCCGGCGGCGTTAGCTGATGTAGTGTAATCTACCCATAGATCGACCTGGCTTGCTAATTAAATAGCGCATGCAGACACTGTATATACGTAGCCAAGCCCGTCAGATTCGAGACTTGCGGTGCAAGAAATGCCCTGCAGAGGTTTAATTAGCTACTCCAGTACTATGCCAGAGATGGGTAATATTTAAAGAACAGTCTTGCTAGGTCTCAGTAGACTGAGACAGTCGATGCTATATCCGTGAGATCTTACATTGAGATTCGTGCAAAAATTTCTTTCAGTTTTTTCTTTTTCTCTCTTGCATGTTATGTCCCTTGACTTAGACTTTGTTAAATCTCAGTCGAGTAAGATCTAGCCACACCCTTTAAAGAAGTTTGTCAACTACACCTTCCGAGACACAGGTCGTAATAGAGATGGACACACTCTTTCCAATATGGGACTTTGGCATTGCTTTTTTGTGGATCCAAATTTATAAAAAAATATTATGGTAATATTTTTTATGATATATTGATATAACTATATTTTTTACATCTATATTTTTTATGATATATTGATATAACATATTTTGAGTCAATGTTGGTAAATTTTAGTTGCACACATTTTTACGAGGACACCTGTTCACAAGTGGATGTTGTATCCAATACAATTACATCAGGATACAAATATGAACCTAAATGCTATTGAACTGACGTCAGCACACCGCTGTTTCCACGCGAATGCTCTCAGGTTGGCGTTATTTCCCACTATGACCCTCGCAGAAAGACCAATGAAAAATCCCGCCTCGCACGGCCTGATCGACTCGTTGCTTTTCGCGCAAAAGTTTACCCTCACAGAAAGACCAAGGAAAAATCACGCCTCGTATGGCGTGGCATAGAGTGATCCTCTGAACATCCGCAGCTCCAATGTTGAGATGAATGGCTGACCCGTCGCCGCGTATGAGAGACAGATGCTAAGCTTCAATGTCTGTGTTACCACAACGACCTCCTCCACCTCAATCGATCTCGCGTCATTGATCACAACCATGGAACACCACGCAACTGCGAGCAAGATTCCTAACTTGGGGTAGATCGGGCTCTCGTCAAAGACGCCGTAGACAAACGTCGCCATCACTAGGCAAGGCCAAGTAACTTTCCTTGTAGTTTTCCTTATTTTAGTTAGGGTATATGGCTCTAGGTATATGGCTTCGACGTATGCATCAGCACAACAACCCCCTCCAACTCCAAGCGAGATCCCAAACTTGGGGTAGATCAGGCTCTCGTTAAAGACGCCGTAGAGAAAGGTCGTCCTCACTATGTAATGTGCCCTCTCCGTGACATCAATGTTGTAGCAGTACTTCATGTTGTCTAGAGGGAAAGTACCGCGTACTTATGTATTGCTTCTGAAGCTCCTAGTGTAGGGCGACAGGGTTGCCGTCAAAGATACCAATATACCTTCTCAGCAAAATAGCAAGAAATATTGAACAACAAGTCAAGTTACAAAAAAAAACACAAGAATATTACCACGCACATGTGAATCAATCCCGGGAGTTAAAATGGGCCACCCAAAGCGCCGACAACCAGAAGCAACCGATAAAATTGCACTACTTTAAGAGGAAAGTGTCATTGTCGTGCAGAGCATCAGGAAGCACACATTTATAGAAAGTCAATGCCTCGCAAGGACGCCAGATAGCAAAAGACATCACATGGGGCTACAAGGCGGCTTGCATAATCTCCACCGCTTGACACCAACGCAACGACATGTAAGCACACCACAGTCACACATTGAACATCTCCGTCCTCCTCGCACAACACATAGCACCTCCACCAAGTAAGAGCAAAGTCAACAAAAAGAAACACCACATACATAACTGAAAACTTGCCCAGTACAGGGGAACAAACCAACCAAAATATACAACTGTTACGGTGATTGGCAATTTTTAGAGCCGTTCATCCACCCTAATCTGATGGTGAGAAAATAGAAGTTACGAGGAGTTACGAAATTAAAATTACGGGAAATTACGTGTAATGATGGGACCATTACAAAATTTAGGTGGGGCCAATTAATTTGTGAAAGGGTAAATCCATACACTAGGCATCAACTATGCCGTGGGATAGAAAGCAACGTCGGATCTGATATTTAATGCCCGCGCAAGATTAGCTCCATCCGTTTGCTAATTGAGTGCGTACGATGGGATAATACAACGTGGGCCTGCTAGGCCGTTTGCATGCAGTTTATTTCCTTGCAACTACCCCCACAAACCACGCCAGGTTTAACTCTAGTTGATCAGTTTTTTGTGCTTCCTTCATATTCCTTGGTTCCTATTCCAAAACTAAAGAAAGCATGCACCGGAAGCATGCATGGTACTGAATCATTTCCTCTCATCTAATTCAACGTGTGTCCGAAGCATTTTATATGGACGAACGAAGCACTTGTATTGTGAGGGTTAGAGCATCTACAGCTGGACTTGGCAAATCCGACCCCTCAAACGCCCGCGGACGTGCCCGGACGCGTCCACGGACAGTGACCGGTCATGCCTCAAAAAATGCATTCCACATTCGAATACCTCAAATTAGAAACGTCAAATCCATATTATTACATGCAACGTGAAACCTAATCTAAGCGGAGCTCTCCCGGTTCCGCTACCCGATCGCCTGGCTCCGCCTTGGCCATGTCCGGCGGCCGGCTGCGCTCCTCAGAGTGTTGGTCCGGTCACCGGCAAGGTAGAGTAGGGCATGGGACACGAGCTGGCTCACGGGACTCAAGGCGCCGCCGACTCCCATGCCCTACTCTTCCTCGTCGGAGCCCGGAACCCGAACGGTGTTGGTGGACGTCAGATCGATGATGGATCCGTCCGGGGACGAGCCGCTGACGTCCAACACGATGCGGTTGCGTCGCCCGGACTGATGCCCCATACGGGGCACCGGAGAATGCGACTCTGCCTAGCCGACGTTCCCCGCCACGAGGGCTGCCGCCGCCTCCTACGCCCTGTGCCTTGCACGGCGGGCACACTGTGTCATGGCCTCGGGGGACGATGGTGCGTCCCGAATATCGGCGCGCCAACTGAGGGGTTGCGCATCCGCCAGCATGTTTGGATGCCAGACGGACCGCATGGCCTCCGGCGAGGCAGCTATGACTGGCCTAGTGCCCGATCCATGCGCCATTTGGGCGGACGCAATGGACTCCCGACGGATGGAGTCCGAGCGCAGTCGTGCACGGGCCTCCTCTCGTGTGCGACGGAGCGCAAGCCGGACGGGCATCTCCTCCTAGGGACCGCGTGGGATGAGCTCGGGGTGGACGGATCTGAAGGTGAAGGACTCGGATCCGCTGCCTGCCATGCCGGAGACGGCCGGAAGGAGCCGGAGACTTACGGTGCAAGGAATTCCTTGCAGAGCCTTAATCTTTTCAAACACCTTTGTTTGTCAATGTCAACTACTGCTCCTGCTGAGATGCGTTGCAAGTCTATGGAAACAATTCATGGACGTGCGCGCGAGAGGAAGGATCTGAGGACAAAATACATGCATGCGCGCCTCGCTTCGCCTGGTGATCGCTCAAGTGCATGCCTGCGCACCAAACACAAAGGTCGACTTCAATTAAAAATAAAAGGGTTCCCTAATACTATCCTGTTTCTTTCTTTTTTCTTAGACAGTACAACGCAGAGTCTCATACATTTGCGCACACCCCTATGAACGCACGCACACACACACCCTATCCCTATGAGCACCTACAAAAGACTTTGCCGGCACATCATCTTGATATTGATGAAGTCGTGACAAACACGTTCGTAGTCAACGGGAACACCTCCTCTCACTGAACGCACATCGCGGAAGGCCTGAAATAATGGCACGACCACATCGGTGCGGACAAGACACGACCTACATCAACATCCCTGCCTTGGACAACGAAGTGAAAAGGGAGACCTGCTCAAAGAAATGACTGAAGAAGAAGCTCTTGAGAGACCAAGATGGACCGAAAGCGGGAAAAAAGCAAGTTTAACAGCCTCAGACAAACAACAATAGCACCCCTCACCCATGACTTCAATGTTTCCCAGTAGACGTCTCCCCTAGGAGTATGACACAAATGGCCTCACCGCCGCCCAATCCGTGGCAGATTGGGCTTTTGCCCAGGAACGAGGACTGGTGTGGGGAGTTTTCATCATCGCGGCCGGACATGCCTACCATGAGTTTCACTCGGAAACCTACCCGAGACCACGTATCCTCATGAATTCTACCAACAGTGATGTCCATCTACTATGTACACGATGAAGTTAAGGTAGTAGCTGATTCATGTACCTAGCCCATGAGCTTTAGTATCGATCCACAAACATATACACATGCCACTAGTAGAAAACGGTATATTAGTCCCGGTTCGTAAGTGCTTTTAGTCCCGGTTGTGCAATCGGGACTAAAGGCACCCCCTTTTTAGTCCCGGTCGTGTTACAAACCGGGACTAAAGGGGCTCCACGTGGACGCCACGATGCCGATTTTGTACAATATTTTATGGGATGATTGGACACGAAGGAAGTAAGAACAATGAACTATGTATATTTGCCGTGCACATAAAGAATAGCTCCATAATAACTAAAGGATAAAGAAAATTCAATCACGAAATAAGTTGTGTCTACTTGTATATCCAATGTACCAACTCCACCAATATGATCGTTTTAATCTATCTATACGATTATAGAGCATGCATGCATGTAAGATGGATAGATCGATCACCACCTTGCATAGCATAGCATAGCTTAGCTTCTCCTCATGCCAGTCCACCACCTAAACTTGGCATTCTCTTCTTCCTTGACCAGCTCCGGCGACGGCCTCCAGTCCTGGTCGAGGCCCTGATCCATGCGGTGGAGGTACTGATGCTTGAACATCGCTGGGTTGCTGGCGAAACACTTGCGCAGCGCCACAGTGGCCTTGACGCAGGCATTGGCGTCGACAACGCGGTTAGTGGCGTCGCCTCGCTCCTTGATGAACTCCTTTGGAGGACTGGGGTGGCACTCCCTCATCGCCATGGCGAAGTCCTTGGCGCAACCGCCGTTGGCGACGTGATGCAGGACGACCGTCTCGTCGCTGATGACGGCGATCTGTGACAGCATCAGCGGTGTCATAAGCTTCACCGTCGCTCCCGCTGTTTCATCCACTGTCGCACTCTAGATCCCCATGGCGTTAGCTCGGGCTAGCAACGAAGCTGATTGATCGATCGCTCGCTATGTCGCCTTGATCGATCGCTATGTCGCCTTGAATAGGTACGTACCGAATATCAGCTCGGCTTGGGCTTGTTTATGTATATTTTCCAAAAATCCGTGACACTACGTAGGTATCAACTTGTCGATCACGCCGTCAAATAACGAATCCATGCACGGTACGTAGGAGTACTTTGCAGCGCCATGCCGGAACTTCCTTTTTTTTGCTTTCTTGCTCCTTATATATAACTTTCCATCTCCCTTTATTTTTTTGAGGAACGAAAAGATGTACATATCGGCGCACCACTACAGCAGCATCTCCACAGCATCGGCAAAACGTGTGCATCATCCATTCGCCGGTGGTTTAGTTATCAAGCACGTCAAACGTACACGTCTCCATCCATCCACCCACTTCTTTTCATCACAACGTACGGACGTGCAAGATCCTAAAAAACAAACGTACAGACGTGCACGCGCACGCTCGCTCAATAAATAAATAAATAAACGATCACATCGATCGCTCGCTCGCGGGTGAAGTCTGTTTTAAACCCTGATGTTGTAGAGTGTAATGCAAATGAACCTCCACGTTTAAATCCCTGAAGTTGATACCATGTACTCATCGATCCTGATCAATCTAAACCCTAACTTGATCCTATACCTATTTGGAAGGACAATCCCGGTCGGGATCGGTCGCTTCTCTCACTGACCACATGGGCCTACCCATCGTCGTACATAGCCTGCTCCTGCATGACCCACCCATCGTCGACTAGCTCTCTCTTCTGCCCAAAAAAAAGAAAGAAAAACATTTGTTTTAAACAAATGTACATACTCAATCAAGTCCCCGCCACCGTACAACTAACTACTCTTGTACTAACGCGTTCTTGTTAGAAGAAGACAGATTGGAAATGAATCCAATCAATATCAATTTCATTGATGATCAATCTTTATATACAAATGGAGTAAATTACAAGAAACCACCGCTTTAAGGGCTAGGTTATCAGAAAACACTACGTTACATTTTTTTGATTAAGACCACCATGTCTAGCGTAATTGTTTTGCAAATAACACTGATCGGCGGATTAGAGCACTTTGAACACGTTTATGACAGATGAGCCCCATTCGTCGGGAGCTGAGTTGACAAAAAAAAGGCCACCTAGGCACTTTGACTAGTCAAAAATGCCAAGTCGACACGAGGAGGCATCTTCGTCGTCGTCGGCACCGTACGAGCGCCGGTTCACGTGCACCAGCCGGCTCACGAGGGAGGTGGCGCTGGAGCGGTGCGCGTTCACCGGCCAAGAAGTTGCCATCCGCCCCCCTCCCTCCGCATGCGCGTTGGTCACCCTTGGGGGCCCCGCCGTTGGCCGTTGTCGTGGGGCAGAGAAGCGACTCGATCCAGATCGAGGACGGTGGCGGAGCGTCACGGCCGGGCCGGATCCGGTAAGGATGTTGCCATTGGCGTCGTTGTTGGGTCGAGCACAGCGGACGCGGCCGACGCGAGCGCCGAGAGGAGGCAGGAGTGCGGGATTGAACACGGCGGAGGCAGCCGACGCGAGTGCCAAGAGGAGGCAAGAGCGCGGGGTCCAGCATGGCGGACACGAGGGCGCGGTTGAGCACGGCGGATGCTGCCAACGCGAGCGTCGAGAGGAGGCAGGAGAGCGGGGTGGCCGCGGGGAGGGAGCAGCCGCTCGGCGGCGCGGCGGACGGGACCTTGTGCAGAGCGTCCCATATGAGGGACAGCCTAGAGCGTCGCAACCGTGTGCTGCCCCCGCCGCCGTCCACGGCAGCTCCGGCGAGAGGATCGGCGATGAGCTCCGTGAGGAACACCGGGGCGTGCGCCATAACGGCAGAGTACGTCGACGTAGGCCCTGCTTGTGGCTCAACGGCCTCGCCAAGACTCCAGCGAAGGCTGCCACCTGCGCATATGTTTCCTGCGAGCGCACACAAGCTGTTCGGCGTAATGCACAAGACAAGGCAGACAAAGGAGAAAGAGTGGACCAGTAAACACTCATATGTGGCATTTTTCTGCCAAGTCAGCTCCTGACGAGTGAGCCCCACATGTCATAAACGCGCTCAAAGCGCTCTAATCCGCCGATCAATGTTATTTGCGAAAAAAATTACGCTAGACATGACGGTTTTTGTTAAAAAAATATAACGTAACGTTTTCTGATAATCTAGCCTTAAAGTGGTGGTTTCTTGCAATTTACTCTATACAAATGGGAGGGGGCGCGAGGGAAGGGGCGCGTCCACTCGATGGGAAGTGAGGAAACCGGTGGTGGCGCTTGCCGGATTGGCAACGCACCAAGAGAGGATTATCTCAATAATTACAATATTAATTAAATCCTAACACTTCTTTCTTTTCTCAACGATCGTTTTGCATCTATCCATCCAACGTTTTGCATGCGTCAATATGGAGTCAACCGTACGCGGCCGGCAAGTTGACAGGTAGAAAAAAAAAAGCTTACCATCACCCGGCGGATCGCAGCTGCAGCATCCGCCACCTCCCTTGCGTGACACGCGTCCAGTGAGGGCTTGCATACCGTCCTTCGTCGAACACGCGTCTCTAACAGGGCCTATGTTTCTGAAACATATAGGGTGTTCCAATGGTCCATGACGGGTCTATGTTTTACAACAAAACCTCTGTCGTGGAAAATTTCTACATCCAGACCTCAGTTGTAAAAAAAAATTGCAACAAAATCTCAGTTGCAAAAGAAAAATTGCAACAAAACAACTGTTGCAAAAAATTTCTACAACAAAACCTATGTTTCAGAAATAATTCTGCAATAAGACCTGTGTTGCAATGGTGGAGACGCGCTCGGGTCGCTTGATGCAGCAAATCTGACGGCTCGCGACACGGCCGATCTTTTAAAAAGATCAGCCAACGAACGCGTAGCACGCCTCCTAAAAAAATTGTAAAAATATTATAAATAGGCCAGCTCTCTCTCTCTCTCTCTCTCTCTCCAGGTGGCCTCGACAACCCTACACGCATGCAGAGCCCGCATGACCAGCCGGCAAACCCATCGTCCGCCCACCCGGCATTAGCACACTACCGTGCTCCGCATTCAAGCCGCCGCTCCGCCGTCCCCGGGGTCGACGGTACGCCGTGGTGCTGCACGCACGGACGGACGGAATCATCCATCGACCCTTGTCTTCAACTTCCATCGAGATTTCTTTTCCCGGCCATCTAGATGTTAAACCAACCAACCAACCACTGAAGCTAGCTAGACGTAGAGGTAGAACTCGATCCATCTTGACAAAACTAACCTCCTTCTTCTTCAACTTTCTTTGTGCACACCGTGGCACGCGGCGCCGATCGGCGGTCGCCATGCCATCGGCATCAGCTGAAGCACATCAGGTACTCGCCGCCCACCTGTGCTCGATGCCCCACCTAGACCAAAACCTCTCTCGAGAGGCCACTTTCTCTCTCGTCCGCCGCCATGCTTCCACATCCGACACCAACGCCACCTGGACATGGCCCTTCGCCTCAGGCGACGTGCTCCCTTGCAGTGACCCATCGACCATCGACCTCCACGGATATGTTGGGAAATACTCCTGCTCTATCTTCGTTGGATCTAGGTGAATGATTGGGAACGGCTGGAGAGGGGGACCGATCGGTGGGAGGTGATGATTGATCAATCAATATTCAACAGCCCAATCACTGAAATATCTCCGTTCCACGTGATGGTAGCCCATTGATGGTTCGGTCCCACGTGACGAAAAAGAAACAATGGGTGCAGTTAAAAGAAACATGTCAACAAATTTTAGTTTCATATATTTGTACTGAACTCGTTTCAAGATTTTTTTTTTGGGGTGATATTGCGTGAATAAACTTAATCCAACGTTGGTCGTTGGGTTTTATGGTATAGAGTATTGAGCGTGATCCGCATGACATATGATATCTGCCGTCGGATCTAGGAGGGAGAAAAGGAATGCGCGGCTGCTAGCGATCGATCCGGATCCGTGGAGCAATATCTTGGGCCCAATAAACCCGGACGGAGGGAGTATTAACCTCTCACACCATTGATTGCAGTGGCATACCATCTTTTACTTTAGTGTCAAAGCATGCCACTTCTACTTGTAAGAGTAAACATTTGGCGCACATATCAAAAAATTCAAGTACCCCGCAAAAGAAAAGAACTCTAGTCTAGAACTTGAAGGCAGAAGGAAATTCAATTCCAATCGAAGCTGTGTTGTTATATGACTTATATCCAACATATACTACATCCACCGCTAGCTAATCGGTGTAATAATCTAGTATACGAGTATAGGAGGAGTGCAAGACGCCAAGATTGATCACGATGAGTAGCCATGCATAGAAGCAGATATAGTTCAGCTTCTGGTCATGCCGGTCCACCACCTGAACCCGGCGCGGTCTTCTTCCTTTACCTGCTCCGGCGACGGCTTGAGATCCTGATCAAGGCACTCGTCCATGACGCGGAGGTACTGGTGCTTGAACATGGCGGGGTTGCGGGCGAAGCACTTGCGCAGCGCCGCCGTGGCCTCGACGCAGGCCTTGGCGTCGACGGCGTGCTCGCCCCGCTGCAGCACGATCGACGTCGGGGGACTCGGGTGGCACTCACCCATCGCCTTGGCGAAGTCGTCGAAGCACCCGCCGTTGGTCACGTGATGCACGACGGCCTTCTCGTCGGCGACGGCGGCGCTCCTTGGTAGTACAAGCGGAGTCATACGATACGCTGTTTCTTCGGCTGTTTTATGGAACAACGATTCGAGTAGTGACTTCCACATCCCCATGGCCTTAGCTAAGCTAGCTACTAGGGTTAATTAGCAACGAAATCGATCGATCGCTATGTCGCTTTATAAATAGCTACGTACGTACAGAGGATCGGCCTCGGTTTGTTTATATTCCAAGTCTGTCACCGTACGTACCAGCTTCGATCACGCTCGGTAGCAATCCGCACCGTCAAATAACGTATTCATGCATGGTACGTAACGTACGTATGTGTTGCAACCGGGATAGATCCCGTGACTTCCTTCTTTTTTTTCCCTAGGTCATCAATCCCGTAACTTGTGCTAGGCTATATCTACGGGCAGATTAAAAAGGAAATTATAGGCCAGAAGATGGGCTAGCTAACTATACATTAAGCAATTGAAAAACGGAATCGTTTGTAACCGGCGCACCGGCCGAAAACTCAGCCGGTCGCTTTCACACACGCGTACGAATGGAGCAGTGGCCCCATGCAAACCCACTCCCGTACCTTATCTTCTCTCGTTCCTCTTTTTTCTCAACCGCTCCTTCTCCTTTCTTCTTCCTCCTTTGCTTTCTTCTCCCCAATCCTCTCTCTCCTGCAGCTACAACGATCACCATCGCCGCCCTGCCGACGCCGGCACAGCAAAATACCACTGCCGTGCCTGCCGCGACTCATCGGATGTTGCGTCCAGCAAGCCAAAAAGCTGCAACCACCCCTGCAGAAGCTGCAACCTCAAAATCCGAGAGTTGTGCATGGATGCTGAAACCGGTGATGGCCGGAGTTACATGGAGGCGACCACCGTCACCACTACAGTCACTTTGTACACCCCACAGCATCCAGATGCTGCAACCGTGGCGTCCAAGTGCTGGAACAACGGTGACCAGATGCTGGAAGCTAGCAGCTGCCGATGGTGACCGCACACGATGGGGGAGTGCTACAACCATAACATCCAAATGCTGGAACCGCGATGCCGAGAAGTTGGAACCATGTTGGCTTTTTGCTACATGCATTTCACGGCGGAGCTTCGATGGCACTGCACAGCAAGGGGAAGCTGCAACCGTAGTTGGATTTTGCTACTACCGGCGAAGCTTTTTGGTACATCCATCAAGCGGAGCTGCGACCTCGCGACGACGACAACGACGATTTGCTACAACCGTAGTAGGATTTTGCTACTACCCTTGGAGGTTTTTGCTACATCCATGTAAGGCAGAGCTGCGACCTCGCGAAGGCGGTGACGGCTTTTTTGCTGCACCCGTAATTTGATTTTGCTACTACCGGCGAAAGTTTTTGCTACATCCATTGAAATGGCGTTGATTGACTCGCGGCCGTCGTCGATGTAATTTCCTGCAGAGAGCATCAATGGCGAGGGCGGCGGAGCTACAACCGTCGTCGTCAAGAGCTGCAACCGCAGGTGGAGCTGTTGCATGGGTTGAGGCGACAACGAGGCCGGCAGGGTGGGGAACTGTGACGAGGACGGCCGGCGAGGGCGGGGTACGGCGGGCAACGAGGAAGACCGGCGAGGGCGGGGTCCGGCGGGCGACGAGGAAGACCGGCGAGGGTGGGGACTGACGACGGGGACGACCACCGGAGGGGACAGGAGGCGCGGTGCCGCGCTCCCCGAGCGGGAGATGCGGATCCAGCCCGACTGCCCGAGGAAGAAGAAGATGGGGGCAATCTTTTTTTTTTGTCTGGATCCAATGGCAGCGTGGCTCACATCCGACGGCCTGGGCTAGACCGGCCGAAACTTTCGGCCGGTGCGCCGGCGCCTATAAGCGCCCATTGAAAAAAGGGCCATGCTACACGTCGGCCGGGCATCGAGCCGTCCGATGTGACGCAATCTTGCGGTCAAGCGTCGTCATCACTTTTGCAAAAGAAGTCGTGTTGCGGGAACACTTTTGCAACACAAGTCTCGTTGCTGAAATATTTGAAACAAAGGTTGGGTTGCAAAAAAAAATTTTACAACAGAGATCTTCTTGCAAAATATATTTGAGTTTTTTTTCGTAACAGAGGTCTTGTTACAGAATAGTTTTAAGAATATCTTTTTGCAACAGAGCTCTTGTTACAATTTTTTTTTGCAACAAATGCCTTCTCGCAGAAAGTCATTGTGTTGCATTGCTTGCAGTCATGGCCTCGAGCAGGTGCTCGGTCCAGTTAGGGAAGTGGGGAGGGGTGTTACGTATGCGATGATGGTGGTGGCGGAGGGCTGTAGCATGGGGCCGGAGCGGCATAGCTGGGCGACGGCAGCCGGAGTGGAGCTCCGGCGTGCGCGCTCAAGCGGACCACTAGTCGCGAGCAGACACGGGGAGGCGACTTCGTCATCATGCTTTCCGGCAGCCTCGTCGGCATGCTGCTGGCGGCGAGATGCAGTGGTAGCGGTCGGAGCACCGCATGGAGGCGTCGATTTGACGGGGAGCTCAGGAGAGCACGGGACGATACTGCAGACGAGGACAAATTTTAGTAGAAGGAGCTGCTTTAGTTGGGGGGAACTTGCTTTAGGAAAAAAAATATTAGTAGCTTATATGCCGGGATCCAGATCCAGATCCCTCAACACATCACTTGTTGCGATGGGGGAGATTGCCACAACAACTCTGTGGCAAAATCTAGTCTAGATAATTACGTTGCTCCTGAGCCATTTGATTAAAATCCGATCCGATGACCACAGTGCCGGTGGACGCACGCGTCGTTATCAGCCCGGTGATTTGAATCAGTTTCCTTAAAAAAAGGGATAAGTATACTTTTCGTCCTCGAACTCTACCGATAGTATAGAAATCGTCCCTCAACTACAAAACCAGCAAAACTCAATCCTCGAACTATCAAAACCGGATACTTTTCGTCCCACGGACGGTTTTAGTACGTGGTGAACAGTAACTTGGTGAACATTAAAATCGAAAAAATTAGCAAAATAATAGCAAAAAAAAATCAAAAAAATCTCAAATTTTACAGCATCGAACATACTCTGGTGCGCAAGGCACGTGCAAAATTCCGTGGTGTTTCGACATTCGAGCAGCTTGTGGCAAAAAAAAAACTGTAAATATGTACGTCGGTGAACTGTAAATTAAAAACAATAGCAAAAAATTTCAAAACAATATGAATTTTTTTGGCATCAAAGAGGCTTGGGTGCGCAATGTGCGTGCAAATTTTCATGGTGTTTGGGCATTGTACGAACTAGTGGCAAAAAAAACAAAATTTGGCTCAGATTTATTTTTTTGAAAAAGTGCGCTATTTGTTTTTTTGGCTAGAGCTCCTCGTATCTCATTTGATCACGAAATTTTGCACGCATCTAAGCATCTTTGGTGCCAAAAAAATTCATATCATTTTGAATTTTTTTGCTATTTTTTTTGAATTTACTGTTCACCGACGTACATATTTACAGTTTTTTCTTTGCCACGAGCTGCTCGAATGTCGAAACACCATGAAATTTTGCACGTGCCTTGCGCACCAGAGTATGTTCGATGCTGTAAAATTTGAGATTTTTTTGCTATTTTTTTCGATTTTACTGTTCACCGAATTACTGTTCGCCTCGTACTAAAACCGCCCGAGGGACGAAAAGTATTCGGTTTTGATAGTTCGAGGACTGAGTTTTGCTGGTTTCGTAATTGAGGGACGATTTCTATACTATTGACAGATTTCGAGAACGAAAAGTATACTTATCCCTTAAAAAATAACTAATTCAATCGACCTAGTATTTGTCACAACGGTTTTGCGATATCTAAGTCGACCAGATTAGCCATCCCATTGCTTGACCTATGTTTTATCGCTAATTTCTTTGCTCGTGTTTTTTTTTCTTTGAGTCGAGACAACACACTTTATTTAATTGACAAGACTTTTGGGAATACAAAGGTTATTAGGTGGATCAAAGAGCCGCAGCTGGCGTCCCAAACGAAGCTAGTAGTCATTTTTGCAATACTAGGAAATATGTGCGTGCGTTGCAACGGGAGAAAGATATATCACACAATCCTAGTCCAATAAGTATTACACGAGATCCCTCCAGGTCCTCTATTTCAACATGGTGGCGCACATGTGTCACTATTTAACCTCCTTCACTTCCTCGCCGGCAGTGTATGATATAACTAGGAACTATCATTTTTTTTTGCGGGGCATCCAACATCGACTATATAACACATGGGGTGTGCATTTCACGTGACCCTTGGCCTTGATCCATGCGGCGCAGTTGCCTGATGTCCGAAGGTTCTTTCATCCCGGCAGCGACCGACTGGCCCCCAACATGAATGCTGCCCCTCCGCGCATCTCCTGGTTGCGCGGACGGCCAAGACGCAGTGGCAACGGAAGGTACCAAATAAATCATATTTATAACTGCGTGGCATCGGCAATTGTTGCTTTCTATAGGGATGAAGATTTTCAGAAATTGCAATCATATTGGGTTTGGGTGAAAAGGGGCGTCCAACTCTACATAAAACTCAGGACATCCAGCTGCATGCGTTGACGCAGACCCCAATCACACATCGTACATCACTCCGATATCAAATATTTTTCGTTGAGGAAGAGAATACGCACGCTGGCTCAGGTACTATGGCTTACCGATTGCTTCTTGGTGAGATGCGCAAGTACAGAGGCCACGGTTGATCGATTCTGCTTTCATAGACACACGTATGAGGCCAGAGCACCCCGCAAAAAAAAAGTAGTATATCCTCCGCCCAAAACCGTATACTAGGAAAAGCTATATATACCGCCAGCTACGGACAAACGCGAGACGCTAGTGATAGCAACACGTACAAGGTGCGGATACACGAACCAACTTGTGGTTGAATGGTTAGAGGGACTGTGGTATCCCCAGCCCACCAGGGTTTAAATCATGGTGCTCGCATTTATTACTGGATTATTTCAGGATTTCCGGCGATGCGCATTCAGTGGGAGGAGACGTTCCCGTCGACGACGAGTTGCCTACGGTGACTTCATTAATTTCAAGACGATATGCCGGCTTAGTCTTTCGGACGTGCTCATAAGGGTAGGATGTGCGTGTGTGCGTTCATAGAGATGAGTGTATGCGCGTATATATAAACGCTTGTGTTTGTACTGTGTTCAAAAAAAAAAAGGTGCGGATACTTCCCTGATGTTCACGTCATGCAACCTTCATGTCGTTAGTCAGCTTCCGCAACATGGAGGGCAATCATTGCGGAAAGAGAATATCTTGGTGCCGGTCTCATAAAGAGGATTAGAAATGGGAATTCAGTGTCGGTCTGGGATGACAAATGGATACCAGGTACCATATCAAAGAAGCCCTTACTCAACCAACGATCACCAATGTTGACAAAGTGGCTGATTTGATAGATCCTGACATTGTATGTGGCGGCAACAGATTTTCGTGACACCTTAATTGCACCTTTTTTCTTGGGAAAATGATTCACATTTATCATCAAAGTTCGCCGGAAGTACAAAGTACCTCAAACATAATGAAAATTACATCGAGATTCCGAGATCACAGAACGACCACTACCGCTGTCAGAATGAGCCGCCGACGCGCCGCTGTCGCCGCTCCCCTACCGGAGCCGGCTTGACGTTATCTTTGTGCACATGCCCCTATGGACCAGTGCTCTGAAGCCGTAGTTGTCATCCTTGAACCCCTGAATTGATCTGAAACACCTGGCACCAAATCTTGCCACATGACGAGAAACCCTAACCTCACCATCCATTGGAGACGGCAGGAATCTACCCCGGAGCTCCGTCGATTACGTCATGATGAACGAACTCGAGAAGGATCGGAGCTCAAAAGACAAACTCGAAGAAGAAGCGCCGCCATCCGTCCAAGCACCACACCTTTGAGGACTAAAAACCCTAATCTAAACTACTAACCGGAGTGGAGGCACAGGGATTCCCCTACCCGCCACCGGCCGCCGGAGCGGCAGGCAGAGGGGAGGCGAATCCACGGGCTCGCTGGCGAAGCATGGAGGGGAGAGTTTACCCTAGCCGCCAAGGGATAGGGGAGGGAGAGAGAAACCCTAGATGGGTTCTCATTGTACGTTTAGTGCACCTGATACCTAGGCGATCCTCAATATTCCTATTAGTATGAATGATAGTGAGGACTCGCTTGCATGGGCTTTTGATAGATCACGCAACTACACTGTTAAATCGGCGTACGTACCGTATTCTCGTGACTCAGAAAGAGTGTCTAGACCTAAATGGCGCCCTAAATTTTGCAAGCAACTGTGGAGGTGATGGCGGTGTAGCCCTGTCGGCGACTGCTCTCCTCGCGGCGTGGTGTAAACTACATATGGGCATCTCGGACCCCCTCATCTATGAAGCTTTTTCACTTCGAGATGGTGTCAAACTCGCCAAACTGACAGGTTTTCAAAAGTGATCATGGAGACTAATTGTCTGGAGTTTGTTTCACTCTGCAACACTCACCACAATTAACGTTCATTTGTGGCTCCTTGTAGGAGATATGCCCTAGAGGCAATAATAAATGTTATTATTTATCTCCATGCTCATTATTATGTTTATGTTCTATGCTATAACTGTTGTGGTTCCCGAGCCCGTATATCGATAAAGGCTCTGGGGAAAACCCATGTGCACGTGTGGAATAATAAACGGTAAAATGTATTCCTAGTCATGCCTCTAAGACTAGCTCAAGTGTTGCATGATGATTATGTTTTCCCAATCATGGGCATGTCTATTGTGACGCCCCCGGCCCGATCGTGCACTAATCATACACGCACATGCACACGATCAAGCCTAAGGACTCACGGAAAGATATCACAACACAACTCTAAAACATAAATAAGTCATACAAGCTTTATATTACAAGCCAGGGGCCTCGAGGGCTCGAATTCATAAGCTTGCGAACAAGCGTCAGCGGAAGCATCAGATATCTGAGTACAGATATAAAAGAAAATACAGAAAGGCCTTTAGAAAGGCGGGGCAAAAGAAAACACTACGATCGAAAGGCACAAGGCCTCCTGCCTGGGACCCTCCGATCCTACTCCTGGTCGTCAGTCAACTCGTAGCAGTATCCATCCTCTGGGTAGTAGTAGTAACGATCGTCGGGGCATCTGTCTCAGGGGGCTCCGTCCTCTGGTCACGTCAAACTGATATGGGGAGAAAAAGGAAAACAAAGCAACCGTGAGTACTCAGAAGTACTCAGCAAGCAAGGATCTACACTACATATGCAACATTCTCAAAGGGAGGCTGTATATGTGGACTGGGCTGCAGAAATGCCAGAATAGAGAGAAGGCCTAGTCCTATCGAAGACTAGCATCTTCAGCGATCTTGCAGCAGTAGAAGAGAGTAGAACAATACCATATAATGTAGCAGTAATAATATCAACCTCACCCAGAGATCCTTTCTCGACTCCCTGCGAGAAAGCAATCCCAGAGCCATACATTCATCAACCTCGTCCTGAGATCCCTTCTCGACTCCCTGCGAGAAGCAATCCCAGAGCCATATATACAGGTCTCATCACAGGTATCCAGTTCTAAATTGTATCAATCAGGATACAACTCCGAGTGTCCTTTACCGTAGGACCGGCTATCGATAGAAATGTTCTTCCCTGCAGGGGTGCACCAACTTACCCAACACGCTCGATTAACTCCGGCCGGACACACTTTCCAGGGTCATGCCCGGCCTCGGCCAAACGACACATCGCAACCCTACCTACAACTCCGCAGAGAGGTCCCCGCCGATCTACATCCTAAGCGCAAGGGGGTCTTGGCCATCGCCCCTCGCCCTCCGGGTCGTTGCGTGCCGGGCGAACCAGGCTCCACCCCTCAGGATGGTGCCGGCCCAGCCCGGCCGCAGTGCTGAACTGGACGTCTGACAGATTTTTCGGCTGATGCATACGATGCAGAACGCCCATACTATGCCCACGTGATGGTTAGTGCTATCAGACCAGAGGCCTGCTCGGATCAAATATCCAAATCGCTAGGACTAGGGGCTTGCGGTAACGAGCAGAGACTCACGAAAGATGTGACGCCGTCGCCCCGTCTCGAGGACTTGCGGCAAGGGTTAAGAATGCCCGGCCGCGCCTCGTATTCACCACTCGGGCACCACACTGGCAACCCGCCTTCACATCACACGCGGGTACCCCTCAGGGTCGACCCGCCTTTCCAAGTAACATTGTAAAGTCCAAGTATCCGTGTGTCCATAACATCAGGGAATCCGAGGTATCACCCTCATTGAATTCCCACTCGATGTATCCGTCAAGGTGAACTAGGAGGAATCACCCTCACTGGGTCCACACTTGAGGTGTTGTACGACAGCGTCGTTATCGGAAGCGGTGAAGGAGGAATCACCCTCGATGACCACGACCGAATGACTACTCTACAGAGTTAACATCATAAGTGCTACATGAGGTTTCACCCTCGACACTCGATAGTAACGCTGCAGTGTCGTTACAACTAAGGGGGGGGGGGGGTGATGTGCGGTGTCGGGGCCTGGTCTTCAATCCCGTTGATCGGGTCTTCTGACGATCCAGCGCGGCAGTCGGGATAAGTGGGGTCACTGATAGGTCTCTACCCAGCCTAGACTAAATAGTTTAGGATATGCAGGTAATTATCAACAGCAGGTTACAATGAACAGGCTATGCATCAGAATAGGTAAAGCAGCAGCAGCAGCAGCAATTCTAATGCAAGCATGAGAATATAGAATGGGCGATATCGGGATGATCAAAGGTGGGGCTTGCCTGGTTGCTCGGCGGCAAGGGCAAGGTCGTCTATGGTGTCTTCGGGATCCGGAGCTGCGTCGGTCTCGGGGACGACGTCGGGGTCGGGGGCTATCGAGAGAGAAGAGGGGGAGGAAACAGTATAAATATATAGCAAACATGAGCATGACAAATACGATACACGGTGCTAGGGGTAGTCTAACGCAGCATCACACGTAACAGACGGAGCGGGAGAATATCTGACGATATTTCCCGGGTCTTTGGAATTATCGGACAGAGGATAAGAGGGGAACGGTTGCAAGTTCGGATAGTTAGGGACGCGTGACGGGCGAACGGACCGCGTGTTCAGATTCGTCTCGTCGTTCTGAGCAACTTTCATGTACAAAGTATTTTCATCTGAGCTACGGATTATTTTATATGATTTTCTAAAATTTTTATTAATTTCTGGAATTTATTTAAATAGGTTGACTAAGTCAAATGGTCCAGTCAGCAGATCCAGTCAGCGTTGACTGGGTCAAGGTTGACCAGTCAACAGGGTCAAGGGGGACCCACATGTCATAGTTTACTAACACTAATTAACAGATTAATTAGACTAACTATTTAATTAGTTTAATTAAACAGAATTAATTAAGTTAATTATTCATTTAATTAACTAATTAATTAATACTTATTTATTTTTAATTCCGTTTTAAACAAGGGCTGGGCCCCGTCGGTCATAGGGCCGGGGCGGACATGTCCGGGCCGTGTCTGTTCGGGCACCGGACACGTCCAGGCCAGCGCGCGCGCGTGCACCAGAGGCGAGGCCAAGGCCGGAGCGCGGCGCGGCGAGGTCGGCCGGGCGGGCGCGAGGGGAGGCACAGCGAGCGCGGGCGAGCGGCAGCCGGGCGCGGTGCGGCGTCGGGACCGGAGGCGCGCGGGCGGCGGTGGCGCGCGCGGCGGGCGAGCGGGGCCGGAGCGGGCGCGGCCGAAGCGCGCGGTCGCGCGTGGGCGAGCGGGCGGCGGGGCGCGGCCGGAGCACACGCGGGCCGGGCGGCGGCCGGAGGCGGGGAGGCGAAGGAAGAGAGGGGAGGAGGTGGCCCTCACAGCGGGGCGCAGGGACGGGCAGCGTGCTCGGGGAGGGTGGCCGGAGGAGGCGGCGCCGGCGGCGGGGTCCGGGCGGCGGCGGGCGGCGGCGGGCGGCGCGGGGAGGCGCTGGGCAGCGCGGGATCGGGCCTGCGCCCGATCTGGATCGGACTTACTATCCTTTATGGAAATGGAGAAGGTTCAGATGGATTTCGTTACAGACTTCCCAGGTCACAGAAGGGTCACGATGCTATTCTTGGTCGTCGACCAACTCTCCAAGTTGCACACTTTCTGCCTGTCAAGGAGACGATCACTGCTAGTCTTTAGCAGAGTTATATATCTCCAGAATTGTTTCACTCCACGGTATTCCGAAAGAGATCAGTTCAGACCTTGGCAGCATATTCACTGGTCATTTCTGGGAAATTTCCAAAAGGCTAGGGAACTCATATTACCTATGGAGTTCAGCTTATCATCCTCAATCCCAAGGCCAAGTTGAACGAGTTAATCAAGTGCTTGAAGACATGCTACAAGCTTGTGTTGTTTCTTTCGGCAAGAAGTGGGAAGAATCTCTTCCATATGCCGAGTTCTCCTATAACACAAGCTATCAAGCCAGCTTGAAAATGCCCCCTTTGAAGTTCTCTATGACGTAGTGTCGAACCCCTCTGAATTGGTCAGAAACTGGGGAACGACTACCGCTCGTGGGTCCAGATATTATTCAACACGCCGAGAACAAGTCCGAATTGTCCGGGAAATCTCAAGGCGGCTCAGGACCGCCAGAAGAGACCTATGATCGCAAACGATGGTTTGACTTATCAACCTGGTGATCAAGCTTATCTCGTGTCACTCCTATGAAAGGCACTCACCGTTTTGGAATCAAGGGCAAGCTAGCTCCACGCTACATTGGTCTTTCCGCATTGTGCTAGACGTGGTCAGGTGCATATAAATTAATTGCCGCCGCAATTCTCTCATATCCACGACGTCTTCCACGTGTCGCAGCTTCGTCTGCTCCAAGGAATCTCCGCACCGTCTGTGGATCACGAATATGCTTGAATGCAAGATGATCTATCTTATAAGGAGCATCCGATCCGGCTTCTCGATGAAGCTGAACGCGAACCCGTCAGAAGGTTACCAAGTTCCTCAAAGTGCAGTGGTCAAATCATACTGAAAATGAAGCCACTTGGAACGCGAGGATAATCTTCGTGCGGAATACCCCGAACTTTTTCCTTCTACTTCTTATTTCTCGGGACGAGAATTCTTGTTTAGAGGAGATTGTAACACCCCCGTGGTTAGCCACAGTAATCCCATTTTGATATGCCAAGTCAGCATGATTATCGTGCATGATCATCATTAACATCGTATTGCATTTCAACTCCTAACCTCAAATTCAAATTTAAATGAAGTGGAAAATAAAAGTTGTCCACATAGAACTAAATTGTTCATTAAATAGCAAATAAATCAGAGACAATTCTAAATTGAAACCAACATCATTGGAGTTGGGTAAGTGACTCAAACATCTTCAAACAGCGACTAAAACAATATTTAATACCATTTATTAAATCAATTTAAGTATGAAATGATGTTTTGCCCAAACTAATTTTAGGTGTTAGAATAAGCACTGGTATTTATGGACTAGGTCTCCCTTTTACAAAATTCGGTTTGGGGCCTAACTATTTACTAAACAGAGGTATAGGAATTTATAAAAAGAAAAAGAACAAAAGAAAATAAAGCCCCCCCCCCTCGCTGGGCCTCGGCCAGCTGGCCGCTGGGCTAGCCAGGCCGGCCCAGGCGCCGAGCCCACTCCCCTCCCCCATATCCCCACCCGACCGAACCCTAGCCGCTCCCCCCCCCCCTCGCTCACTCCCCCCCCCCCCCCCGCTCCAGCTCGGGCCGGCCCGATCCGCGCTCCCAGCGCCTCCCCGCGCCGCCCGCCTCCGCCCCCGCCCGCCGGACCCCCGCCGCCTCGCGCCGCCTCCTCCGGCCACCCTCCCAGCACCTGCCCCCCTGCGCCCCGCTGTGAGGGCCATCCTCCTCCCCTCTCTTCCTTCGCCTCCCCTCCTCCCCGCCCCGCGCCACCCGGTGCTCCCGCCGCTCCCCCGCGCCCGCTTCTCCCCACGGCCACCGCCGCTTCGTCCGCGCCCGCTCCTCCCCGCTCCCCTCCGCTCGCGCCAGCCAGGCCTCCCTCTCTCCTCCGTCCCCTCCGTCAGCCGGTCCCCTCCCTCTCTCGAGGGACGCCTCTCTCTCTTTCTGCGTCCCCTCTCCCCGTCCTCCGCCTCGCCCGCGGCCTCGCTCCGGCCTTGCCTCGCCTCTGGTGCACGCGCCGCGCTGGCCTGGACGTGTCCGGTGCCCGAACAGACACGGCCCGGACATGTCCGCCCCGGCCCTATGACCGACGGGGCCCAGCCCTTGTTTAAAACGGAATTAAAATAAATAAGTATTAATTAATTAGTTAATTAAATGAATAATTAACTTAATTATTCTGTTAATTAAACTAATTAAATATTGTAGTCTAATTAATCTGTTAATTGTGTTAGTAAACTATGACATTGGGTCCCCCTTGACCCTGTTGACTGGTCAACCTTGACCCAGTCAACGCTGACTGGATCTGCTGACTGGACCATTTGACTTATCAACCTATTTAAATAAATTCCAGAAATAATAAAATTTTAGAAATCAATAAAATAATCCGTAGCTCAGATGAAAATACTTTGTACATGAAAGTTGCTCAGAACGACGAGACGAATCTGAACACGCGGTCCGTTCGCCCGTCACGCGTCCCTAACTATCCGAACTTGCAACCGTTCCCCTCTTATCCTCTGTCCGATAATTCCAAAGACCCGGAAATATCGTCAGATATTCTCCCGCTCCTCTGTTACGTGTGATGCTGCGTTAGACTACCCCTAGCACCGTGTATCTGTATTTGTCATGCTCATGTTTGCTATATATTTTATACTTTTCCTTCCTCCCCCTCTTCTCTCTCGATAGCCCCCGACCCCGACGTCGTCCCCGAACCGACGCAGCTCCGGATCCCGAAGACACCATAGACGACCTTGCCCTTGCCGCCGAGCAACCAGGCAAGCCCCACCTTTGATCATCCCGATATCGCCCATTCTATATTCTCATGCTTGCATTAGAATTGCTGCTGCTGCTGCTGCTGCTTTACCTATTCTGATGCATAGCCTGTTCATTGTAACCTGCTGTTGATAATTACCTGCATATCCTAAACTATTTAGTCTGGCTGGGTAGAGACCTATCAGTGACCCACTTATCCCGACTGCCGCGCTGGAGCTCAGAAGACCCGATCAACGGGATGTGAGACCAGGCCCCGACACCGCACATCACCCCCCCCCCCCCCCCCCTTAGTTGTAACGACACTGCAAGCGTTACTATCGAGTGTCGAGGGTGAAACCTCATGTAGCACTTATGATGTTAACTCTGTAGAGTAGTCATTCGGTCGTGGTCATCGAGGGTGATTCCTCCTTCACACGCTTCCATAACGACGCTGTCGTACACACCTCAAGTGTGGACCCAGTGAGGGTGATTCCTCCTAGTTCACCTTGACGGATACATCGAGTGGGAATTCAATGAGGGTGATACCTCGGATTCCCTGATGTTATGGACACACGGATACTTGGACTTTACAATGTTACTTGGAAAGGCGGGTCGACCCTGAGGGGTACCCGCGTGTGATGTGAAGGCGGGTTGCCAGTGTGGTGCCCGAGTGGTGAATACGAGGCGCGGCCGGGCATTCTTAACCCTTGCCGCAAGTCTCTAGACGGGGCGACGGCGTCACATCTTTCGTGAGTCTCTGTCTCGTTACCGCAAGCCCCTAGTCCTACGATTTGGATATTTGATCCGACAGGCCTCTGGTCGATAGCACTAACCACACGTGGGCATGTATGGGCGTTCTGCATCGTATGCACACCGAAAAATCTGTCAGACGTCCAGTTCAGCCACTGCGGCCGGGGCTGGGCGGCACCATCCTGAGGGTGGAGCCTGTTCGCCCGGCACGCAACGACCCGGAGGGCGAGGGGCGATGGCCAAGACCCCCTTGCGCTTAGGATGTAGATCGGCGGGGACCTCTCTGCGGAGTTGTAGGTAGGGTTGCGATGTGTCGTTTTGGCCGAGGCCGGCATGACCCTGGAAAGTGTGTCCGGCCGGAGTTAATCGAGCGTGTTGGGTAAGTTGGTGCACCCTGCAGGGAAGAACATTTCTATCGATAGCCGTCCTACGGTAAAGGACACTCGGAGTTGTATCCTGATTGATACAATTTAGAACTGGATACCTGTGATGAACCTGTATATATGGCTCGGGGATTGCTTCTCGCAGGGAGTCGGAAGGGATCTCAGGCGAGGTTGATGATGTTGGCTCTGGGATTGCTTTCTCGCGGGAGTCGAGAAAGGATCTCTGGGTGAGGTTATATTATTACTGCTACATTTATGGTATTGTTCTACTCTCTCTACTGCTGCAAGATCGCTGAAGATGCTAGTCTTCGAAGGACTAGGCCTTCTCTCTATTCTGGCATTCTGCCAGCCCATTCCACATTACAGCCTCCCTTTGAGAATGTTGCATATGTAGTGTAGATCCTTGCTTGCTGAGTACTTCTGAGTACTCACGGTTGCTTTGTTTTCCTTTTCTCCCCATATCAGTTTGACGTGACCAGAGGACGGAGCCCCCTGAGACGATGCCCCGACGATCGTTACTACTACACCCAGAGGATGGATACTGCTACGAGTTGACTGACGACCAGGAGTAGGATCGGAGGGTCCCAGGCAGGAGGCCTTGTGCCTTTCGATCGTAGTGTTTTCTTTTGCCCCGCCTTTCTAAAGCCTTTCTGTATTTTCTTTTATATCTGTACTCAGATATCTGATGCTTCCTCCGCTGACGCTTGTTCGCAAGCTTATGAATTCGAGCCCTCGAGGCCCCTGCTGTATATAAAGCTTGTATGACTTATTTATGTTTTGAGTTGTGTTGTGATATCTTTCCGTGAGTCCTTAGGCTTGATCGTGTGCATGTGCGTGTATGTTAGTGCACGATCGGGCCGGGGCGTCACAATAGACATGCCCATATTGGGAAAACATAATCATCATGCAACACTTGAGCTAGTCTTAGAGGCATGACTAGGAATACATTTTACCGTTTATTTTCCACACGTGCACTGGGTTTTCCCCAGAGCCTTTATCGATATACGGGCTCGGGAACCACAACAGTTATACATAGAACATAACTAATAATGAGCATGAGAATAATAATAACATTTATTATTGCCTCTAGGCATATCTCCTACAAGGAGCCACAAATGAACGTTATTGTTGTTGAGTGTTGCAGAGTGAAACAAACTCCAGACAATTAGTCTCCATGATCACTTTTGAAAACCTGTCAGTTTGGCGAGTTTGACACCATCTCGAAGTGAAAAAGCTTCATAGATGAGGGGGTCCGAGATGCCCATATGTAGTTTACACCACGCCGCGAGGAGAGCAGTCGCCGACAGGGCTACACCGCCATCACCTCCACAGTTGCTTGCAAATTTAGGGCGCCATTAGGTCTAGACACTCTTTCTGAGTCACGAGAATACGGTACGTACGCCGATTTAACAGTGTAGTTGCGTGATCTATCAAAACCCATGCAAGCGAGTCCTCACTATCATTCATACTAATAGGAAATATTGAGGATCGCCTAGGTTCAGGTGCACTAAACGTACAATGAGAACCCATCTAGTTTCTCTCTCCCTCCCCTATCCCTTGGCGGCTAGGGAAACTCTCCCCTCCATGCTTCGCCAGCGAGCCCGTGGATTCGCCTCCCCTCTGCCGCCGCTCCGGCGGCCGGTGGCGGGTAGGGAATCCCTGTGCCTCCACTCCGTTAGTAGTGTTAGATTAGGGTTTTTAGTCCTCAAAGGTTGGTGTTGGACGGATGGCGGCGCTCTTCTTCGAGTTTGTCTTTTGAGCTCCGATCCTTCTCGAGTTCGTTCATCATGACGTAATCGACGGAGCTCCGGGGTAGATTCCTTGCCGTCTCCAATGGATGGTGAGGTTAGGGTTTCTCGTCATGTGGCAAGATTTGGTGCCAGGTGTTTCAGATCATTCAGGGGTTCAAGGATGACAACTACGGCTTCAGAGCACTGGTCCATAGGGGCATGTGCACAAAGATAACGTCAAGCCGGCTCCGGTAGGGGAGCGGCGACAGCGCGCGTCGGCGGCTCATTCCGACAGCGGTAGTGGTCGTTCTGTGATCTCGGAATCTCGATGTAATTTCATTATGTTTGAGGTACTTTGTACTTCCGGCGAACTTTGATGATAAATGTGAATCATTTTCCCAAGAAAAAAGGTTCAATTAAGGTGTCACGAAAATCTGTTGCCGCCACATACAATGTCAGGATCTATCAAATCACCACTTTGTCAACATTGGTGATCGTTGGTGAGTAAGGGCTTCTTGATATGGTACCTGGTATCCATTTGTCACCCAGACCGACACTGAATTCCCATTCTAATCCTCTTTATGAGACCGGCACCAGATATTCTCTTTCCGCAATGATTGCCCTCCATGTTGCGGAAGCTGACTAACGACATGAAGGTTGCATGACGTGAACAATCAGGGAATTACCCGCACCTTTTTTTTTGTGAACACAGTACAAACACAGCGTTTATATATACGCGCATACACTCATCTCTATGAACGCACACACCACATCCTACCCTTATGAGCACGTCCGAAAGAACTAAGCCGGCATATCGTCTTGAAATTAATGAAGTCACCGTAGGCAACTCGTCGTCGACGGGAACGTCTCCTCCCACTGATGCGCATCGCCGAAATCCTGAAATAATCCATGTATAAATGCGAGCACCATGATTAAACCCTGGTGTCTGGGGATCCCACAGTCCCTCTAACCATTCAACCACAAGTTGGTTCGTGTATCCGCACCTTGTACGTGTTGCTATCACTAGCGTCTCGCGTTTGTCCGTAGCTGGCGCGTATATTAGCTTTTCCTATAAACGGTTTTGGCGGAGGATATACTACTTTTTTTTGCGGGGTGCTCTGGCCTCATACTGTGTGTCTATGAAAGCAAATCGATCAACCGTGGCCTCTACTTGCGCATCTCACCAAGAAGCAATCGGTAAGCCATAGTACTCCTAGCCAGCGTGCGTATTCTCTTCCTCAACGAAAAATATTTGATTCGGAGTGATGTACGTGTGTGATTGGGGTCTGCGTCAACGCATGCAGCTGGATGTCCTGAGTTTTATGTAGATTGGACGCCCCTTTTCACCCAAACCCATATGATTGCAATTTCTAAAATCTTCATCCCTATAGAAAGCAACAATTGCCGATGCCACGCATTTTAATATATTTTATTTGGTACCTTCCGTTGCCACTCGCGCTCTTGGCCGTCCGCGCAACCAGAGATGCGCGGAGGGGCAGCATTCATGTTGGGGGCCAGTCGGTCGCTGCCGGATGAAAGACCCTTCGGACATCAGGCAACTGCCCGCATGGATCAAGGCCAAGGGTCCGTGAATGCACACCCCATGTGTTATATAGTCGATGTTGGATGCCCCGCAAAAAAAAATGATAGTTCCTAGTTATATCATACACTGCCGGAGGAAGTGAAGAGGTTAAATAGTGACACTGTGCGCCACCATGTTGAAATAGAGGACCTGGAGGGATCTCGTGTAATACTTATTGGACTAGGATTGTGTGATATATCTTTCTCCCGTTGCAACGCACGCACATATTTCCTAGTATTGCAAAAATGACTACTAGCTTCGTTTGGGACGCCAGCTGCGGCTCTTTGATCCACCTATAACCTTTGTATTCCCAAAAGTCTTGTCAATTAATAAGTGTGTTGTCTCGACTCAAAGAAAAAAAAAACACGAGCAAAGAAATTAGCGATAAAACATAGGTCAAGCAATGGGATGGCTAATCTGTCGACTTAGATATCGCAAAACCGTTGTGACAAATACTAGGTCGATTGAATTAGTTTATTTTTTAAGGGATAAGTATACTTTTCGTTCTCGAAATCTGTCAATAGTATAGAATCGTCCCTCAATTACGAAACCAGCAAAACTCAGTCCTCGAACTATCAAAACCGAATACTTTTCGTCCCTCGGGCGGTTTTAGTACGAGGCGAACAGTAATTCGGTGAACAGTAAAATCGAAAAAAAATAGCAAAAAAATCTCAAATTTTACAGCATCGAACATACTCTGGTGCGCAAGCACGTGCAAATTTCATGGTGTTTCGACATTCGAGCAGTCGGTGCAAGAAAAAACTGTAAATATGTACGTCGGTGAACAGTAAATTCAAAAAAAATAGCAAAAAAATTCAAAATGATATGAATTTTTTTGGCACCAAAGATGCTTAGATGCGTGCAAATTTCGTGATCAAATGAGATACGAGGAGCTCTAGCCAAAAAACAAATAGCGCACTTTTTCAAAAAAATAAATCTGAGCCAAATTTTGTTTTTTTTGCCACTAGTTCGTACAATGCCCAAACCATGAAAATTTGCACGCACATTGCGCACCCAAGCCTCTTTGATGCCAAAAATTCATATTGTTTTGAAATTTTTTGCTATTGTTTTTATTTACAGTTCACCGACGTACATATTACAGTTTTTTTTTTGCCACAAGCTGCTCGAATGTCGAAACACCACGGATTTTTGCACGTGCCTTGCGCACCAGAGTATGTTCGATGCTGTAAAATTGAGATTTTTTTGATTTTTTTTTGCTATTATTTTGCTAATTTTTTCGATTTTAATGTTCACCAAGTTACTGTTCACCACGTACTAAAACCGTCCGTGGGGACAAAGTATCCGTTTTGATAGTTCGAGGATTGAGTTTTGCTGGTTTTGTAGTTAGGGACGATTTCTATACTATCGGTAGAGTTTCGAGGACGAAAAGTATACTTATCCCTTTTTTTAAGGAAACTGATTCAAATCACCGGGCTATAAACGACGCTGCGTCCCACCGCACTGTGGTCATCGGATCGGATTTTAATCAAATGGCTCAGGAGCAACGTAATTATCTAGACTAGATTTTGCCACAAGTTGTTGTGGCAATCTCCCCCATCGCAACAATTGATTGTTTGAGGGATCGGATCTGGATCCCGGCATATAAGCACTAATATTTTTTTTCCTAAGCAAGTTCCCCCCAACTAAAGCAGCTCCTTCTACTAAAAATTTGTCCTGTCTGCAGTATCGTCCCGTGCTCTCCTGAGCTCCCCTTCAAATCGACGCCTCCATGCGGTGCTCCGAACCGCTACCACTGCATCCGCCGCCAGCAGCATGCCGACGAGGCTGCCGGAAAGCATGATGACGAAGTCGCCTCCCCGTGTCTGCTCGCGACTATGGGTCCGCTTGAGCGCGCCCGCCGGAGCTCCACCCTCCGCTCCGTCCCCACTATGCCCTCCGGCCCCATCTACAGCCCTCCGCCACCACCATCATCGCATACGTACACCCCCTCCCACTTCCCTAACTGGACCGAGCACCTGCTCGAGGCCATGAACTGCAAGCAATGCAACACAATGACTTTCTGCGAGAAGGCATTTGTTGCAAAAAAAAATTGTACAAGAGCTCTGTTGCAAAAAGAATTTCTTAAAACTATTCTGTAACAAGACCTCTGTTACGAAAAAAAACTCAAATATATTTTGCAAGAAGATCTCTGTTTTAAATTTTTTTTTGCAACCCAACCTTTGTTTCAAATATTTCAGCAACGAGACTTGTGTTGCAAAGTGTTCCCGCAACACGACTCTTTTTGCAAAAGTGATGACGACGCTTGACCGCAAGATGGCGTCACATCGGACGGCTCGATGCCCGGCCGACGTGTAGCATGGCCCTTTTTTCAATGGCGCTATAGGCGCCGCGCACCGGCCGAAAGTTTCGGCCGGTCTAGCCCAGCCCGTCGGATGTGAGCCACGCTGCCATTGGATCCAGACAAAAAAAAAGATTGCCCCCATCTTCTTCTTCCCTCGGGCAGTCGGGCTGGATCCGCATCTTCTCCGCTCGGGAGCGCGGCACCCGCCCTCCTGTCCCCTCCGTGGTCGGCCCCGTCGTCTTCCCCACCCTCCCCGGTCTTTCCTCTCCTCCCCCTACCCCCCCCCCTCGCCTTCTTCCTCTTCCCCCTTACCCGCTCCCTCGCCGGCCGTCCTCGTCACAGTTCCCCACCCTGCCGGCCTCGTTGTCGCCTCAACCCATGCAACAGCTCCACTGCGTTGCAGCTCTTGACGACGACGGTTGTAGCTCTCGCTGCCGCCGCCCTCGCCATTGATGCTCTCTGCGAAATTACATACGACGACGGCCGCGATCAATCAACGCCATTTCAATGTGTAGCAAAACTTTCGCCGGTAGTAGGCAAAATCAAATTACGGTGCAGCAAAAAAGCGTCACCAGCCTTCGCGAGGTCGCAGCTCTGCCTTACATGGATGTAGCAAAAACCTCCAGGGTAGTAGCAAATCTACTACGGTTGTAGCAAATCGTCGTTGTCGTCGTCGCGAGGTCGCAGCTCCGCTTGATGGATGTACCAAAAGCTTCGCCGGTGTAGCAAAATCCAACTACGGTTGCAGCTTCCCCTTGCTGTGCAGTGCCATCGAAGCTCGCCCGGTGAAATGCATGTGCAAAAGCCAACATGGTTCCAACTTCTCGGCATCGCGGTTCAGCATTTGGATGTTATGGTTGTAGCACTCCCCCATCGTGTGCGGTCACCATCGGCAGCTGCTAGCTTCCAGCATCTGGTCACCGTTGTTCCAGCACTTGGACGCCACGGTTGCAGCATCTGATGCTGTGGGGTGTAACAAGTGACTGAGTGGTGACGGTGGTCGCCTCCATGTAACTCCGGCCATCACCGGTTTCAGCATCCATGCACAACTCTCGGATTTTGAGGTTGCAGCTTCTGCAGGTGGTTGCAGCTTTTTGGCTTGCTGGACGCAACATCCGATGAGTCCGCCAGGCACGGCAGTGGTATTTTGCTGTGGCCGGCTGTCGGCAGGGCGGCGATGGTGATCGTTGTAGCTGCAGGAGAGAGAGGATTGGGGAGAGAAAGCAAAGGAGGAAGAAGAAAGGAGAAGGAGCGGTTGAGAAAAAAGAGGAACGAGAGAAGATAAGGTACGGAGTGGGTTTGCATGGGGCCACTGCTCCATTCGTACCGTGTGTGAAAGCGACCGGCTGAGTTTCGGCCGTGCGCCGGTTACAAACGATTCCGTTTTTCAATTGCTTAATGTATAGTTAGCTAGCCCATCTTCTGGCCTATATTTTCCTTTTTAATCTGCCCGTAGATATAGCCTAGCACAAGTACGGGATTGAGACCTAGGAAAAAAAAAGAAGGAAGTCACGGGATCTATCCCGTTGCAACACATACTACGTACGTACCATGCATGAATACTTTATTTGACGGTGCGGATTGCTACCGAGCGTGATCGAAGCTGGTACGTACGGTGACAGACTGGAATATAAACAAACCGAGGCCGACCTCTGTACGTACGTAGCTATTTATAAAGCGACATAGCGATCGATCGATTTCGTTGCTAATTAACCCTAGTAGCTAGCTTAGCTAAGGCCATGGGGATGTGGAAGTCACTACTCGAATCGTTGTTCCATAAAACAGCCGAAGAAACAGCGTATCGTATGACTCCGCTTTGTCTACCAAGGAGCGCCGCCGTCGCCGACGAGAAGGCCGTCGTGCATCACGTGACCAACGGCGGGTGCTTCGACGACTTCCCAAGGCGATGGGTGAGTGCCACCCGAGTCCCCCGACGTCGATCGTGCTGCAGCGGGGCGAGCACGCCGTCGACGCCAAGGCCTGCGTCGAGGCCACGGCGCGCTGCGCATGCTTCGCCCGCAGCACCCCGCCATGTTCAGCACCAGTACCTCCCTCCGCGTCATGGACGAGTGCCTTGATCAGGATCTCAAGCCGTCGCCGGAGCAGGTAAAGGAAGAAGACCGCGCCGGTTCAGGTGGTGGGACCGGCATGACCAGAAGCTGAACTATATCTGCTTCTATGCATGGCTACTCATCGTATCAATCTTGGCGTCTTGCACCCTCCTATACTCGTATACTAGATTATTACAACACACCGATTGCTAGCGGTGGATGTAGTATATGTTGGATATAAGTCATAAACAACACCGCTTCGATGGAATTGAATTTCCTTCTGCCTTCAAGTTCTAGACTAGAGTTCTTTTCTTTTGCGGGTACTTGAATTTTTTGATATGTGCGCCAAATGTTTACTCTTACAAGTAGAAGTGGCATCCTTTGACACTAAAGTAAAAGATGGTATGCCACTGCAATCAATGGTGTGAGAGGTTAATACTCCCTCCGTCCGGGTTTTGGGCCCAAGATATTGCTCCACGATCCGATCGATCGCTAGCAGCCGCGCATCCTTTTCTCCTCCCTCCTAGATCCGACGGCAGATATCATGTCATGCGGATCACGCTCAATATCTATACCATAAAACCCAACGACCAACGTTGGATTAAGTTTATTCACGCAATATCACCCCAAAAAAAAATCTTGAAACGATGTTCAGTACAAATATATGAAACTAAATTTGTTGACATGTTCTTTTAACTGCACCCATTGTTTCTTTTTCGTCACGTGGGACCGAACCATCAATGGGCTACTACATCACGTGGAACGGAGATATTTCAGTGATTGGGCTGTTGAATATTGATTGATCAATCATCACCTCCCACCGATCGTCCCCCTCTCCAGCCGTTCCCATCATTCACCTAGATCCAACGAAGATAGAGCAGGAGTATTTCCCAACATATCCGTGGAGGTCAGATGGTCGATGGGTCACTGCAAGGGAGCACGTCGCCTGAAGGCGAAGGCCATGTCCAGGTGGCGTTGGTGTCGGATGTGGAAGCATGGCGGCGGACGAGAGAGAAAGTGGCCTCTCGAGAGAGGTTTTGGTCTAGGTGGGGCATCGAGCACAGGTGGGCGGCGAGTACCTGATGTGCTTCAGCTGATGCCGA